>QEOT01002861.1:116132-145487 GCA_003123785.1 Pterocarya stenoptera
ACAACACAGCTCACAGGAATTATTCTAAGTGTTTTGGCTGACCTCTCTCTCTCTTTTCTGTTTTTCCTTTTCATTCCTCACAGCCCTAGCCTCCAGTGATGAACCGCATGGAACAGGAGAGGATGACCAAACACTCTTGAAATATTCGAGAAAGGAAGTGGAGGAGAGGCATGAGGGAGAGGATAAGAAGAGGAGGATTCGGCGAGCAGAGAGGCTAGAAAGGTTTTTGGAGCAGAGTGGATTTCAGATATTTTTATTTTGTTTATGGCCATTTTTCTTAACCTAAGTTTGTTATGTTTTGGTTTTGTTTCATTGCTTTCAAATATACTATGTGTGAGTAATTTCCTAAACCTAGGCTCGGGAATCCTTTGAATGGGTTGTGTTACCTAGGGTTTGTGATTTCCATCGTGTTTAGCAAGTGGTATCCAGAGAATTTTCTACCATATGTTGCATGATGCTGTTTTTAGGGTTTGCTTACCAATCCTTGGTTCATCGTCGACTGAAGGGCACGGTGGATTCTTGGGTTGTATAAGATCCTGATTTTTGTTAGCACACTTAACGTCGGTTTGGTATTAATTCGAAGGAGGTTGTTTTAGAAATTATACTATGCATGCATGAATCATATACATTATCCAGACACTTTGTTCTTGACTAAAATAGTGTTTGAAGGAAATTGAGAAGTCCTAACCCTTCTTGTGAAACCAATCTGTGAAAGGGAACCCGAAACCTAGGTGTTTGACAAAAGCCTTCTTAGACATTAAAATTTATTTTAAGGACATTCTTTAGACCGTCAAGTTTAGGTATTATTGAAAGTACCCTAAAGGATTCATTAGAGTAGATACATTGTTCCAATTGAAAAGAAATAGAATTAAATCCTATCATTTTCACCCCTTTGCATACCAAGTCAAATTCAATAGTTGAGGGCTTGCTTCCATTCTTTAATCCTTTTCACCATCATTCTTTCCAAGTTTTTAACAAATAAGAACATTTTCACTTTGGTTGCAAAAAATCACGGTTCAGTTCTTTAAAACTTTTAATCCCTGTGAATTCTACCTTGGGACTCTCCTTAGAAACAATCACATACTTTCAGCACTTGGGAGGCATTTTAATTGGAGAGACAAGTTTTTGGCATCTTTACCAGGGATTAAAGGCAATTTACAGAACAACCAAATGCTAATGTCAGGATGTGTGACTGAGTTGTGAACCTCTTCACACTCTGGTGACATCTGACTCTATCTTTTACTTTATTTTTTTCTTCCTTCTTATTTTATCTTCTTATTATTTCTTTTCTTTCTTACATGCTGCCATCAATTGTTTACTTTCTATTTCACACCTCTGGTGTCTATTTGGTGAGGTCAATTGGGTTATTGCATGTCTGTTTGGAATCGAGACCACACATCTCGTTTGGTCAGAACAAAGTCTGTGACGTACTCAGACTGTGAATCCCTTTCATTTGATTCATCTTCTGAGGAATCTAATACTATGGCTGAAGAATAGCAAGATGAAAGGAGAGTGGGTAAACACAACAGAACCTTTAGGGATTACTTTCTACCTGTTAGGTCTAGTTCACCCTAATGCATCATCCAATCCTTAAATGCAAACAACTTCAACTTTAAACCTTTCATGATCCCTTTGATACCTTATTTCCATGGAATGGAGTCTAAGAACCCATATATACATATCAAAGAATTCGAGGAAGTGTGTTCCACATTCATGGATAGAACTTGCATTGAAGAAATAATTAGACTTAAGTTGTTTCCATTCTCATTAAGGACAAAGCCAAAACTTGGTTGAATTCCTTAATGCCTAAATCAATAGGGACGTGACAGGAAATGCAAACTAAGTTTTTTTTTAAAAAAAAAAAATTCCTATGCACAGAACTAATGCATTAAAAAGACAAATTATAAATTTTGATTAAAAAAGATACTGAAACTTTTTACCAATGTTAGGAGAGATTCAANACTTGGTTGAATTCCTTAATGCCTAAATCAATAAGGACGTGACAGGAAATGCAAACTAAGTTTTTTTTTTAAAAAAAAAAATTCCTATGCACAGAACTAATGCATTAAAAAGACAAATTATAAATTTTGATTAAAAAAGATACTGAAACTTTTTACCAATGTTAGGAGAGATTCAAGAATTTGTTTAATGCTTGCCCCCACCATGGGTATGAAAACTGGAGAATAATCAGTTTTTTCTATGAGGGTTTACAACCTAAGATGAAGTAATTTGTGGAGATAATGTGCAATAGAGAATTCTTTAACAAAGAACCAGAAGAGGCTTTTGAGTACTTTGACTATCTATCTAAGAATGCCCAATCTTGGGACACTTTAGATATATATATATATATATATATATGATAGAACTAAGCCTTTAAAAACCATCACTAGAGGGGGTAAGTATAATTTGAGTGAGGTTGATGATTTGCATGCTAAGTTATCAATGATTTCTAGGAAACTAAAAACCATATATGTGAATAAAACCAATGAGGTTCAAGCTATCCAAAAAGTTCCAGAAAAATGCAATATTTGTGAAGATATAAGGCATGCAACTAGTGAATGCCCTACAATTGCAGCATTTAAAGAGGTCCTTATGGACCAAACTAATGCTGTTAACATGGTGGCTAAACATTTTGCAAGTCCATCTTCAAATACCTACAATCCACACAAGAGGAGCCATCCACATTTTAGCTGGAGAAATGAGCATCCAGCTCAGTCTTCATCTCATGCACTTGTGCCTTACCAGTATGCGCATGCCCAATGTGGCCAGGGCTATCCCAATATCCTGCACCAATAGTCTTGGGACAGAGGAGGAACCTTGAGAAAGCTGTCTACCAAATGACAGCAAACCTCCAGCAATTCATGCAAGGGCAAGCTACCATAAATAAACAAAACTCATAAGCTATCAATGATATTATAGGGTCCCTAACAAGGCTAACAACAACTCTGAGTGTCCAGGGTAAAGGGAAGTTCCCTGCATAGCCACAACCAAACCCTCAAGGCCAAATTCACCAAGTGTCAAAAATGACTAAGGACTCAAGCCTGAAACAAGTGAAAGTTGTCACAACCTTGAGGAGTGGTAAAATTCTAGAAAACCCCACTCTTAAATAAGACACCACTGGTAAGAACTCTAAACCCGTGCATGTTGAAGCTGAAAAGGATTATCAAGCACCTACACCATTTCCCACTAGACTAGCTGCATTGCATAAAGAAAAAAACTAAGCTGAAATTTTGGAAGTTTTAAAACAAGTGAGGATTAATATACCTTTGTTAGATGCCATCCAACAAATCCCCACTTATGCTAAATTTTTAAAGGACTTGTGCACCATCAAGAAGAAGTTGAATGTGAAAAAAAAAACATTCCTCACTGAACAAGTCAATGTCATCATCCAAAATAATACCCCTCCCAAATATAAGGGTCCTAGCTCATTCATTATAGCTTGTACTATTGGAAATTTCAAAATTGGCCATGCTTTGCTAGATCTAGGCTCTAATGTTAATCTACTGCTTACACTATGTATGAAAAGTTGGGATCATGAGAGTTAAAATCTACATCAATTACCCTGCAGTTAGCTGATAGATCCATAAAGATACCAAAAGGGGTGGTAGAGAATGTGTTAGCCAATTATGTTTTCCAAGCACTGGTAATTTTAGGAAGACATTTTTTTGCCACTTCAAATGTCTTGATAAATTGTAAAAGTGGAGTTTTAAAACTAAGTTTTGGAAATATGACTCTTGAGCTAAATATCTTTAACTTGTGCAGACAACCTCAAGGGGTGGAGGAAGCTTAGGAAGTAAATATATTAGAGAGCATCATCTCAGAATCTTTCCATTATATCACCAAGATTTGGAAGAAGATTCTGAACTTATGGATACTTCTAACCCATTGCTTTCTGTTTTGTATGCAGGAGGGGTGGCAGAGTGGATACCCAAGGTTGAACAGCTCACTTCAAATCGAGGAACAGTAAGACCCTTAGAAGAGCAGATCTATCATTGGATCTCAAGCCCTTTTCGTCAGAACTTAAGTATGCCTTTTTGGGACCTCATAACACTTTCCCAGTGGTCATCTCTTTTTATTTAACTAATAGACAAGAGGAGGAACTATTGGAGGTCCTATCAAAACATAAAAAGGCCATAAGCTGGACCTTGGCCGACATTAAGGGTATTAACCCTTTAATCTGCACCCATAAGATTTACTTGGAGAAGGATGCCAAGCCTTCTAGAGAAATGCAAAGAAGGCTTAATCCTTCAATAAAAGAAGTAGTGAAAAATTAGGTTCTTAAATTTTTAGATGTGGGTATTGTTTACCCCATCTCTGATAGTAGGTGGGTTTGCCCCAAACAAGTGATTCCAAAAAACTTTAGGTTGACTACAATAAAAAATGAAGAAAATGATTAGTGCCCACAAGGGTGACTATAGGTTGGAGAATGTGCATTGACTGTAGGAAGCTTAATGCTTCCACTAGAAAAGACTATTTTGCCTCACCATTTCTTGACTAAGTTTTGGAGAAGGTTGCTAGCCATGCATTTTATTGTTTCTTAGATGCATTCTCAAGTTATTATCAAATTGAAATAGCACCTAGGGGCTAAGAAAAAAACTACTTTTACCTACCCATTTGGAACTTTTGCATCTAGAAGAATGCATTTTGGGTTGTGTAATGCCCCCAACAACTTTTCAAAGATGCATGCTCAGTATATTCAGTTATTTAATTGAGAGTAGCTTAGAAGTCTTTATGGATGATTTCTCTATATTTAGGAGCACTTTTGAGAAATGTTTGACTAATTTGCAAACTGTTTTGGCGAGGTGTGAGGAGAAAAGTGTCACTTTATGGCTCAGTAGGATATAGTAATGAGACATATAGTGTTCTCAAGGGTATTGAAGTGGATAAGTCAAAAATAGACTTGATTTCTAAACTCCCCATACCTAAAACTGTAAAAGACATTAGGTCATTCTTGGAGCTGGGTTTTACAGGAGGTTTATTTAGGGTTTCGATTCAATTTCTAAAGCTTTATGTAAACTACTCATGCTTGACACTATTTTTTATTGGGCCACAGAACACCAAAGTGCATTTGACCAACTCAAAAACTTGCTCATCACAACCCCTATCATGCAACCCCCTGACTGGTCTCTTCCCTTTAAAATAATGTGTGATGCTAGTGATTTTTCCATAGGTGATATGCTAGGCCAATGTAGGAATAAGCTCCACTATGCCATTTATTATATTAGTAAAACCTTGAATGGAACCCAAACAAATTACTCCACCACAGAAAAAGAGCTAGTTGAAATTGTTTTTGTTTTAGAAAAATTTAGAGCTTACATTATTAGATCACCTGTGATCATTTTCACTGACCATGCAGCTTTAAAATATTTGGTAGCAAAAAAATATACCAAACCAAGAATGATAAGATCGGTGTTACTATTGCAGGAATTCAACATCATAATCAAAGACAAAAAAGGGATAGAAAATGTGGTGGCTGACCACTTGTCCAGACTAACCTTCACAGAAGCTGAACCTGCCCTACCAATTTCTGAATTTTTTCTTGATGAATATATATTTGCAGTTGAATTATTCCTTGGTATGCTGATATTGTGAATTTTTCCACAGTGGACTGTGCAAGACTTAAAGAGATTCATGATAGAGGTTAAGTACTTCTTTTATGATGACCCTTATTTAAGTATTGTTCTGGTCAAATAATTTATAAATGTGTTCCAAATGTTGATATACCATCTGTTCTTACTGCTTGTCACACTGAAGCTTGGGGTGGACACTTTTCTGCAAAGAAAACAGTTGCCAAAATCTTACAATTCGGACTGGATTGGCCCTAAATGTTTAAAGATGCCTTCAAATTTTGTAAGAAGTGTGAAACACGCCAAAAATTAGGAAGGATAACTAGGAGAAACATGATGCCCCTAAAACCAGTTTCAGTTTTAGAAATTTTTGACTGCTGGAGTCTGTACTTCATGGGGCCATTCCCCCCATCTTTTGGGCATGTTTATATCCTACTAGCAGTGGACTATGTCTCTAAGTGGGTAGAGGCCATACCATGCAAAAAGAATGACCACCAAGTAGTGCTTAAGTTTTATAAAGGAGAACATTGTCTCTAGATTTGGCATGCCTAGAGCTATAATTAGTGACAATGGGACACATTTTTGCAATAAACCAATGGAATCCCTATTGAAAAAGTATGACATTCATCATAAGGTGTCCACTCTTTGCCACCCACAGACAAATGGCCAAGCTGAATTAGCAAATAAGGAGATCAAGCACATCCTTGAAAAAGCAGTGAACCCAACTAGGAAGGATTAGTCATTAAAGTTGATGATGCCTTATGGGCAGGACTGCCTACTAGACCATACTTGGTATGTCTCCCTATAGGTTAGTCTATGGTAAGGCATGCCACCTCCTTGTAAGGCATGCCACCTCCTTGTAGAACTCGAACATAAGGCCTACTGAGCAGTGAAAAAATTCAACTTTGATATGGAAAAAGTTGGGTCTTTAAGAAGGTTACAACTATCTAAATTGGAAGAATTGAGAAGAGATGCTTATGAGAATTCCAAATTGACTAAAGAACATATGAAATCATTACATGATAAAAGCATACTCAGAAAAATATTTGACCAAATCAGCAAGTCTTATTGTACAAGTCTAGGCTTCATTTGTTCCCTGATAAACTGAGATCTCATTGAACTAGGCCTTACTTTGTCAAAACAGTTTTCCACCATGATGCCATTGAAATCATAAACCCACAAAATGGAAATACCTTCAAGGTTAATGGCCAAAGACTTATGTCATTTGGGACATTTTTCACCAAATACTTCTACCATTCCACTGCAGGATCTCAATGATAATGCATATTGGTAAACATAATTTCAGTTGAATAGTTTTTTTTATCTAGTTCAAGTATTTTTTTTTCTACTTTCCTCTTTTCTGCTCTCACTAAACTGCATTGCAAGGTCTGTGTATTTCCTTTTCCTTTTACTTTAAGTCCAGAACTACTCAATGTCTTAAATTCTGCAGCTCAAGTAATATCTTCCAACTTCTGTTTTTTTTTTTCCTTTACCTGAATCAATACACACATTGAGGACAATGCTTATTGTTAGTTGGGGGTGAAGGGTGCAAAAGTACAGAAAATACATGGTATACATAATGACATTGAATTTTTTTTCTCTTTCAAAGATTTGAACACATTTCAAAAGTTTCAACCTAAATGGGAAGTGTTAGGATCATGAGTATATTGATGCTTAAATAGTTTAAAGTAGCCTTACTGAGAAGTTCATGTAATAAATTGACACTCGAGTAAAGGAAATAGCCAAAATTGTGCTAACTGCCAAACTGCCACCTTTACAACCTAGGACATTTAAAAAGCAATATGTTCTAATAGGATCACTTGATGTTGTAGCTAACTAGGCTTTAATGAATAACATCTTAATGGTTTAGAAAGAAACATAAATAAAAGAGAGGCTAAAGTCTCCACCACAACAATTCTTGCTAAGAAGAAGAGAATAACGAGAAAAGGGACAAACTAGAGGTCATTGAAAAGAAAAAGTGCTTTTGGAAAAGGCTGCCTATCACCCGGGTTTCAGGAAAAGAAAAACCTTCAAAGTGTGGTAGCGTAAAAGCCAACAAACAACAATGGTTTTGAATTAAAGTAATGAAAATCCTTTATAATGGACTGCTGTAATATGGAAAGTGGCCTGCTAGAAGAAGACATGCAACTCTAGTAACCTAGTCACACACTAATCACAGGAATGCATCTGTATTATTTGTTTCTTGTGAGCAAGTGGATGTGTATTGTGCGAGCTTTTGATATAAGCTACATTATGAGCTGTGAAGGTTAAATAACCCAAGCTTCTGACAAGCCCTTAGTTGGCAAAATTTTGAATGATAATTAGAAAGTTGAAAGAAAAGAGTTAACTCCTTATTATCCATCGCTTCATTTGCTAGAGGTTAGCAAAAAGCTAGTTGGGGGTGTGATGGAGTGAGAACAATGTATTAAACAAGTATAGAGTTAAGGAAATTTAGATTAAAAACATGTTACATGCTTGTTTAATACATTAAAATAAAAGCAAGAATAGTTTATGCATGACAAAAAAGAGAACAATGTTCTTTTGTTCAATTATCCCCACCTAAGGGCACGACAACACATCTCACAAGAATTATTCTAAGTGTTTCGACTGACCTCTCTCTTTTCTGTTTTTCCTTTTCATTCCTCACAACCCTAACCTCCAGTGATGAACCGCACGAAACAGGAGAGGATAACCAACCACTCTTGGAATATCCGAGAGAGAAAGTGGAGGAGAGGAACGAGGGCGAGGATAAGAAGAGGAGGATTCGGAGAGCAGAGAAGCTAGAAAGGTTTTTGGAGCAGAGCAGATTTTGAAGATTTTTATTCTGTTTATTTCCATTTTTCTCAACCTAAGTTTGTTATGTTTTGGTTTTGTTTCATTGCTTTCAAATATACTATGTGTGAGTAATTACTAAACCTAGGCGAGGGATTCCTTTGAATGGGTTGTGTTTCCTAGGGTTTATGATTTCCATCATGTTTAGCAAGTGGTATCCAGAGAATTTTCTACCATATGTTGCATGATGCTATTTTCAGGGTTTGCCTACCAATCCTTGGTTCATTGTTGATTGAAGGGCACAATGGATTCTTGGGTTGTGTAAGATCCTGGTTTTTGTTAGCACACTTACCGTCGGTTTGGTATTAATTCGAATGAGGTTGTTTCAGAAATTATACTGTGCATGCATGAATCATATACATTATCCAGACACTTTGTTCTTTACTGAAATAGTGTTTGAAGAAAATCGAAAAGTCCTAACCCTTCTTGTGAAGCCAATTTGTGAAAGGGGAACCCGAAACCTAGGTGTTTGACAAAAGCTTTCTCAGACATTAAAATTTGTTTTAAGGACATTCTTTAAACCGTCAAGTTTAGGTATTATTGAAAGTACCCTAAAGGATTCATTAGAGTAGATACATTGTTCCAATTGAAAAGAAAAAGAATTAAATCCTATCATTTTCACCCCAATGCATACTGAGTCAAATTTAATAGTCGAGGGCTTGCTTTCATTCTTTAAAATTTTTCACCATCATTCTTTCCAAGTTTTTAACAAATTAGAACATCTTCACTTTGGTTGCAAAAATATCACGGTTAAGTTCTTTAAAGCTTTAATCCCTGTGAATTCGACCTTGGGACTCTCCCTAGAAACAATCACACACCTTTTGCACTTAGGAGGCATTTTAATTGAAGAGACACAGACCCCTGTTGATGCAGACTAGAAATAGTTTTCAACTTCTTAGAAAAAGCAAAACGAATGACTTGTTGTGGAGGTAAACTGATGTGGTCATGAACCATCTTATTTCTCCAAAACTAGAACCCCCATGCCATTAGAATGAAATCTGTTAAGTCATTAGATGAACCTTTCGAATGGACCTCCATAGCAGCAAGCATAAATGAACTGATTTGATCAAACTGTTGTAGAACAGAAAACTTCCTCAACCAAAACTCATGGATAGAAAATAAATAATGCATGAGTTAAATCTTCCACATGGTACTGACAGAAATAGCATTGACCATTCACATCTAGCTTCCTATTAATAAGATTTGCCATAGTAGGGAGATCTTCCTTACCTGCTCTCCAAGCGAAAATTTTTACATTTTGAGAGATTTTTAACTCCCAAAGAGCATTCCAAAACCTTTTCAGATAAGACCCATTTGAAGACTCACACAAATCAGGACCTATACAAGTTTTGAAAAACTTGTAACCACTTTTAAGATTGAACATGCCATTTTTCTCATGCTCTCAAATCCAATTATCCATATCACCTATGGCACTTGGATTTAGTTTTAAAACATCCTCTGCTACCTTTGGATTGAAGAGAGATCTGACATTTGGGAGGTTCTACCAGTTTGTAGTGCTATCTATCAAAGTAGCGACTTGTCCATCCAAGTCAGCAAAATCCACACACCCTGATATAAACTTCCAGAACACAATTCCTCCCTCAAATTTTGAAAACCAGGTACCCAAACATCCCTCAAAATATGAATATATCTCTCATTCCCAACACTCCATCTACCACCTTTCATAAGAAGGTTCTTTGCCTCCTAAATGCTTCTCCAATCATAAGAGAGATTACCACCAAGAGAAGCTTTCAACAGGTTACCATTATGAAAATATCTAGCACAGAAAATCTTATGAAACAAGTTCTCTTCATTCTGCAATAGCCATAAAGCTTGCTTTGCCAACAAAGCCATATTGAAAGTATCCAACTCCTTAAAACCCATCCCTCCAACAGATTTAGATTGACACGTCTTCTTCCAACTAACCCAATGCACTTTTCTTTCCTCATGCTTTTGCCCCCACCAAAACGTGGCTATCATGCTCCCAAGCTTAGAACACAGTTTGGAATGAAGCTTGAAGCAACTCATAGCATAAGAAGGAATTGCCAATGCCACAGCCTTAGGAAGCACCTCCTTCCTCCCTTGAGAGAACATATTGCCCTTCCACCCTTACAATTTTAGTCACACTTTATGTTTAATCTCAGTAAATGCATTAGTTTTAGACCTACCAACCATTGGAAGCAGGCCTAAATATTTCTCATATTGCTGTATTGCTGCACTTGAGAAGTACCCCTTAGGATTCATAATAGCCTTCTACTTAACTTCATCAACATTTTTGCTAAAAACCATTACAATTTTGTCTTTGTTAATCTATTGCCCTAAAGCCTCCTTATATTGATTCAGCAGTTGTTGTAACCTGAGATTTGTAGCCACATCAGCTGCACAAAAAATGAAACTATCATCTACAAACAGCAGATGATTAAGTCTAGGAGCCCCTCGATAGATCTGAATACCATAAACAGATTTAGACTCAGCATCATTCTTCAATAAACTGATTAGACCCTTAGTACACAAAATGAAAAGATCCTTAGAGATGGGGTCCCCTTGCCTCAATCCTCTTGAGGGCACAATATGTCCAATTGGGGAGCCATTAATCAATACTAAAAAAGAAGCAGTAATCACACACTTCATCACAAGCTGAATTAACATTTCATGAAATCCAGCTTCCTTATAACAGATTTAAGGAATCTTCATTCAACCTTATCATAGGCTTTACTCATGTTTAGTTTAAAAGACACAAAGCCTTTCTTACCCATCTTCTTCCTCTTTAAAAAATGAAGATCTTTCATAAGCCACTAAGACATTATCTATTATCAATCTTCCAGGTAAGAAAGTAGACTATGGACCTAAGATGGCAGTAGACAACACAGTCTTGATCCTATTTGCAATAACCTTGGACATTAGCTTATAAACCACATTACATAAGCTAATAGGTCTAAAATTATTTACTTTTAGATGGCACTTCTTCTTCAGAACAAAAGTAATAAATGTATGATTTACAACTTGAGGGAAATCACAAGAATTCAAAGCATGTAAAACTGCAAAGGTAATAAAGCTACCAATATCAGGCCAAAACTTTTGGAAAAATAAAGGAAGAATGCCATCAGGTCCTGGAACCTTTGAAGGGAGCATTTCCTTGAGAGCTCTAACCACTTCATCAACAGTGTAATCCTTTATAAGCTCCTCATTCATTGAGTTTGAAAATTTTCCCTCCATTTTATCAAGAATCACACCTACATTTCGAGTGCCTGTAGAAGTAAACAAGAAAGAGAAATGGTTAATAATAAGATTGTCACATTGATTCCCTTCCTTCCAGCAACCTCCATCATCTATAAGTTTCAAAGTATTATTTTTCTTCTTCCTTTGAGAAGCTTTAGTATGGAAAAATGTGGTATTTTGGTCTCCCTCAGCTAACCAAAGAGCCCTGGATCTTTGCCTCCACATAACCTCCTCCCTATCCAACCACTTCTGCACTTCTTCAGAAGCATCACAGACCCCACTTGTGCTCAATACTGTAGGATCCCTTTCATGTTCAAATTTAAGCTTATTCCTTGCTTCTTGTAGCTTAACACGAACCTTGCCAAACTTGGACTTATTCCATAGCTGTAACTTGGAACCACAACCTGAAACAATATCCATCACCCATTGCAAATAGTTTTGAGAATAAGACAATCGCCAAGTATCATTTACAATCTTAAAGCAATCCCCTTCACATAGTCACATTGCCTCAAATCTAAATGGTCTAGGCCCCCTCCTCCTGTTAAGAGCAACCTCCAATTCTAACCAAATTGGGAGGTGATCAGAATAGGCTATAGAGCCATGAGTAATTGAGGCCCTCTCATACAAATTACACCAAGTCAGATTTCCCACAAATCTATCAAACCTCTCAGAAATCAGAGTTGAGTCACCCCTCTTATTGCACCAAGTGTATCTAAGAGCATTAGCATCGGACTCATCAAATTCATCTTTAAAATTTGATGAAAAGTACATATTGTTCATAAATGTAAAACCTTCTTATCCATAATTCCACATTGAATTAACCATTAGATTCATTAAAATAATAATATAATATAATTTTTTTAATAATAATAATATATATTATTCATCAAAATAATAATATAATATTATTATTCAATTTAAAAAAAACATTAATTAAATCATAATTTGGCTTTTGCTAATCAATTGTAGTATTTCACTCTAAGTATCTACAACCCAATTGGGTCACCAACAACAGCATACGAAATATGTAATTTTAATAAAAAAAATAATAGAAGTGAATCTCTTGTAGCTAAAAGCTTCACATTTGAGTAAAAGATGAATCTAATGCCAAGATTTTAAAGTGAAATTCAATAAATTTTAAAGATTGAACTCATTTGATGAGTCCAATGCTAGTGCTCTAAGGCCACTAAAGCCAAGATCTTTCAACTCACAATCGACTAACAACTCTTGTAAATCAAACATTTGTTTTTCTAGCCTATCCCTTCCCCCCCTCCTCCCAATTTCTCTTCACGAGTAAGAATCTCATTGAAGTCCTTAAAGACTAACCAAGCTTTAAAAGGTTCCTTTTTCAATCTCTTAAATAAACTCCAGGTCTCTTTTCTTCTAGTAGCCTCTGGCTGCCCATAAACTCTTGTTAAGAACCAAAGTCTTGAATCATCTTCCACCTAAGCATCAATATGAGAGGATGAATAGCTAAGAACATATAAGTTAATATATTTCTTCCATAAAAGTGCTAATCCCCCACTTCGACCCAAAGCATCCACTGTCAAACAACTATCAAACCTTAATCTAACTCTACACAACTCCATACCTGCAGTTTTAAGTTTTGTCGCTTGCAAGAATAAAACATCAGAATCTTCTTTTCTAATTAAATCAAAAAGCGTTCGAATACCTCGAGGGTTCCCAAGCCCTCGGGTATTCCAGCTTAAGATCTTCATTGATCACGGTGGGGCTGTGAACCAGCCTCCACCGATATCTTAAAATTGCTTTCAGTCATTTCCTCATGCATTTTAGCCTTATTTGTTTGCCTCTTAGAAGCTCTAGATAGTTCCCCTCCAAAGTCAGGACTAGTAACTCTTTTGGTCCCCACTTCAAAATTAATAGTAAAAGATTTATGGATATGAGGCCTTAACACCCTCTTCCACCATCGTGACACATTAAAGTGTTGGGAAGCAGCATGCACATAATCAGTAAGATTCTTCCCACCAGTTTGCTTATCTAAATTATCTCCACTGTCAAATCCTGAAATACCCCCCAGTTGACCATTATCCTTAGACTCTTCTATCAAACACCCACCATTTAAAACTCCTACATTATCGCCAAAAACCTTACTTAACTGCCTTTTCTCCGAGATATGCTCCTCCAAGATATGTTCCTCACAATTAGTTCCTTGAAATGGAAAACTGAGAAATAGGATCACTACATTCAAAACCATCTGTAATCTTCTCCATAATATCCTCCACATTGGAATGATCAGCATTAACTTCCTTTGAAGTAGTTACAGTGAATCTCCGATGATCGGAACAGACTCACATACCGGCGAACCCTTCCTGTCATTCTGTTGTTTTCCTCAACCTTAAACAGAGCCCTCAAAGCCCCTGAAGCCACCTGCACAAAGCCAGTGACCAAAAGGAAAATCAGAGATTGCCATCTTCTCCATAGCTTTAGTCCACTGATAACAATCCCAATGACCGTGTCCAAGAGTTCCACATATGTAACAAAAGTTAGGAAAACGTTCATACGAGAACCAAATCCAGATTGGCTGGGATGTCGCCACACAGATCTTCTTCCCATGTAACAATGGCTTCGAGACATCCAAGCATACTCGAACCCTCATGAACTCCCCCCATGCCAACACATCTTTCTTTAAATCCACTTCCACAATCCTCCCCACTGCCTTACCAATGATGTTGCCCATGTTACAATTCTTGGCCATAAGTGGGAGATCGTGAACCCTTACCCAAAAAAGAGCCTCTGTTAGTGAAACTTGATGGACCTATTTAAGACTCTCAACATCACTTGTTAGCACCAAGTGTTTGTCAAACGTCCAAGGGCCCTAACATTTAACACACTCTTTATCCCGTAGATCTTCAAACTTTGCAATAAACAATGTAGGATTGACATCCCTAATGGAAATTGGCTTCACAGGACGCCAAATCCTCTTCATGGTTTGCTTAAGTGCTTCCTTATGGAAATGTTTTAGCTGTGAGGAGTTTGAACAGCAAGCAACGCTCCCCCCTCACAAGAGCATCTACCAAAGAGGTTTCCTCGACCACAAGGATTTCCTCTTCCAGATTTGTCAAAGACAAACATTCACACAAATTCTCAAGATTAACTTTCGTACTGTAATCACAAGCACTCGAAAGATCAACTACGTAATGGGAGAAAAACCATGCATAGACCTGCACTCAACAGGGAAGGAAGCCTCTACGAAAAGGGAACCCTCGAGAGCGATTAGAGCGTAATGCCTTTGCAAACTTAGCAATGTTGTATTGATTTTTACGTTTGAGTAATGATTAAATAAGAATTTGAAATTAAAAAAGAAAAATTATGTTTGAGTAATGTTTATAGATGAAATTATGAGAAAAGTTGAAAATTTTTGAAAACACGTTGGTTGCCAAATGCCCTTAAGTCTCTAATACACTTTCATCAATGGAAAGTTCCAATTTCAAAGAAACCAAGAATAGAGGAATGAATTTCATCTTTGGATCATTTTTATATTAAAAAACTAGAGTTAGACTTACAAAGTACTAAAGAAATTAGTAGATGTGTTCTAATAAATAAAAAAATAGTGTTGGGTCTACAAATAATTCATATTAAAATAAATTTACATGTTAAATGAGATTATTTTATATGTTAAATCTACTTTACATCAAAATATATTTTACAATTTAATGCATCATATTAGATCACACCAGCTTGTATAATTTTTTTCCCTTTTGTAGATGGTATAGCTACTTATTTATTCACCATAGTCATTGTTGCCATTTAAAAAAATTACAACAAATATTGCAAAATATGTTTAGTTAAAAAGTGAATGGACCGAATCAATGACTCTTTTTTTTAAGGCATGTTTGGCTTTCACCTTTTCTCAAAAATTTTGAAACAAAAACTATTCAAGATCAAACCATCATCTTCAAATTTAAAAAATATATATATGTATATAAGAGATATTTCGAATATTCAACTGCTTATCTAAACCCAAAAATTAAAACATCTTTTATAAAAATTCAAAACAAAAACTAATCTTAAAAAATTATATTCAAACAATTTTTTAATCTTACCATCTGCTTTCATAAACCACAATACAAAACATATTTCACAACAAATCATTTAATATATATTTTCTCCCCCATTTCACAAAACTTAATAAACAACACATTTCAAAATCTTCTAAAAATTATCAAGATTTTCTCAAAAATTGTAAAACTAAGGTGCGCTTTTAATAATGAGATGAAATGAGATAATTTTAAATGAAAGTTAAAAGTTGAATAAAATATTCTTACATTATTATTTTTAAATATTATTATTGTTTTTAGATTTGAAAAAGTTGAATTGTTTATAATATTTTATGTGAAAATTTTTAAAAAAATTATAATGATGAAATGAGATGAAATAAAACACTTTAACTATCAAACGGGACCTAAGTATCACTACAAGGGTTATCATCTTTCCCGACGATTAATTTCGCTGGGAAAAACCTCACTTTTGCCGCCTCTAATCTATCCCAGCGATTTCTTAATAGCTGCCCAATCGCCGGTATTAACCCTCTGCTTTTGATCTACCGCAACGGAAACCAAAAATTGCCGGGATAGATATTCTTTCCCAGCGATTTATTTTCGCTGCAATTAACAAATATATCGCTGCATTTGCTGTCTTTGATGCAGTTAGTAATCGTTGGGAAAGATTATTACCGGCGATTTCACTGCGTTGCTAAAAGATGAAAAATCGTCGGAAATATATATTTGCAGCGATTAAAAAAAATCGCTGCTAATTTTTAAATGGTTATTTAAATTTAATTGAGACGATTTATATTCGCCGCTATAACTTAATTCCAGCGAATTATAATTGCTGGAATTGAATTATGCTTTGTTGCAGTGATTGGAAAATCGCTGGGGATATTCTATAGCAACGATTTTATAGTCGCTGCCATAGAGTTTTTGTTCGCTTACTCAATTGCAGCAACTATAAAATCGCTGGGAAAAATGCTATAGCAGCGATTTATACTCGCTGGAATTGAGTTATGCTCAGTTGCAGCGAGAAGAACTCTTGCTGGGGAAATTCTATACCAGCGATTTTATAGTCGCTGCGATAGAGTTTTTGTTCTCTTACTTAGTTGCAGCGAGTGTAAAATCGCTGGGAAAAATGCTATAGCAACGATTTATACTCGCTGGGATTTGAGTTATGCTCAGTTGCAGTGAGTATAAAAGCGTTGGGAAAACTTCTATACCAGCAATTTTATGCTCGCTGGGATAGTGTTTTTGGTTCTGTTGCTTATTTGCGGCGAATTTGAAATCGCTGGGAAAAGTGAATTTTAAAATGTCCAGCCTCTGCTTCTACGGAACTCGTTTTTTGTTCCTAAAAATAGTATTCAAGTAACTCGGCTTTCATTCATTCAAATTGAACATTCCTGTACACATTGAGCAAATAATACGGTGGACAAAAATCTAATACAAATATATTCCATCAACTCATCTAATACAAATAAAATCCTTTACAACTCATCCCACTTAAATATGTATTTATACACTAAGGTGGTGCATCATATTCTCATATCAAGTACAAACTGAGCATTACAATTAAATATTAGATAAACGTCACTGTTATAACATTGTTTAACCCTACTATATATCTATCGAAAGAACCACTACATACCAAGTTCCACAACTCTATTTAAGTGGGACCGTTCATCGGCATTGGCACCCACAGTAGCATTACTATCCTCTTTCTTCAATAGACAGTTGGCAAACACCATCGATATATAGCTTACATATCTGCCCATACTCCTCATCCGTGTATTTGACAATATCAACAGACTGCACAATGTTGAGGAGAACTAATAAATTCAATTATATTAAAAGAATAGGTTTAATGAGCCAACTATATATTGAAAAAAAAAACCAATGAACCCCAAAAAAAAGAAAACAAAAATCTGTTTTCTCAAAAATATGCTTTAGTGTCAACCCAGACTGTTTGCTCATGCAAACCAAGGTGGCATACTATATTCCTTTTTTATTTTTTTTGTCACCATATTTTGTATTCATGCTACTGCATTAAAAGTCATTATTTTGGAGAAAAAATTGAGACGCTTATAAGTTACTTTTCTTTCAGATAAAGTTATAGATACAACTGTAGGAATAATATTTCAATACATGAATTAAAAGGTGACAACCCAACTTAAAGAGAACTGAAATTTGAAATTTCAAGTTAACTAAGGAGATACTTACAGTCTGACCCAACTATTCCCGACCATTGACAGAAAAAAGGATTTGCAATGCAGTACCAAGACCAGGGACCTGAAGCTTACCCCATAGGCGACATTTCTCACATCCTACACAGTCCATCAATGCACTGCAATCCCAAGTGAAATTATATATATTACTACCTCAGGGATGAGCAAGCTAAAATGAGTAGTGAGGTTAGTGGAAGAGAAAATTCATCAGACTCTCCAGTGGTGACAGTAGTTTTCAAGTACCAAAAATGGTAACACTTGTTCAGGATTCCAAACACATCCTCCCTCCAGAAAAATGGCAAAAATATAGAGTTTATAGATTTACAAGGATCAGACAAGGATTAAGAACCTTTCTTTTTTATATATATAAAGAAATAAATCAATCTTATTAAAGTGCAGAGGGGCAAAAGAAACACCAAAATTCATTCTAAACAGTAAAGGGCCTGCCTTCTTGGAGTCAAAGTGGAGTTGAACTTTATTGTTCGAGTCCACTTCACATAACTAATAAAAAAATATCCTAATTTAAAAACACAAGTTTCTCTTCCTAACGGTTAGCCACAACTTTATTGTTGGAGTTTATCCTGCATGAAAGCCTGAAATATGGGTTAGCGCCAAAATCTGAAACAAACTACCTACATCTAACGGTTGGCGGTACTCTATCTGATTCGCATGGGTCAGTGGGCAGGCATTTTGGCATGAGTCCCCAGATCAGTAATGTCCCCTAGCTTCCTTAGAACACCAGCCCCTCCTCATACTCCCATATTTAGCATCTATGACTTCTCGCCATAAACCTTCCCCTTCCTTATGGTATCTCCACAACCATCTCCCCAATAGTGCTTTATTGAAAGCCCTCACATTACACACCCCCAACCCTAGTAGATATTGAATGGGTAAGCAAACTTTATCCCAACTCGCAAGATGAAACTTCATTTCTTCCTGCATCCCACCCCACAGAGAGTTGCGAAAGATTTTCTCCATACAAGAGGCCACACTTGCCGATAATGGAAAAAGAGATAAGAAATAAGTAGGGAGATTAGAAAGAGTGCTCTTGATAAGAGTCAAACGACCACCTTTGGACATTGATTAGAGACAATAAGAAATTAATACCTATATTTTAAGCATGCCATTAAAGTTAGTACTTGCCTGCCACAAGATAGAAAGACTCATCTTCTTCTCGTAAGATTTCTTTATTCATACATGCTGA
This sequence comes from Pterocarya stenoptera, assembly GCA_003123785.1. Classification (NCBI taxonomy): domain Eukaryota; kingdom Viridiplantae; phylum Streptophyta; class Magnoliopsida; order Fagales; family Juglandaceae; genus Pterocarya; species Pterocarya stenoptera. Next base: position 135,187 of record QEOT01002861.1, read on the forward strand.
AAGAATGGAGGCTTTGATGTGTTGCATTGGAAGCTAATGCCTAGTCGTCTACAATTTTCACTCTTATAATCGGGCATTAAGAAGTCCTGGTGCTATGCAATTCCCTTAAGTACTTGGGCAGCAGGGTGCTCATTTAACATTGATTAGAGACAATCAGAAAAATTTAAACCTATATTTTCACTCTTACAATTGCATGCCTAGTGGCATGCAATTCCCTTGATGGAGTATCTGGGTGGTCAAGTTCCTAGAAAGGTGGTTTTTTCCATCTGGATGGTGGAAGTGAAAAGATGTTTTTTTTTTTTTAATACAAGTATAATAAGATTTTATTGAATCAAGTAAATAGGCCTTGCCAAAAGCAATGGTCAACCTTCTAGCAAGCTGGACCAGTTTTCGAACGCATACTTGTTCACAAGTAGCAGCCGCATGGAAAATGATGCCTTTGTGTATTATGTGGTGTATTTGGCTGGAAAGAAACGAGAGGTGCTTTAATGATAGGGAACGCAATATAGATGAATTTTTGAAGTTTTTTATAAGCACTCTGCTTAGCTGGTTCTCTGCTATTGTACTCAAGGGAAGGGCTGTAAACGAGTTCTTGTCTTCGCTTTTCTAGTCTTAGAATGTAATTAGGTGTTTCTTTTGTATACTTCATGTGTACTTGGGCTTTGCCTAATACATTGTGTTTAATGAAATTTTTAACTTATCAAAAAAAAAAAAGTAAATAGTTGCCCAAGTACACAGAATCCTAAGTTTCTAACACTGGAAAACTTTATTTTTAAGATATTCAAGATAACTTCATTTTTTTTATCGGTAATCAAGAAATTTTATTCATTATAATAGGCAAAGCCCAAAAGTACATAGGGAGTATACATGAGAAGTACCTAACTAGAGTATGGAAACATTTAATCTGTAACACAGCCCCCTTTGTCAAGTGCAAAGTATGAAGAGGGAGAAATAACCTACATCTCTAACAGCAATGAGCTACCTACTATTTTGCTGAAATTCTTATTCCTACAAACTTTGTATGAGTTTTCTAATGCATATAGCATGTTTATTGTAGTTGAAATCAAACAAATTGTTTGGCTTATGAGATTTCAATTTTCATTATGCATGTGATCATGTCTTAGGAAGGGTGCTCTATTGATCAAACTTTTCTAATAAGCACACGAGATTATGTGATGGACATTCTTAAATGCAACACAAAACTGAGACAGACTTTGATTTCTTTCAAAATTGGAAACTTAAATGCAGCACAGAAGGCATTGCTAAAATTTCATCCTTAAAATCACAGCATCAAATTTGTACAAAAAAACTGCTACTTGCAAGCAATTTTGTCTATGTTTAGAAAATGTATCCAAGATTGCTCCCTTCCAAAGATAAATATATAAGGAATTGGTGCCAAAACTGAGATTTTATCATCTGATTGTTTCCAGATTAGAAGTAAGACTTCATTTAAAGACCACATTTAAATGAAAAGTGTGAGATTGTTAATTATGTCCATTTAGAGCTTGAAACGGACCAAGAATCATGGTTACAAAATCAAACACTATCAGTACAGTTATGATGCCATACCAATTTGTAGGATTCTAATTTTTCTGGGAGCTGATAACACCTTTTCCCACTTGTCAAAAATAAAGGGTGATGCAGATCTAGCTGAGCAAGCTTGCTTGGATCTTGGGTCAATGTTGCAGATAGCACCATCTTCACCCGCCGGGGGGAAGGTTTACCCTTAATCCCCCTCTCAACACCACTGCAACAAATAATGCATTAACATTCATATCACATCATTTTCATCTTTGACAAAAAAATTACCAAGGGCAATGTTGAGACAAAATAAATAATTCATTGTATTTTTACATGTAAAGGGATTAAAGTAATGCCCAATAAGTATTATAATAGCTCAACAAATTTTGTTCCTCAATGGAATGAATTTTATTGTAATCATGTAACAGAAAGAGTCCCCATAAAAGAATCAGTATAGGGAGCGAGACATGCTGCATCATGTATACCAAACCACAAGAGATAATTAGGGAAAGTGGAATCAAATCTCGATCTCTAATTAATTATATAGGACCTGCGTCCATGGATATCAATTCCTTCAAATCATCCAACAAATACAACAATCAAGCACAAGATAAAAACAAATTCGATATATATATATAGATCCGTTTACGCCGGTTATGTTTTTTGTGTCTTTTAATGAAATATGGATGGTACATGTTCCTTCCTAATTTATAAAAAAAAAAGGTTTTTTCAAAAAAAAATGAAATTCTCGATCGTATTTCACTTATTTCACGTGTATATATATGAGAAATTATATATATTATACTACCATATCACTCTCATCTTACTTATATGTAATATGTGGCATATTTATATTAAATGATACTTTATTAGATGATTCTGTATTATCTAATGATTATAAATATACATCTTACATGGTAGAATGAAAATAAGATGAGAGGATAATATTATACATATATATATATTTATATAAATAGTTTTCTATGAAACATTTAAGCTAAAATAATTAGTATGAAGAAGATAGGAGAGATGTGCATGGAATTTTATGAAGAATATATATTGACATGATGTACGAGGGGCCAGGATACCTAAGCAAGCTGGCCAGAAATCAAGGATGATATATTGATCTTTGTGCTTAACATATAATAAGGATACTTCAGGTACTGTACGTGTTTAGCGCTAGGCAATATTGCTAGCTAGCTAGCTAGCTTTTCCAGTTTTTTCCTTTTAGTACTATTTATATATATATATTATAATTAACATGCATAATAATATAAGTTCTTAAAATAAATCTTAAATGCATGCAGATGCATTAATTTCATCTATCTGGCAGTACAGATTTGGCGTATTTCGCAAGCTGTACATGATGATGAGATAATTTCATTATGATTCCAATGGAACTATTGGTAATCAAATAAACCATCATGCAAATGAATTAGGGTTGTAGCTTGGAATAATATTATGGATAATTATAGTGTTATTACATTTCTACTACTCATTTATTATTTTTTTTATATTTTATTTTTCTTTTCATTTTTTATTTTACTTAATGGTTAAGGAAGTGATTATTAGTAAAATTATATATATTTTAAATTTTTTCTTAATGATTATGTGAGAGTAAACTACATGTTAATTATGCCAGCTGAAGTAGAAGAGCATATGCTTAGGGTATTTGAATGCATGTATAAATACCCTAGTGCACCAACAACCCACATAATTACAATTCAGTCCATAATTCTCTATCTATGCGTCAGATTTGAGTCCTAACCTATTATTAATAATGCTTCAAGTGTTCACAATACTGCAAAATATAACATACAATAACAAAAGCATGTTACCTGACACAAAATTTCCTTCACAAGCATATTCTAATGAACCCCACCAACTTGTGCCATCTCCAATAAAAGTCGCCAAAAAATTTAGTCTAAATGTTCTGGTTAGAACCCCATCTTCTTTGACTCCACCACCTTCTCTAGTGTCTCTTGACACCATTCCTCCATTGATTCTGAACAATACATGCACAAACAAATATCATACCAAGTCAAAATCTACCCACGTAAGTTCACCAATGGGAGAATAGGATTTGATCACATTCCTCCATAATTAGGAACATACTCATCATGTATGTTCAAGATGCATGGCCAAATAAAAATTCAACAAGTATTGTGCCGTTTGGGTGAGAAATAAATTTTTGAAATCGCATTTACTTACACTGATCCCGCTGTTATCTCAAAAGCGGTTCAAAATGTACACACCCAAACTTGTTATCTCTCCCGTGTAGACATAGATCCCTTATATATATATATATATTGCCCAGTTTGTCATATAGACTATCAAAAAACCACCCAAAATATCCACCCAAAATACTCTTAAGCATATCACCCCCTTATGGGTGGGGGGAATCATTACACTGAGTCTGTCGCTGTGACTCAGTGAATGATGGTAAATCCCTAAAGTAAGACTGAAGGAGGTTATCAGTCTATAATTGATGCTCCCTAAGAGCCCACAGCTCTGTCCTCATTTCTTCTAGCTGACTCTTGTACTCTTCAACATCTTTCTTATGTTGTTCAACATCTTTCTTATATTGTTCAACATCTTTCTTATGTTGTTTAGCATCCTTTTTGTGTTTTTCAATCTCAGACAGGTACTGTTGCATCTGAATTTTGTCACGTTGTCTACTTGACTCGGGGATGACCATCTCCTCGAGTCCTCTTGCATATCCAGGACGATGTCCAAGGACCTCCCTGAAGACAGACGCTGCAGCCTCATCATTACGTTCTTCTGGTCCAAGGCCATCCAGCCTACCCTGCATCTCCTTCTGCACAATGAGAAAACATCTATTATTAACAATCTACCAGCCAATACTATGTATGCATTTATCACATGGCCAAATAAATAGAGCCCGATTTCTGTAAGTGTACTACTCACGTAAGTTTCTTCTGTAGCATCTGTCACAAATTTATTCTTCTTCTTCGACCAACGCGTCTCTTTGTAGAAGTCAATCAAATTTCTACTCTCAGTGCGCTACATGTGTGAGCAATGTGTATAAGAATATATCTTCATATCAGAAAACTAGCTTTGTGGTGGACAATAAAGCATAAATTGCCCAACAATAATGTGCATTTTCACAAGTCTATTGAAATGAAAATAAATTATTGACGTAGAGATACCTTTTCCTCAAGTAATCGGACGAATGATTTACGTCCTGATGTGTGATTAATTGCTTGCCTCTTTCGGTTATCCCGATTTTGAGCTGACATTTTCTGGCATACACATCAAGAATGTTTCAGATATGATAAACAAACGGATTTGCCATAACAATATTTAGACATCTCACCTAGGTAGATATATGGTTTGATGTGAGAAAGAGCATATGTACCTTAAAGGCATCGCTGCCCCATCTCTCACACAACTTCACCTATACAACAGGGTCCACCAAGCTACTCCCTATAGCCAACGCTTCTTCGTGGCTTCCATATGATTGATAAATCGTGTGCAAGTCATGATGGAAGGCATTGAAGCACTTATGTAGAGCCTTTGTCACCGTCAATTGATGGTTTTCGCGGTCCCAGTCCAATACGAAGTCACTCCACAATTACGTGTCATCCCGTCAATTGGGTAACGATTATTAGACATAAACCACCAACAAACATTATTAACTCAAACCAACCAATAACTTACCAGAACACAGTCAATTAGCTCCTCCTTCATGGCTTGTGGGACATCCGACCAACGCTTGTGACTCATGTCGCAATATTGTTTAACAATCCACGATACTCGTGTTGTGAACATGGAGGCGTGTTCACAACATGGGGCAGTCTCCCCATCATTTTTCTTCAATTGCACTTTCCCATTCTTCCTCAGCTTCTCAAAGAAAATGCATTTAGCGGGCCCACAAGTTCGTTTCCTAGTTTCTTGCGTTCCCACTGCCTCAGTGGGGGCATCCGCACCTGTAATTTAAGGTTCACTAGATTAGTGTTCGTAAGTGTAAGATGAGGAATATTCATACTTAATAACACATATAAATGCATTAATGCTCTAAAACTATGTATTTGAAATACACGTACCAGTTCCTTCTCTAGACGGTGAAAGTCCCCGTGCTCCTGAAGGTTCTCAAACAGGTTCTACGAGGGGAAGATTGGCGCATGGCAGTGGACTTGGGGGCTGTGTGGAGTCACCATAGGAGGATTGTAAAAAAGGTTCTCGAATAGGTTCTGAGGGGGGAATTGGATTGGCACATGGCAGTGGACTTGGGGGCTGTGTGGAGTCACCAGAGTAGGATTGATTACACTTCTCCGTGCTATGATATGAAGCGATTTTTCCCCACGTGGTCGCTTGTGGCTAGCTGAGTACGGTACATATGGCCTTGCACGATTGCCCCGAAGCCTTCCTCCCCCTCTAGAACGTGGTCCCAGTCGGTCACCTACACGAGTAGAAGTTAATAACATTGTGATAATGGAAGAGTTCATTTGACATTATATTCTTAATGTCACAGACAGGTTCGTAAAAAATATCCTTTATCAATACCAGAATCAAATACTTGTGGGTAGACTAACCCTTATATTATGACCATAACATAATATGAGGAATAATTGGTATCGGACAAATTATATACCTTGATGATTGATTGAGCTCCTCATGCCTCCAAATTGAAGATTGGAATGCGCTGACATGCCCACAAAATCAACCGCTTATGAGAATGGTATGGCCTGGTTTGAACATGACATAAAGCAAATAAGTATCACATCTTAGACTTCGAGTATAGTAAAGCATGTATTAATCATGAAAAAACTAAATAATACTTTTATACTTGTTTGTTATTGTCATGATAAATAGTTTGAGGTAGGAGAAAGCAAATCATTCATGAGTTTAATAAATAAATCAAAACATGATAATATTCAAACAGTAACTCATATTTAGATGTTATCATGGTACATTCCAATTTCAAACAAGAAATCTTATGTGTCAACCTTAGATCAACAATAACATATGGGTTGTAATTATCAATCTGACACAGACTCATCCTCTATTGCTATGTCCTCCTCATCTGAATATTCCCCCTCACCATACGCATCTCCAAAAGTAGAAGTCATCATGTAATCATTAATAAAGCCTTGCGAATCGAAATATTGACTATTCGGGTCCATGACTTCTCGTGCATCAATATCGCTAGGTACTATATCAAGCCTATTCAGTGGAGCTGACCCTAGATCTGGACGATCACACTGCACTGGTTCATAATAATCTGATATCTTCTTGATCGGCACCATTCGTACCTGAATCACCATCAATATCTTCTAGAACCCTCAACATTGACAGAATGTTGTATACATTCCTATTTGTATAGTTCTGCACAACACCCTATCTCCCTTTTGCCCTTAAATCTCTTATGTAGAAACATTGATCAGCCTGACTCGCCAACACGAATGGTTCATCCTTATACCAAGTCCTGTTCATGTTGACACTAATCATATGGTCATCTACCCGCACCCCTCATTTTCGATCACCAACGTCAAACCAATCACATTGAAATAGGTACACCCGACGCCACTCCATGTAGCGTAACTCTAGGATATTATTAATAATACCATAAAAGTCCACATTATTTATGGCCTCGTCCCCAGTTACCAACACTACAGAATTTTGTGTACGCTGGTGAAATTCATGTTGCTTTGTATGAAACCTCTTTCCATTTATTATGCAAGCAGCATATGATGCAACCCAACGGTCAGGACCGCAAGCTAATGCATACAGATCAGCAGACACATCAAATGGATGCGAGGTCCGATGTTCCTGAATCTATAACAAAAATGGTTGACATATTCCTCAACGTTTATTGCAGATCATTCCAAAGCATATCAATGAAACATATAACATTTCAACGTAGAAAGGGATGGAGAAGAACTTACACGTTGCTTAAACCAAGTTGGAAACTCAGTTTGATGCGTGCAATCGATGCAATTTGGTTGCTGCACCTTACATTTCTCATAGTGTTCCCTACATTTGGAGCACAAATTGCCAAGCAAAATATTCAAATTAGCTTGTATTGGGTTGATAACAACTTGTTAAGTTCGAATGAAAGTAGATTTGTAAGTAACATGTAAGATGCTTACTCTATATATGGTCCAATCTCCGCACAATTGTTAAGCACGTACCAGATGGCTGCCCTAAAGTGTTTATCTTCTAATTGCACATTAGAAGTTATACCCAAGGGACGAACTTTCTGGTTGAAAATTCTGAATCCATCTCCAGTTTCCTCTTCGTCGGCATCAACGTTGCGGTCTACTACAGTAAATCTCGTCTCAACGTCTTTGAGGTACATAGAGCAAAATGTCAAGCATTCGGTGTGAATATATGCCTCGGCTATTGAACCTTCTGGACGGGTTTTATTCTTAACATACCGCTTGAATTTGCCAAGATACCTCTCAAATGGGTACATCCACCTATATTGTACTGGACCCCTAAGTATGGCCTCACGGGGTAAATGGACAGCTAGATGGACCATGACATCAAAAAAAGAAGGAGGGAATATCATCTCCAGTTTGCATAGAATGGTGACGCTATCAGTTTGGAGCTGGTGTAGGCGATTCACATCCAATGTTCTAGTGCACAACTCTTTGAAGAAAGTGCTGAGTTCAGTCAAGGCCAAGGCAATGTCACTTCTTAAATATCCGCCAACAACAATGGGGAGTAATCTTTGAAGAAAAACATGACAGTCGTGACTTTTCAACCCAGAAATTTTGCAATCACGTTGAGAAACACAGTTCGAGATATTGGAAGCGAACCCATATGGAAATTTGATATCAGACAACCACTCACAAAATTTATTCTTTTCATCTCCTTGTAATGTGTACAGTGCATGTGGCATTGCTACACGATCACCTTCGCGCCTCAAATGTAATTCTTTCCTATAGCTCAAAATCTCCAGATCATGCCTTGAATTGATATTATCCTTAGTTTTTCCTGGAGTGTTCATTAAAGTGAATAAGATGTTATCTGCAATATTCTTCTCAATATGCATTACATCTAAATTATGCCGAAGTCGAAGTGTTGACCAATAAGGTAACGTGAAGAATATGCTACACTTTGTCCAATTCAGCTCTTCAGGAGTGCGTTTTTTCTTCTTACGGGATTTGCCAAAATGAACATCCCCAAGCATCTGCAATTGAGTTTGAATATCGTCTCCTCCTATATCCCTTGGCGGCATCCGATGATCTTCTCTACCATTGAACAACCCTTTCCTCCTCCTCCATATGTGATCTGGCGGTAAGAAATACTGATGTCCCATATAACAATGTTTTCGGCCATATTTCAACCAATTGGAGTCTGTCTCGGCATTGTAAGACGAACAAGTCAATTTTTCCTTTGTTGACCAGCCAGAGAGATTCCCATAGGCAGGAAAGTCATTGATTGTCCACAATAAGGCAGCATGCAACATAAACGTCTCTTTAGTTGAGGCATCATATGTAGGTACCCCATGTTCCCAAAATTCAAGCAATTCATCGAGCAACGGCTGNCCCCATGTTCCCAAAATTCAAGCAATTCATCAAGCAACGGCTGTAAGTAAACATCAATCTCATTCCCTAGTGACTTTGGGCCAGGAATAATCAGAGATGTCATGAAAAATTAGTCTTTCATGCACGACCAAGGCGGCAAGTTATACGGGACAAGGATCACTGGCCAAATGCTATGAGGTTTAGCCAAATTGTTGAAGGGAGTGAATCCATCACTTGCCAGACCAAGCCTAATATTGCGAGGATCCGTAGCGAACCAACTATGATGTTCATTGAATTTCTTCCATCACTCAGAGTCGGCCGGATGTCTCATACTGGTATCTTCTATCGTCTGCTGCTCTTTGTGCCATCTCATATCACCTGCTATCTTTGCAGACATAAAAAGAAATTGTAGTCTCGGTTTCAACGGAAAATGGCTCAACACTTTTTGGGGTATCTCGCGTGCCCCGTTTATATTTGGCATCCATCTAGAAGCCTTACATACAGGGCATTCATTAAGAGCGGCATTTTCCTTCCAGAAGAGGATGCAGTCGTTGGGGCATGCATGAATTTTGTGGTACTTGAAACCCAAACCGCGCTCTAAAGACCTTGATTCCTCATATGATTGTGGCAAGAGTACATCGGAAAATGCAGACCGCAACAGATCAAGGAGCATGTCAAATGACTTAATTGCACCGATTGACTTGATGTGTAACAACTTGACAACGAATGATAGTTTTGAAAATTTCGTACACCCGTTGAAAAGAGGATGTCGAGCATCCTCTAGTAGCTGGTCAAAAGATGATGCTGGTGATTCTTCAGGTATTGGTGGCCTATTTGGCACATGGGTGCTGTTTTGGGGCATATCAACAAAGGCACCTGCTCGGATGTCATCCAACATATGCTGCATGTCATCGATGTAATCGTCTTCTTAGATGATATTGTCATCATTATCATCATCACTGCCGTACAATGTTGTCTCCTCCTCCCCATGAAATATCCACTGGGTGTAATTTGGATTGATCCCTTTGATAAACAGATGGGTTTCCACCTCAAGTATAGGCAGCCACAGATTGTTAAGGCATGTTCGACATGGACACCGAATGCGATCCCTTCCACTTGCATGGTTTCGTGCTTGTGTGAGAAAATTCTTAACCCCTTCGGCGTATGCAGGTGATACAAGTCTATCGAGCTCGTTCATCCAACTTTTGTCCATCTAAAAAAAGATACACGTACGACATACAAACGAACAGCATCACCCAAAACACATATATTTAGACATGCAAA
>QEOT01002863.1:0-11499 GCA_003123785.1 Pterocarya stenoptera
GTATAATTTATAAATCTATAATAGTATGTAAAATTAAATATTTTATACTTATTTATAATAGTATGTTAAGTATGTATCTTTCTCAATTATAGATGTAATATGTATAGATAATTGAATTATTTATGCTTATTGCTTCATATACAAAATGTTAAAAGTTGTATATGGCTCATTATGCATTAACATACTTTAATTTAGTAATAAAGTAATAATTAGCATCATCAATAATATAATTTTCATCTAATTTATTATCATTAACTATATAAAATATTTTTTTATTAAATTTTTTATATAATCCACATTAATAAGTCACTTAGTTTAATTTAGTATTATAAATAAATTTTTTTATTAATTGATTTTTAAAAATTAAAAAAAAAAAAGAATTGGACCTAATGAACCGAATCGATAATTATCAATCTGATCCGATCCTCTTAAATGTTTAGTCCGATCCGACTCAGAAAAAATGATAGACCAAACCGAATCATGTGCAGCCCTGTTACTCAAGTTTTGATATGCCGGAGTGAAAATCAACTTCGGGCAAGGTACCTACTAGATAGTCTTCAACTCAGGTGCCCATCAACGAATTCCAATAAAGTAGATTTTGGAGTTATTATATTTTGAATTTTAATTAATCTTTGCATCATCCTACACACCACACACTATAATTTTTTTTATTTTTTTTATTTGTTTCTCTTATTAAATGTGTATTATATGGATGATGAATAAAAAAATATAAATATTTCAAGAAGAGTAAAATAAAAAAAAATAAAAAAAAAATAAAAAAAACATTTGGTGTGTGGTGTGTAGGATGATGCATAGCAATGCTCCTTTTTTATAAAAGTAATTGTATGAAACTTGTTTATTTGAGACTTGTAGCTAATATTATTCTTTGCACAAATCCTAAATGAATAAGTTTCACGCAATCCCTTTATAAAAAAATATATCTCGCTTTAAAAAGTATATTCTTTTTTAGTGAGACTTGTTTACTTAGAATTTGTATCTAACATTACTCATCATTTCGATTATAATATTTGATTTGTAAGACTCTAATTTTAAAATTTCTCTTTCAAATCAATAAGTCATTTACTACGTGTATTATCCCGACCATAAATAAAATTTTCTACATATTGGCATACTTTAATTTTTTTGTGGATAGTTAACTCTCCATAATCAACAACTGATAACCTTAACTTAATGCAAGATTATATTATTAATCGAGCGTGCAAAATATAAATATTCCTTACTATTTCGTCCAAGTACAAACATATGCATAAATGATAAAGCCATGAAAAGCTCTATAACTTTGAGATCTTAACCCAATAACATTAACATCCTTATGAGGTGAAATATTAGGAATTAAATGCCATGAAGCAGGAAATAAGTTAATTAATCAAAGTGTCAAACCGTATCATCATTAATTATATTTGGTGGTTCTGAATCCTGATGCATGTCCTTTTTTTGCCTGCTTTTCACCAGAGTGGGCAGCCAGCAGTCATCCCAAGGACCAGTTATTACACACGATCCCACGTGCATATCTGCAAGCTAACAGATGGAGCTTATCATCCTAAAACTAGCATATAATATATATATATATACTTGAAATTAGTGATACATGGACATATACATATATATATATATATATACAGGCACAGATGTCTTACGTACAAAAGTGATAACAGTACATTGGTTGCTCAGAATATTTTCGAGTTTGCTCATACAAAAGATTCTCTGTTAGACTGACAGTAACAAAACAGGGCTGTGATGATCAGTGATTGCAAGTACTCAAGAGTCCAAACAAAGCTTAAAGCCCATTTTGTTGCTGATACTAGTTGTCCCCACTCCGTGCACCGACTCTTCACATTCCCCATTCTATTCACTGTTTGATCATCGTTTTACGTGTACGTACGTACTACTTTCTATCTTATTGGGGTTTGTACAAGGCAAAGAACAGAATTAAATGATGGTTTTGAATCTTTGCCCGCTAAACTGGAATGGAAATACATTGCTTGTTCCATACACATGCAGCTTCCATGTTTTACGTGCATGCATGACCTAATTGTAAAGCAAAATCGGGATTCACATGCATGCTGCAAGTGTTGCACAAACCGAGGAGTTGCTATTGCAGAACAAAAGCATATTGTTTATATAAGGGGAAAGTTCTGTCTCTCTAGACTCTAATGGCTTTAGCATGAGAGTGGTCACTGTCCTTTCTGCTGGCGACTACAGATCATAATCTATTTCGGCATGCAGTGGAAAGATAACATAAGAAAATCTTCCCCTGTTACAATTTTTATAACGCAGAACAAAAGAGATTTTGCTTTTGTTCTTTTGTGTTTTCAACAGACTGAAAGAGAAGCTAGCTCTTTCTTTTGTCTGTGTTGCTTAACGTCCTTTTCTTCCAGTTTTCCAATCAAATTGCCCTCTCAATCAGTCCAGAGATCACCAGAGAGCAAGCTGCTTTTTGGAAGCATAGTATTTTCCAACTATTTAGTTTACCAGCTGGCCTGACTTTTTATGATCAGAAACAAAAATCGTCTCACTCGAGGGCTCTTTATGGTGTCCGTGGTTATTCTCTCCTCTTTTACTCTCATTAATTTAAATCTGATGATCTTTATTTTTTTGTCATTCTTATCCTTTGTCTTTATCTTGGGAGCCTGCAGTGAAGAATTGAACCACCTTTCTTCGTAATGCCAAATCAGCACCGGCTATCAACATTGAAGACAACTGCTTGGGTTTATGCGAATATTTATCCCCTTCATATGCCTAGTCATCATCAATCGATCATGAAAATTCGAACTCATTTGATCGATCGGTTGGAAGATGCGTCTTGCTTTTGAGTTTTGAAACTTCGAGGATATCATGAGATGCATCATGACATAGTATCTTAATTTTAGCGGCTAATGATGAGAAATGACATGCTGGATCAAATTATGGGTTTTTGAAAGTTTGAATATACGTGTTTCAGTACATCTAAGTCTCCAGTTCAGATCATACTTTTGAAAAATGTGAAGCGAAAAATCTAAAGAAGTTTCTTGGGACGAGGATCATTTAGGTTGGTCAGCTTCCATGAGAGGTCGAAGTTTCATCCCTTCGTTGAGAACTTGCTTGGGGAGCTCGCCTGTTTATTACTACATCTCTATTTAGACACAAATTAATGCAAGACAGAATAAATTAAAGAACTCTATTCCTTTTCCAGTGACGTTGATCTTGTTAATTTGCATGAGCTTAAGCTGCGTGTATTGACTACTTTATTTCTTGCACTTTGCATTGACTGGAAGCTGTATGGAATTCATCCAAAACAAATACGAAACTTAGTGAGAAAGAAAGATCGAGTACAATTCCAGAAAATCAATGTGCAAGCATTTTACACCATACATGATGATTACAACGAAGAGTAATCAGCTCAAAAGTCGGCCATCGGAATCGTTAATTTGCTGAAATAGGAGTAGTTTAATTTTAACCATAGTACTTCTGGTCACATTTCTCCAACCTCAGAGCCTCAACACTCAGTAAGGCTGCCAACTACATTTTGAACATGAATATTGTGGTCAAATGCTGCGAATTACCTCACCCGGCTCATCAGTTGTGAAGTGGATTTGCACCATTTGGTGTCACTCTTTTCTGATCTTCGGCGACATGGCCGCCGTGTAATCTGAAGCCATGGCTGGAAATCCTTCTGTTGTTGAAATTATTGCTGTTGATGCCGCCATTAATGCTGCTGCTGCTGCTCCTCTTCCATATCTTAAAAGACATGTTTTCTGAACGTGGAAAACCCTGCAAATTGGCCCTAACGCATAGCAAACTCACTCCCAGAAGCATGAAGATATAAACAAGTGTTGTAATACGGCGTCTCATTTTTTTTTTCTCCTTTCATGAAAGGTTTTGCTGTGAGAAAGTGATAAGATGGAGTTAAGGAAAAGGGCCTTTATGAAAGAGGCATTCCGCGTGCTTTCTCCATCACTTCGCTTGAACCTAGTTAAAAACTAAAGTAGTGCTACGCCCAACGGCCGCTGGGCGTACGTGCTGCATTTTTTATTTATATTTTTTAATATTTAAAATATATATATTAATACATTAAAAATCATTTTTTTAACTATTAAATATAAAATAAATAAATATATAAGTGATTAATATGAGCGCACAAAATGAAATGCATATTATCATTTCTCAAAACTTAAAAGGAAAATAATAAATATATTTAAAACAAATTATAAAAAATTATTTATCCAAACTGAAAATCACGAAATTTAAAACTAAAAAAAAATATTAATAGATTGAATTTTGTAAATAAAAATATACGTAAATATAAACTTTTCAAACTTAAAATCATATCCTCTCGGTTACATGGTTTCATCAATGCAACTGAGCTAGCTATGCGAGCCACATCACACGTGTCCTAATAAACTAGAGAAATTCTATTTGCAATCTTTAAGTGAGAATTGTATGGGTAGATCTTTTATTAAATAAGACAAAGCATCATTTAAAGAGGGATATTTTTGTAATTTTAAAAAATTTTAAAAATAAAATTGCCAAAACTTGCATTGCAATCTATATTTGAAAACTGTACGTAGCATTGCTCAATAAACTATAGAGTATTTCGGATATAATCCTCTTGCTCTTCTCCTTTTTACTTTTTTGTTAATCATTGATCCTCTTAAACAAAATCATAAATCTATAATTGATCTATAACTATTTTACAACTCTATTTAGAATTGAATGAGGATAGTTACGTAAATATGAGATTATTTAATCTAGAATTCTATTTAAACATGAACGTTTAATCGTATCCTATCATATCTCACAATGAAGGTATGTAATTATACCCACTATTGAATCTTATGCATCTTATGTTATATATATATATTTATATAAGTTGAAAAAATTGATTTTTGAGATTTTAATTGAAGCGCCATTATGAAATTGATGTGATGCCATAAAACAGGAAAAATGCTTAAGGCAGTCGGGCTACGTAACTGCAAAGGTGTCGTTGCTGTCATGGAAATGAAACAATTCGTTTGATATAGTGAAAAAACAATGCATTTCACATTTGCCTTCCCTTCGCTCGTCTTTCCTAACGAAATTGAGCCACTTCTTCAGACCAACTCTTCAGTCTCTCTAGTATCCCTTCATCTTCCCCCCAAAATCAAACTCTTTAGCTCTCCAGTCTCCCTCCCTTCGTCTTCCCCACGAAATTGAAACCTCATGAAATAGAAGACCCCATACGAAAACCACGAAGCTCTACCTCTCCCTCGTCTTCCCCACATCTTCCAAGCCATGAAGCCTCTCTTCTTCCCACACAACGACCCACACAAAATCGACGACCCACACGAAGACTGTGAAACTCTAGCTCTCCCTCGTCTCCCCCAAATCTTCTGAGCCATGAAGATAGTTGTTTTTTAAGAAAAACATAATATTCTAATGTTATTGATAAATCAGTTCGGGAAAAGGTAAAATATTCTTTCAAGAATTTTTAATTGCAATTTTCTATAAAGAAAGAGGTCCGGTCTTGAACAAAAATAAAGATCATGTCGTTCCTCTCCTTTCTAAACTACTTTTCTCCCATTTGTAATGCAAAATTAATGGATTTTTGACACTTTAAATCTGGAGAAGATCTCCAGGGGCCAAAACAAGACGAACCCAAAAGGAAAATTGGTCTTGAGCAAACCTGAGGAAATCCATAGGCCATGGGGATATTTACCAAATGACCTCTGCCTAGAAGCATTCCATAAATATATGCTCTATGGGTTTAGGCGCGAAGCTGCATAGAGGGCACACGAAGCCAACACAAGATGTGAAGAACAATCTCTCTTTGAAGAACAAGCTAAAGACCACACGAAGTCAACTCAAATCTCTTCTTTAGGTTTCATCGGTTTTGTTTTATTTTTTTGAAATATAACGGCTGACATTAGCCAACTCCCCACCGATTGCATACCTTGACTGTCCCTAGAAGAACTGCCATAATAAAGAGTGAACAAAACATAAAAAATCGTTTGGCAGCAAATGTAGCTACAGTAGTAATACCTTATTCGCAGGTGGTCAAGGCGAGAACTAAATGGGCTAGGCCTTGTTCCTTAGGTTTTCTTTCAGAATGGATTTCAAAACAATGTTTGACTTACAAATAAATTTTTATGAACTCTTGATTGCGTTGCTCAAATTGAAAAATGATTCGCATCCGTCCCTATTCACGCATCATCCAACATATACTATTGTGAAATGGTAAAAATACCCTCACAATAAAAGTTACTTTCACTTTTATTTTATACTTTCACTTTCACCTTTCTTTAAGAGCTAGAGAGAGGCGGAGATCGAGAGATCGAGAGAGTGGTGGAGAGCTCGCTGGCACGAAGGAGCTCGGGGACGAGGTGGAGAGCGAGGGAGAGGTGGAGGACTTGTTGGCTCGGAAGAGCTAGGAGACGAGCCACGGGGGTCAGGGGAGGTGCTCGGTGGGGTTAGAACCGACGCATGGCGGCGATGGGGGGTCGATGGCCCCGAGCTCGTGTGAAACCCATTTTATAGGTAGTTTGCGTGTGTGCGACGGAAAGAAAGAGGGTGATTCATTGGTGGCTGGATTTGTGAGAGGATGTCACTGGTGTGAGCTGGTAGAGGTGCAGTGGCCTGGGTGGCCGTGTACGGTGGCACAAGTGGAGAGAAATGGGTTTCGGTTGGGTTACCGCAGGGGAGAGAGAGAACTGTGCGTGGGGGAAATCGGTGATGGCTAGCTTGGTTGCCGGCGTGAGGGAGACTCTCCGGTAGTGGCGGAGGCTCGGCGGCTCACGACGGCGCCGGGGTGAGCTAAAGAAGAATCGGGCTGCACAATGAATCAGGCGAGAGGAGAGAGAGCAAGTGAGGAATTCGACTAAAGTTTTGAAAAAAAAAAAAAAAAACAAACTGCCACGTAGCGGTGTGCGAAAAAAGTGACGAATGCGTATCAGGGCTATGCTAAAAGGGTTTTGCTACACAACCTCCTACTATTCACCCACACTCCACACTACATACTTTTTAATATTTTTTAATATTTTAAATTTTTTTTTGAATTTATTTTTTTAATATATTTCAAAATTTTTATTCACTATTAATATAAAAAATATTTGATAAAAATATTTAAATTTAAAAAAAAAAATAGAGTGTGGAGTGTGGATGTATAGTAGGAAATTATGAAGATTTTTTTATGCTAAAATTAGTCTTGGATGGGCCCACCAATATCCAGAATCGGATACAAACGCCCGAGTCACGGACTGTCGAGGCCCGCTACGGTCCGAGATCATTTATCATTCGGTACTTCTATTCTATACTACACGCGGAAGGCCCCAAAAATTGGAAATACCAGTGCTCGTTCCCTCAGATACCGTGCGAGTGATTTTACGAGGAGCTGTTGTTTTTGAGAAATGGCGTTGCCAAAGGCCAAGGAGATCGTTACGGCCAATCCCGTTGTCGTTTTCAGGTTCCTATCTCCCTGTCTCTTCTTCTACAAAATCTTTTCCTTTTGATTTTATGGCTATATATATTATGTACAAGATGGATATTGATATCGGGGTTTCTGATTACAGCAAGACTTACTGTCCGTACTGTGAGAAAGTGAAGCAGCTGTTGACTCAAGTAGGGGCCACTTTCAAGGCTGTTGAGTTGGACTCTGAAAGTGAGATCTGATGCGCTTATTTATTTATTTATTTATTTGTTTTGTTAATTTTTGTTCTTGAATCTAATGGTTTTATGTCGTTTTATTTGTTGGAGAAAGCATAACCGTTTCTGAAAAAGGCGTCGGAACTGGAATTGATTTTGTATATGCGTGGGATTATATTCGCCATTGTAGCAGCTGCGATAATCTTAAATTCTAACTGCAATCGAATTTGGAATTAAATCCAATTCTTTGCAGACAATAATTCTCTAGACGCAATTCTCCTAGCCACATACGGTCAATGCGATATTACCGTACTTTTAGCCTAGTGGATTCATCTCGCTTTAAAAGCTTTTGAAAGTGTGTATGCACATGAAAAGTAATGATCTTATTTGATTCTCATGGTTTTGTCAAACTACAGCAGTAGGATTGAGTGTTAGCGTAAGCTATACTTTTTATTCTTGAATAATAATGATATATACAAGTTCCAATATATAAATCTCGCTCATGCTTTATTTAGAAAAGTGGATCCCATGAAAAAGTGCGAAAAATTCATTTTTTCTTAGTGGTTCCACTTTTTTATAAAAGATTTGTGCAAGGTTTGTGCATTTAGAACTTGTTCCTAGCATTACTCTTTATTCTTATAACCGAACATCAAAGCTGTTGATCGTCTTTTGTATTCATTTGAATCATGATCATCTAGATGTTCTGCAGAAATGCCGCATTGGGGTTCCAAAAATCCAAACTAGTATTTGATTACAAATAGGGTTCCCAATTTTTTGTCTTAGTTGATTGTATCTCATAATTGTTTGTTGAGACTAAAAAATCCGAACCATTTGATTACAAATTGTGGTTAGGATATTGAGAATTCTACTTTGTAGATATCTTGGATTGGTAATTTTGATGATTACGAATCTATGATCCACTTAGCTCATTAATTACAAACAGCACCTCTGTAAAAATATGTTACACTTTAAAATTTGTGCAAATGGATGAATAACTTCTTGTCTATGTTATATATGATGTCTTGAAGTTGATGGAAGCCAGATACAGTCAGCTCTGGGTGAGTGGACTGGACAGACGACTGTGCCCAATGTGTTCATAGGCGGGAACCACATTGGTGGCTGTGACAGTATGATCTTGATCCCTTAAAAAATAGACTATAGGCTTGCTCATATCACATTCATATGCTGTTTTATTTGATCCTCCATGCTTAATGATTCTCTTCTATTCGATCTTTTGCAGCAACTACAGCCATGCACAAGGAGGGAAAGCTGGTTCCTCTGCTGACAGAAGCTGGAGCTGTTGCTAATACTTCTGCTTAAAGAAATGTAGTGATGCGGGCCATGAATAAAAGTTTAATAAGTGCCCAGTTTTATGGCGTTCCTGTATCATCCGTCCAATTTCTTCGCAAACTTAAACTACATTGAATTTGAAGTTATGTTTTGTTGTAAAAGTCAAAGGTATGTTTTGAGGCAAAAGTCGCGAGTATATCAATATAGAATAATGATATGCTTACGAATTTGTTTTATAACGAACCATTCTGATGCAGTCATCCCATAAAAAAAATGAGTTATCTTGGTCTGAATATTTGAAGTTTACATAATTATCTTTGAATTGTAAATGAAGAGTTCTAGATATCTCATTATTCTTTGATATTTTCTTTAAATTATTTTATTCTCAAGTTGGTGTGTAGAGTATATAATTCTGATAAGATTTGATTGTAAGATTCAAAATTTAAAATTTTTCTTACAAATCAAATTATGTCACGTAAGTAATTAACTAGGTATAAATGGAATTTTTCATTTTCTTTAATAGCTTTGAAAGTTGTCTGCTTGTCTATTTTGTTTTTGCCTCTAGTTCATTGTGGGGGTGTATGGAGAATGTTATTAGCCTCCTTGATATATTTTCTAAGCTAGGAAATTTTGCTATCTGTTTTAAATATATTTTCTTCTCACTTTCTTCCTTCCCCATCTGTAGTCAGAAGTCCAGAAATTTTACTCTGTTGTAAATCACCTTTTATATATGGGACTTAAATGTACTTACTATTATACCTTCACATTTTTTGTTCCCTTATCATTCTTCAAGGAAAGAATAATTCCTGAGTCAAGCTGATATACTTTACCATATTTAAAACTGATATGATAAGGAAACCATTTTGACAACAAATAAAGCTTAATATGCACAATTGATGCAAAGATGCCGTAGCAGGGAACATGCATCAGTGCCATCAACAAGTACCTGTAATTTGGTGACAAACATAAATAGATTAGACACATTTAATCCATCCGGTTGTGTGTGTGGGTGTGTTTGCTACAAGCAAAGAAAGTTAAGGTAAGAATACAAAATTACAAATACCAATGGTAGATTGTATAATTATGATTAAGTCATGGCTTAATCTATTTGGTTTAAGTTGGGAGTACTGATTTATCTGTAAAAAAATGCTCACATCTTGAAGTTGCTTTTGAGCACACACTCTTTAACCACAAGAAGGCACGAATATAGTGCTTCGACAATGGATCGATCAGTTTCATCTAGAACTCCATGTTTAAATGGTTCCTAATAAAATTCGTGGCTGTCTTAAACAATTAGCATAAACTGCGAGTATAGACATTTATAAACAATCCTAATCTGGTATATCTAAGGTTGATGAGATATGTCATGGGGCTTGACTGTGATGGGATGTGTGATAGAAATTTGAGATAGCATACCATAGTGGAGCATATGGTGACGAAAGGTCAAGAAAAGGGTATGGCCACCTGCACAAAAGTGAATTATCAGTACTTTTCAATAAAACCAGTTAAAGTCTTCGTATGAGAATATACAGAACATAAGCATTACCTAATTGAGACAAGAATATGAAAGATCCACTGGATCAAAAGGACACAAGTGGATGTAACTTAGATAACGTTTTTAAATGCCAGAAAAATGGCCTTTGTTATTACATGTCCTTTTCTGGGGAGTAGCCCAAATATCTTTCAACTTTCGGACCAATCACAAAAAAAATGTTAAAGTTTTCCATCGTTAGGCTTCTAAGTGGAATCATGATACGCAAAAGCAAACAAAACAAAAAACCTTGGCATTAATCTAGTAGTTCAGTGGAAGATTTATCCTTTATGATCTTTTGCATTGTATTGTTTTTTGCGTATTCGATCTTGTTGCGTTTTTGTAATGCAAGATCAAGCTGCGAACTTTAGCTCGAGTGTAATTGAATTGCATTGCTATACAAGAAACCGAATTGAGTTGCATTCCCATGTGAACTGCAGGTTTGAGAAATTTATCCATTTTGGGCGGGATAAGTTTATATACTGATACACTACAATGCACAAGCAAGAATCAGACTGTCATGAGCAACAACTAGATGAGAGACACAGAAAATGGGCCTGTCAAATATTGNGAATCAGACTGTCATGAGCAACAACTAGATGAGAGACACAGAAAATGGGCCTGTCAAATATTGAAGTGCAAAAGCCGAAACCAAATTCCTAAAATGAAATCTATTTTCCTTCTTGCCCCGTTTGGTTGCAGAGAAAAGTATAGAACGCCAACTGAAACAAAGATCCTGACAACTTAACCCTCCGCCCAATCATGGAAGTTCCCCAGATAGCAAATTTTACCAAAAGTCCTTAGCAACCAAATAGACTAGTAAACCAAATGGAAGAAAACGTTAGAAGTAAAAAACTCACAGAGAAAGATTAATTCAGAGAGAAGTTGGCTTTTCCAACGAAGAAATGTGAACCAATGGACTGCATACTTGGGATTGGGATACAAGGGAGATAAGAATGAGTTCAATCAATTAAGGGAGGAGGATTCTTGTCGTCGACTTGGGTTCGGCCGTTTGGACCAATATCAAGTTGAATTTGTCATCATTCCTGAGAGTGGATTGA
>QEOT01002863.1:25383-38382 GCA_003123785.1 Pterocarya stenoptera
AGGGCTGCTAGGACTTGGGTTTTCTGAAAATCTTGACTGAATATTTTCAATGGGTGATTCTTGGATTGTTGCAATTTTATTTGGCGTCCGGAAAACAAATGGGATTAAAGAATGACATCTGGTTGCCACTATGAAGTGCTCATAGCAACACATGAGGGAGTTTTATAAGAGCAGCTGCCTACCCAAGCTGGGCGATTAAACACTCTAGAAAAGAGGAAGAGCAGAAATGGAAATTTTGCTTGATATATGAGTCTGTGACATCTGGTCCCAAATTGAAGTAGCGGCTGCCACATCTTTGTCTCAGCAAATACGGTACACATGAGATTCCCAAACTCCATGCCCTCCACTCATTCCAAAACTAGCTCACCACCACCCAACACTATCATATTCTTTCTCACACGCGATGTACCAAAACAATTAATACTATTATTATATTGTTTTTATTATTGTACAACTATAAGCAAATGGACCATCGCATCGATCGTCGTTCGAACCATAACCAACAATTTTACATCACTAACATTATTTCTTCGATCCTTCAATCCAAATCTCCTTGGCCAGTCAATTGCTGTCACTTTTGACACTTATCTTCTAACTCCAAATTCAACGACCCCACGTGCCTCCCCGCGTGACAGGGTTGATAAACCCTGAAAGGCAACGCTATGTCACGGTCGCTCATATCCGAGAACTGGTCGTACTTCGCCACAGAAAAAATATCTTCACCTCTGCCCTCCGAACTCGCTCATCAAAAAGGTTGTTTTGATTAACATGTTATGATTTTTTTTTAATTAAAAGTGATAATTAAAAAAAAGGTTGTTCTTCAGTTTAAACTTTATCATTTTTAATCATAGCAGTTGATATATATATTTATTAATAATTCGGCAAAACATAGTATCTGAAATGTCGGAAGTACTGTAAATAGGAATTAATTGATAACCTTCTTCCATGCAACGTTAACATCTCTCTCTCTCTCTCTCTCTCTCTGGCTTCTTCAATTGCACAGAATGCAGAGCACTGTCTTAGGTCTGTCTCTCTCAACGCCATTTCTCAAACTCACACAGATTTCACACTCAAAGTCTCCGAAACTACCCGGCTTCAACTTCGTCCATGGACTCCCAAGGCAAAGTCCTCTGCTTGCACTTTCTTCGTCACGCTTTAGCGCGCGATTATGTGGCTCCTTGTTCCTTTCGAACCGAAGAGACAACAGGCTTAAGTTCAGGGCTGCTTCGTTGCCCGAGAATACGGAAGATACCGTGAAACCGAGCGGCGTGATTAAGACTCTGCAGCTCGGCGCTATGTTTGGGGCTTGGTATATTTTGAATATCTACTTCAACATCTACAACAAACAGGTTCATCGTCTCTATCTTTTATCTCCCTGTTTTCTTCTCATTTTCATACTCTCAGAAACTTGAACTTACAAAGACGTGCTTGCTTTCCATGGATGCGCAGTACCTAGAAATTGGAATACTTGATGAATTTCTGGGCGCCTAAAATGGTGGGAAAATAAGAGATATTACAAATTTTGAACAAGGAATAAATGAGATTATAATTATTTAGAATTTCATGTTCTTCTCCCTTAAAGTGAAAGGGTTCCAAGTTGAGGTACCTAAATGGTCGGGCTTTTAAGTCATAAATTTAAGATTCTCTTTTGTACGGATCATTTAAAAAATTAGCCATTTACATTTTACAATACCTTATGGAGATATAATTCTGCCCGTGTGCTATAATAATTTCATCTCTGATATTCAGTTAATCTCAGAGCTGCAAGAGTTTCAATGCTACTTCTGGTTTTACATACAGGTTCTAAAAGTCTACCCATTTCCTGCGACGGTTACCGCATTTCAATTAGGGTTTGGGACTTTGATGATTACTTTGATGTGGGCATCCAATATTGTTACCAGGCCAAAGATCACGCCTTCCCAGGTACCTTTTGATGAAGTTGGTAGAGTTGCGTACTTTGTTCTGTTTGATTGTGCGTTTTATGAATATTCACTTTTCAGTTTGCAGTGATTTTTCCACTGGCTGTGGTGCACACGATGGGGAACCTCTTGACCAACATTAGTCTTGGGAAAGTTTCTGTTTCATTCACCCACACAATCAAAGCTATGGAGCCCTTTTTCACGGTTGTACTCTCAGCCTTGTTTCTTGCAGAGGTAAGGGATTCTGCCCTATTTTCCCAGTGTTTTCTTTTGCATATAGTATTCTCTTATTGTGATATATGATGTAACCTTGAGAAACATAAATTTGGTTGCGTGCCATAATATTGGAAAATGTTTCATGCACGTTCCCCTTCTATGCCTAACCTCGAGGTGCTTGCTAAGTGCCAATAGAGGACCATTTGGTTTACTCTCAAGAACAATTTAAAAGAAAGTACTTAGCAAGCACCTCAAGGTTATCACACGATTTAGAACCCTGGAAAATTTGAGGAAGAGTTGGGATCTATGTACTTTGGTTTTCTTCTCTCTCTAGCAATATATATATATATTAACATAAAGAAAGAAAGAATTAGGACCTAGCTCTGTTACTGCATTCCCAGGCTGGCTGCGTAATCCGTTTGGGAAACATTGCTTTGAAGTGAGCCCTAACATTATTTACGATGTTAGATCATTGTAATTAAAAAAAGTCCCTACTCGGGTGTTATATTTATGGATTCCTCTCTGTAGTAACCCAATTCTTATAAAAAAAAAATTAAAATAAGGAATACAGACGATATTTTGATATAAAAAAACTGTGAAGCATAATCTGGCCCTTTAGGGTCCTTGAATAGCAAAACAAAGTGATTAAAGTTTCCTCAAAATGATTGATATCTTACATCTTTGAGCATTTGATGATGAGTGATTGCAAAGACACTTTTTTTCCTCTGCTTCTGTGATACGTACCTTCTTAAAGTCCTTGTTCTTGTGATACATGTACTAGTGCAGGTAGTCTTTGATGGTATTTGAGTAACACATTCATTTGTAATTTTGAGTTTTGACCATCCTGTGCACACAGAGGCCCACTATCTGGATAGTTTCTTCCCTCATGCCAATTGTAGGTGGAGTGGCTCTGGCATCTTTCACTGAGGCCTCTTTCAATTGGTAAGAGAACAAACTACACTTGTCTCATTAAGGAGTTTGCTCTTGTACGTGGAGGTTTCTTCAGACAGAACCCTGGATAAATGAGATACCGTTAATATATAAAGCAACAACATTTGTCCAAATAATTAGGCCTGGTACTGAGATGTGACTCATCCATTCACGTTGAAACAGGACTGGTTTTTATAGTGCAATGGCCTCCAATCTTACAAACCAATCCCGTAATGTATTCAGCAAAAAGTTTATGGTTAAGGAAGAGGTACACAACTCAGATGCAAGTCACACTTTACGGTATTAAAGAGAAGCACGATAAGTTCATTGCAGGAAACTTTGGACATAACCAGCATTTATTCATTGCAGGAAACTTTGGACAATATCAATCTATTTTCAGTAATAACCATTATTTCTTTTATCCTGTTGGTTCCTGTGGCTATTTTCTTGGAAGGCATTAAGTTTACTCCTTCATACCTGCAATCCGCTGTAAGTTGTAAATTCAGATCATGAGAGATTTCTACCACTGATATCACTATTGTTAATCAAGAATTTTTTTGAAGAAAATTAGGTATTAAGCAGTTTATTTCTTTCTCCTAGGCAAATCAAGGTTTAAATGTTAAAGAACTATGTGTGAGATCAGTTCTGGCTGGGTTCTGCTTCCATAGTTACCAGCAGGTGAGTTCCTTGATTTTTTGTGCCCCGTTTCTGTCTGTTGTGTGTACTGCAAACAATAAATATGCATAATGTTCTATTTTAGCATTGTGTTATGCTTGATTGTTGATTTTCTGTTATGTGAATCACAGTCTGGAGATGGAATTCATATCTAGTTCTGTTAGTGCGATAACAGGTTCACATTCCAAAGCTAAATACCTAATGAGCACAGATCCTACAAAACCATTCACTTATCATTCTAGAGATTTCGCATGTTATCAATTGCTCAAAAAGCTGTGAACTGCTTGAGCATTTTAGACCTCAAAAAGCTGTGAACTGCTTGAACTGCTTGAGCATTCTAGTAATTTGAGAATGCAACTGCAAAAGTAAAGGATCGGGGTGGGAAATTATTGCTAAATACACCTCATCAGCCAGTATGAAATTGTTTACTGTCCCAAATGGCAAATCTGCATCATTTGGGGCATTTTTGCAAATATAAATTATCAACTGGTTATTGTCTTTACTTCTGAATGTTTTTTCCTCTTTCATTTGTAGTTTATTGGGGCAATCACTATAAGCTCCTTCTGACTACTGTTTATCTTTCCTCACTGCAAAGTTATGCTTTCAATGGGATCTGCAGAAACAGTCCATCGATTCCTTTGTGAAGTAGCAAATTTTAATCTGACACCGATGGTAGACTGTTAGGAAAAAGTCATTCGTTTGTGAAATGTATTTCTGGAAGTAACATAACCACAACTTTCTAAGATAAAATAATTTAGTACAACACATGAAACAATGAAGAATAACGTTCTGAATCCACATGATCATTCTGCTTCTTGAGGGAACCAATTTGTGTCATCCTTGCTGTGGCAGGTCAGTAATTATTGAACTAACACTCCTTTCCCGTTTAAATCATGTTGGTCATTGGTGAATTTTCTCTGTAAGCATTTTTTTAAAAAAATTTCCCAGAACTCTTTTTTCTTATCTATTTTTAATTTTATATATAATTGGAGCATGTTGTTTTATTGGAGTATCCCACACCATGCCATGCTGATTCTACTAATTTTTGTCTGGCAGGTCTCCTATATGATATTACAGATGGTATCGCCTGTTACCCACGCAGTTGGAAACTGCACAAAGCGGGTGGTGGTCATAGTCTCCTCAGTTTTCTTCTTCCAAACCCCTGTGTCACCCATTAACTCCCTTGGTAAATTTTTTGAAGTAATCTATTGATGATAGATTGTAGATTGTTGGTTTATCAATAGCTTGTTATTATGCTTAATTATACATATATGTGAATTTTTATCTACTTTCCTCTTTTTTTTCCCACTTTCTACATGCTTGCTGAGTTGCTTTGACTGCAGGAACTGCCGTGGCTCTTGCTGGAGTCTTCTTGTATTCTAGAGCAAAGCGGATAAAGCCAAAGCCGAAGGCTGCTTGATTTATTCTGCAAAGAGAAGGAAAATGATTGCAACTTTGTGTTAAATATTTTAACATGAAACATTAAATATAAAGATCTTCAATTTTCTATGATCCATGATAATAAATAATAATAGTTAGAAAACGTATCTCCCTCCATCTTCTGATGGATCACCATAAATAAAAAATTTGACCTGACTATGAGAGAATGATCATCTTAACAATTTTACCTCCGAGTATCTCTCGATGGCTAGAGGCATAATATTAATGTTGTAAGTGAGAACCCTTAATCCCTCAATACTATTTATATATAGACTTCTGGCTATTATGAAATCTAGAGACATTCGTATCCCACTATGACTATAAATCTAGAGGTATTCTTGTCCTATTGTGACTTATTATTAAGTGATAATATTTGAGCGAGTCTAAAACCCATTAGACTATGGGTGCATGGGACATAAAGTTTTAATAAAATTCTTACACTTTAACCATTTAAAAAAGAAAATTCTGATCTCATATCAAGTACAAAGATTTTCTTTTCCTTTTTATGTGCATATACAGTCTGGTCATGCATGTCTTACATATATGTACAGTCTCCATCATTTGTCTTCCTTAAAAGAAAACAGATCGCCAAGATCCTCCACTGAATGAAGTCTGCGCGCAGGAAATTAAAGACCGTGAAGAAGGAAGGGCCTTGACATCTCTCTCTCATTAATTAAGCTCGAGGGTGGTGTTAATAATAGGAAAGCCATTCTGTGGAGAGGAACAATATTACGTACACAGTACTCATGCAAAATTGTAAATGTAATAAAGCTTGGGGTGGCCATGTTAATAATTCGAATGATATATTCTGACTGGGCGGGCCTTTTTGGGGGGCCTGATCACAAATTAAATTAGTACTAATAAAAGTAAAACCACTTAAAAAAATTAATATCTAACTATATATATCCCATGATTTCACTGCGAAAAGGGAAACCATGCATGCAAATTAATTAGATTCCAATCAAAGAAATCATGTACGTCCAAAACCGACCTCTCCCTCTTCACAAAAAAACGGCTTATTGAAAATTTTCAATCTGCTGTCATTCCCATGCAAGCCTATATATAATTATACACCCAAAAATATTGCAGCTTGTTGCTTTAATCTACATTTTATTTCTTAAATTAGTCAAATATTTGGACCCACATATATATATATATATATAATAGCTAGCTAGCGTCAAAACATTAAAGGGATGTATATACGTTGGGCCTAGCTACTAGCTAGCTAGCGTCAAAAAATTAATGCAGGCATGCATGCTTCCCGAGCTTCATGGGATATATAATATGCTTCAGCTTTCCACGGTTCATCTCACAAGAAATAAAAAATTTAAAAACCCTAAAAAGAGACAGGACAGGCATATATAAATATATATA
This sequence comes from Pterocarya stenoptera, assembly GCA_003123785.1. Taxonomy (NCBI): domain Eukaryota; kingdom Viridiplantae; phylum Streptophyta; class Magnoliopsida; order Fagales; family Juglandaceae; genus Pterocarya; species Pterocarya stenoptera. The sequence goes on from QEOT01002863.1 coordinate 31,938, forward strand.
TATAATCCATAAAATGAGTAAACTGGTAGAAATTAAGTTTATTCCCCAATATTATATAATTGGGGAAAGTATAGTACTCTGACACTGACAAATACAAGTACCATTTTATGCTAATTAAGTATAACTCTTACATGAAAAAGATCAAAAGTACAACTGAAAACAACGACATTTAGTAGCCCACTAATAAAAGCTACTTACCGCATGACTTTGAAAAGCTATCCGGATGGATGGGTGAAGAAGTCAAGAACTCCAACTTTGAATATGCTTCTTCAACTTGATTGCTAGAGAATCTCACCAAGAATTCCGCAGATGATCATCAGCTAGCTCGAAGATTGCGGTGATCACAAATCATTTCCAGCAAATCCATCTCCTTTTTCAACTCACCCTGTATAAGAGTACTGTCCATCTCCACTGGCATCTTAAACTCCATATTGATATTGCTCTCCGCATCCACCATGGATCTAGAGCAGCATGGCATCTCTCCAACCATCGACATAAAGCCATTATTTTCAGGAACCACATGCTTGTCCAAAGACAAACCGATGGCCTCTTTTTTATCATGATAAATTGGGATGGCCCAATTGGCAGAATTGAGATCCGAGCTCCCGGGCTGAATTTGGTATTGTTTGGTGCTCATCATGTTGACCATTTTTATGTCCGGTACTTCTGAGAGCGAATTAATGTTGATCTCGTCCATTCTTGATGAAGTTGAAGTACTCAAGCTCTTTATGTAGCTTTGCAGGAGGGAGCCCGCGTTGGGACTTGGTTTCTTACTTTTCTTCTTCGAGTGTTGCCTTCTTTTTGTTGCATTCCAATGATTCTTGATAGTGTTCTCAGTCCTTCCCGGCAACCTCCTCGCAATTTCAGCCCATTTGTTTCCTAGTTGTTTGTGGGCTTCAATCAGTATCTTATCTTCTTCCTCGCTCCATGCATCTTTCTGCAAACACAACAAGGAATATTATATGCATGCAAAGTTCTGGGCGTACGTGTATATATATATATATGTACGTGTGTGTGTGTGTATTGAATATACAGTTCGTTGTCTCTATGTTATGGTTTGTCAATACGATCGAAGAGGATAGGGACGGTGCAAACTAATATGAAGTACTAAATCAAGAGAGAGAAATAATTAAGGTCCATAATGTTAGGGGTCAGCTGATTTGGGCTTTCATGATCTATATATATATATAGCTAATTATTAATTAACGATCGAAGTCTGGATCAGAAAACCCTAGTCCAAATTGGCACCCATCGCCATGCATGTTCTTGTGTGTTAAGAATATGCCAATCGAATTGATCGTGGATGGGCAAGAGTTCGGACAGGTGGCAGCTAGTGTAAGTGCAACTCTATATATACATACATACACATAATTAATTACGTACACACATAAACAAATACACACACAATTTAATTAAACTTGTTCCATAACAATAGGAAGAATAATAACAAATGAAAAATGCTAAATATACTTAAGAAAAATTTACTTCTCCACATGTCAATTATTAATACGTTGAAAATTATAAAATTTGAAGTTCAAAAGAACACTAACAAAATGAGTCTTGTAAGTAAAATTATAAGTACATGTAGTACTACTCATAACAAATACAAGGGCATAATCAGCTCCATACACTCAATCGATAAATATATTGCCGAACAAGTAAAATAATTACAAATTTCTAATTAATAAATGAATTACTACATATGCATCACATTTATATATATATATATATTTATATGTATGCAAATGAAATAGAAGGCAAGTGTCCACATACTCTAGAAATGGATAAAGAAAAAAACGATAAAGACAAAAATGCAATGTCGTAATCTCGATACATTTGATAACACGTGTCAAAAGAGTAAATATAATGACCAATTTTTTAGCGAATGTGAATAGGTAATTAGGGCAAGTTTCCTTTCCAAAAGTTTTCAAAAATTTTAAATTTTTATGATATGTATGAAAATGAAAACTAAGGCAAGTCATATACTCCAAAAAACGTATAGACAAAGGAACAGTAACAATAAAATGCAACGTCACAGTCTTGATATATTGGATAACATGTGTCAAAAGAGTAAATATAATGACCAATTTCTTAAGAAAAGTGTTACAGCCACAAAAAGATTTTACAAAATTCAATTCACAAACTGACGTAATTTCAAGTGATACATTAAATCTACATTATAACAAAAGTAGTTTTACAATCTGACGTATAATATCAAGTTACGTCATTGAGTTTACTTTTATGAAATTCTTTTGTAGCTGAAGTATTTCTCATTTCTCAATGAATGTGAATAGCTAATTAAAGCAAGTTTACTTTAAAAGAGTTTAAATCTTTTATGATATGTATGCAAACAAAAAATAAGGCAAGTGTTCAAAAAACGCTTAAACAAAGAAATGATAACAACAAGATCAATGTAACGTCATAACCTGTATACATTTGATAACGCGTGTCAACAGAGTAAAAATATTAATGACCATTCTTGATGAATGTGATCAATAGCTAGCTAGGGCAAGTTTGGTTTTCAAAATTTTATTATTTTCAACATTAATAATCCTAACATCTCTTTTAACAGCGACTAAATTTTCGACTTCTTAATAAAGTTTTTCATCTAGCTAGTCATTCGCTTAAATCTTTGTAAGAAAACACAAAAATGAACAAAACTATTTAATTACTTTCACAAGATCATGAGTGCCTCCAATATCAAAACAAGACCCAATGCAAAAACAAATTACAAACATTTTAATCCAAACATCTTCTTATTCTACCTACCAACTTTTTCATAAAAATCCAAGTCAAAATACAACTCAATTTTTTTCTAGAATTATGAAATTACAGTAAGTGTTACTTAATTACCAAACTTGCCCTAAAATTACTTTTAATAATGTGTGTACACATACATGTGTAACAACAAATTAAGGGTACTCCTGCTAGAGCCATCGAGAGTGGCTCTTGAGGATTCCAACCGAGAAGTGCAATGCACTTTTTTATTTTGTGTTTTTTTTTTCAAGCATTTATAAATTCTTTTTTTTTTTTTAATTTCAAAAAAATAAAAAATTCATTAAGTCATTCAAAACACTTCCTTAACAATTAAGCAAAAAAAATATAAAATAGAAATCGGTGACTTTTCTCGGTGATATTCCGTGGTAGGAATATCATTTCAAAACAACAAAACACTTCATGTGATAGTGAATATATTTGTGTGTGTGTAGTTATATGTATATATATGTATTGGTAGGTAGAAGAAGAAAAGGGGAAAACCCTAATGTCTGGCCGCAAATGGTTGTGCCATCTCTCCCTACACTGTTTTCCCACTCTTCCATTCAGCATCCTTGCGATTTCAGACCATTTCTTTATTCCAAACCGGTCGACCAATTGCTGCAACAGCCTGCAGATAGAACTCAAAAAGAAGATCAATAACAGCATCGATCAAAACATGAAACCATAATTGAAAAAATAAAAATAAAATAAAGAAAACATATATTCTTGATGCCAAAAAAATCAAAAAAATTATATATATATATATATATATGATTCTGATCTAAATTAAACCTGTCTTCTTGAGGAGTCCACTGGCCTTTGATTATGGTGGGTCTTCTTGGAACTCTGCTTGCCTTTCTGATGTTCAGTACTCTCTTCCTGTTGATGTTCTGATCTGCTAATATATTCCGATAATTATAATATCCATTTTCCGCTGTTATGCATGAGATATCATCAGCAAAATTACCATTTGCTGATGCAGGTTGTTGAATAATCTTCAGCGGCAGATATATCTGAGTTTGGGCTATAGGCTGAACAAAACTTTGATGAGGAATATTATCCAAAAGGCCTAAAGACGAAGTTTCAAAGCCATGCATGTTTCCATTTTTACTATCCGATGCAAAAAGAGTACTACTAGACCCATAATTAGCATTAAAATCCTTCAGAAACTCATGACTTTCATAAGCTTCACACGCCGGATATTGATCCGGACACGGAGCTTGAATCCCAGGAGGATTGGGGTCCGTGATAAACCCCTCAACGTTGAAATGATCATCAACATGGTGAGGATTCAAATCAGACCCAGTACTAAGGGGAAAGCTATAATCAATATGGTGAAGATTATCAGACAAGTCCTTGGAGCTGGAATTAGAGTTTTCTAAGGAAAACCCGTTTTTCAACTCCGGTTTCGAGAGACTTTGATCGGGAAAAAGGCTGGAAAGGAAAAGAAAATCATCTCTGAAGTTTGTGTCGAAGTACTGATCCATGCAGCTAGCAGAGGGAGAAAAGGCTATAGCTAGCTTAGCTCAAGATAGAAAAGGAAGCTGGGAGGGGGAGTAATGAGGGGTCTGTCATGTGCAATTTATTCATGAGCTAGAGAGATCTTCCAGGCAAGGCTGCCAGGGCTAGCTGTGGACCCACTTGGTTCAAAAACCATTGCTCATTATTCCTCTATCCTACGGCTAATGTTGCTTGTTGATTGTGACTGTTGAGCTTCCACTCTTAGTATTTTTATTGGAAAAAAAAAAAGAATTATAATGATTAGGTCGTTATATATATTATATATATATAAATGGGCAGTACTACTTTAGGATAATTCTCGGACATATATAGCAGCTTATATAAATAATTGGACACATGATATATGCAATATCCATGGAAGACATCATCATCATCATGTGCTGCCCTAATTCTCTAATTTCTTATGCAGGAATATAAATTAATTAACCTCTAACAATATATATATGCTTAATTAATTTCTTGGAGAACAAATAAATAAAATAAACAATTAATTCATAAGAAATTAAGGGCGCGTGAGAAGGAAGAAAATAATTAGACGCGTTGATGAAGATCATGATGAGGGTGTTCTGGGCTGTCTGAATCAGGTAGCTCATGATGAACTTTCATATTATTACAGCAGAGGTTGTTGTCTTTTCTCTATATTTCGACAAAACAATTTATTTTAGAATCCTCTTTAAGTCTTTAATTTGACCACACACAGAGAGAGAGAGAGAGAGAGAGAGAGAGAGAGAGAGAATTGCATGCATGTACAGCAAACCATACATAGATGATGAGACTTACTCTAAAAGGACAACTTTTAGCACCGACCATTACAAGTACTGACCATATATGCCTGCCGAAAGTTAATGCATTGGCTTTAATTAATTAATTAGAATTCACAGAAATTAATTAAAATTATTTTAAATTGTCTTCAAGTCATGAGGGAGGGAGGGCATGCATGCATGCATATGGAGCATTCATTAAGCTTGCTAGGGTGACAACCTGGAACCCCCATATATGGCTCATAATTATAAAAGCTAAGCAATTAATTTTTTTAACTGGCTTTTCCATACCTGCAGATCCTTAATTGGAATCTATTTAATTTAATGCATTAATTAATGGCTGTATTAATTTACTCATAATTAAATCATTGCTGGCTACCTGCTGAAGTTAGAAATTAATTAATTAATAATATATATATGCAGTTTTATGATCAATATTTATGAGTACATATGATCAATCAAATGGTAACTAACACTACAAGAAAAATGGATTTTTGAGATTAATTTATTGCAACCAAAAGACTATTTACAATCAATTTTAATTATAAATAATCATTTTACTAAAATTAACTGGTCGTAAATAAATAATTTTTTTGTAGTGTAATTAATTAATCAGCAATATTTCTTGTTAGTTTTCTGGGGTGCTTTAATTAAGAATTGCCACTTTACATTATTAGAAGTCAAATATATATATATGGAAAATGTTAAATAGACCCATAAGTTTGTCCCCTTAATCTTACCGTTTATGTATTTTAAATTTTTTTTTACTTAATGATTAAAGAAATGACTATTATCTCTATCAATCTTGGCCACGAATAACTGTATATATATATATATATATTATACACGTTCGGATGGAACTTGAATATCATGGCTTTTGACACATATCCATAATTCTTCACAAATATCCGAATGACTCCTACTTCAGGTCAGCTTTTGTTTAGATCAAATTGATATATATATATGATAAATTTTATATGGAAACCTTACACCACACATGTCTATCTAATTAATATGTGATTTATCATTTTTGTCCTTCTATCTTAATACTTAAATATGTGTGTATTTAAATAGAAGTGCAAAAATGACAAGTCACATGTTGATTAATTAATGAGAATGTGAGGTATAAGACTTTCTTGTAATATTTCACATATATATGCATATATTTATGTGTGTGCACATGTGCGCGCGTATAATATGTTCCTGATTAATTATCTGCAATTCAAACTTGAATCATAAACAGAATATATTTGAAATAAATTTAGAAGGTTCCTTTAAGCATGTTAAGTTTTTTTTTTTTTATGTTTTGCAGCTTAATTTCTTGAAAATCTCAAAAATAAAAAATATTTAGTTCATAAAAAAATCTTATAAAAATAACATTTACAGACTAATAAAACTTATTGCAA
>QEOT01002864.1:6879-18540 GCA_003123785.1 Pterocarya stenoptera
CTCTCTCTCTCTCTCTCTCTCTCTCTCTCTCTCTCTCTCTCTCTCTCTCTCTCTCTCTCTCTCTCTCTCTCTCTCTCTCTCTCATATTATGATGTTCCTAATCTTGTAATTTAGATTGTAAACTCGATATCCTTTTGACTTTCTACCAAATCCCATGAAAACTTTTCAACCTTCTCTTCCAACTTGTGTCTTTTTGCAACTAGGACATGGACATAACATATCACCCAAATACTTTGAGATGTTTAACTAAGGGCTACAATTCACTCCATGCTTCAATAAGAGTCTTATTTTGTGTTGCTTTTGTCAAACATCAATTAAGCAAATATACATGTGCGTATATTACTTTTGCCCAAAATTCATTTGGAAGTCCTTTATCCAATAGCATTGATCTTGCCATTTCCATGACAGTTTTGTTCTTCCGCTCCCATACTCCATTTTGTTGTGCAGAATAAGCAATAATGAGATGATGCTCCATGCCTTCATCTTCACAAAACTTGTCAAATTCATTTTAGGTATATTATTTACCTCTATCACTTCTTAAAGTTTTGATGTAATGACCAATTTCTTTTTCAACAAAACCTTAAATCTCTTAAAGATCCCAAAGACTTCTAACTTTTCTCGAATAAAATATATCCATGTCTTTTAGGTATAATTATCTTTGAAAAGAATAAAATACATGTTTTGATTCATGGATGGTGTTCTCATTGTTCTATGGCTCTCCATGTGTGACGTCACCAACTTTCTCTTGGTATGTAACAGAGACTTAGAGTGTCGGGACATGCAATACAAGATTACATATCCCCATACATAATAGATAGTATGCAATGTATCCTAAAAATGCAACTATCAGTATGCAATAATTGTAGCAGAAAGTAAGGGTGAAAATAAACTTATGACAAAATAACTAAATCATCCCAATAATATTGATTAAACCATGAGTTTCAAATCATCAGGTAGCTTAATCTTAGTACAAAATATCAAGTTTCCAAAAAGAATCTAAATCAACTGCTTCATGCATTCTATGGCACGAAGGGCTAGGCCTAGAAATATTAAAATAAGATCAAGTCTCATGTGGACTTCTGGTTCCTCCTCAATCCTCTTAATCCACTGGTCTATTGGGTCTATCTGCATCTACAACTTCTATCATTTCGAGTGAAATGATAGTGGGTCCACAAAGTGTGAGATTTACTTGAAATCTCAGTAAGTTAGTGTGACGCCCCCAATCTTCACTTGGGATGGAACAGAGACTTAGAACGTCGGGACATGTAACACAAGATTACATATCTCCGTTCATAATAGTTAATATGCAATACATCCTAGTATGTAACTAGCAGTATGCAATAATCACAGCGAATAGGAAGGTGAAAACAGAACTTATGCATAAATAGCTAAAATATCTCAAAGCATTACTGATCATCATAAGTTCAAAGACACATCGTAGAATAACTTAATACAACTAGATATTAAAGTCTTCAAAATTAAATTAATTGCTTCATCCATTCTAGAGCATGAAGGACTAGGGATATAAACATGATGATTAAATCTAGTCTCCTCTCGAGGTTAAGCTCCTCCTTAATCAGTCAAATCTAGTGCTCCATCTAAACTATCCTCCTCGATTCCTGACACAATTTCTATCATTCCAAGTGGAATGATAGTGGGTCCACCAGGGGTGAGATTTACATAAAATCTCAGTAAGTTAACAACCAACTTACACAAAGATAAATTATGCATGAAGAATAATAAATATGAAATGCAGAAAAATATGCATGTCTCCTATCCAGATTCTTCAACATTTTCAGAAAAAATGAGACATACTTTCGTTCAGAGAACATTTTTACTTTAATCGTCAAAAGATAATATTTTCATCATAACATTTCATCATTTTTAGTAATTTATAAATTAATCATAACGTGTGGTATCATCACAGTTCCCTATATGCACTGTGAGTACCTGACAGTGACCACAGTACAACTCACGTTGCAACTACGTTGTCTGCATACTCGTTTTCAATGCATTAGTAATATAACATAACATTATAACATGTACACCCACTAGCCTTAGGCGTCATAACAATTTTGACTTCACTTCGGCGTTCTTTAAAAAGAACCCATTCGAAACTCAATGGCTGTTCTTCGTCAACCCAATGGTTACCACTCCATTCTTAAACACTCCAGAGTGGACAGATAAGTTCTACTAGAATAATTCTCCATCCTAGCCTTTGGGATCGTAACAAAAATTATTTTTATGTTATATGCTAAAATGGTAGAAATATCATATGTCATGTAAATATACACACAATGTATCATATAACATGATATTTTATGCTCAAAGTGATAATTGAAATAAGAATGAGGCATTTATCAATAAATTATAAATAATCTATCAAGGTATAAATTGGAGGTGAACTTACAAATTTCCTGAGTTTTCGATAAACGTCGTAGCGGCTAAAATCAAATGTGTACTAAATTAGGATTAATACTACTATGGCTGAGGTTCATAAGCATGGGTTTCAAAAATGGGTATTTACAAAAATACTCCTAAACTTTCTAAAATTATCATTAAGACCCTAAATTTTCACTATTTGCAAACAAACTTCAAATTCAACTAAATTTCATGGACCTCATAGTTTTTATATTCTAAAATCATCTAAACTCTTAGAATTGTAAAATTCAAAGTGGAACTAGTTCAAATACTCCAAAGTCATAGCATGCCCTCTAGTTGATGCCTTCAAGTGTTTTCAACTATTGATCTCTATGAATGCATGCTTAAGCAACTTTCTTTAATCATAAACAATTACTAAATTATTTAATGATATGATAAAGGCTTTCTTATATAATCAAGTTCATCCCAACACTTAATTATGGTTAAGAATCTTAATTTTCAATAATCTTCCATTAATAAAGTTTGATATTCTAAGTGCAAATCATCAATGTATGCTTTCAAAAATCATCCAACTCATGCAAATTCATCAAGCCTAGGTGGGACAAATCAAGCTTCATACCTTAATCACAAATTTACTAAAACCTATGCATGTTTTGATGATCAAAACAAGATAAAATTAAAACTTATCATGGCATGCTTTTAAACTAAGAATCAAACCTCCCATAATCATTCTAAGGCATTAATAAATCATATCAAAACATAATTAAGACATGTCATAACTAAATCCCCACTTGAAACATTTTAAACACTTAAATCATCCTTTAATGACCCGATTTTGAACTAAGCATGATGTTCTTCTCTAAACTCCACCAAATCTCATACCAACACTTGAAAACAAAATTTGACATGCAAACTAAGATCAAGAACAAAAAAAACTTATAAATTTCATAGCTTTCAAAGCTCTCAAGACAACCTTACTCAAGAACTTACCAAAAACTTACTCGGTTTCATTCTATTGCTCTCTAAGGGGGAGAAGTGCTCTCAAGACTCAAGAGAAAGCTTGGAGCTGAGGTGTGAAGAAAATGAAGGGGTGAAAATGCTTTTTATAAACAGCCAAAAGGAGGGACGTTGACCTTGGTCTAAGGTGATTGGTGGAAGGTGGTGTAAGAAGCTGAAATTTTCAGATTTGAATTTCATCACTTATGTCATCTTGTGCATACCAAAACAATGCTCTAAACCACCATGATTACACTTCTATAGTTCTACATTCCTCCTATGGAGGCTGGTCAAGTCGTGGTACAAAAGAAATATAAGGAAAACCAACAAAACCAACCATGGGGCTAACGGGTTCAAAGTGATTTTCTTAGGATAGTTTTGTTCATTGTCTTGGCTCATCTTTTTGACTCATCATCATGGATTCAAAGAAGATGATGAAATGGAGGGTGGTTGTTGAAATTTTAGATTGCCTTTATCAACTTGTGTCCTCTTGTGCAAGGGGAATAGTGGCCTAAAACCACCATAGTTTCCTCCTTATTGTGGCTTCAATGGTCCTGCAAAGGTGGCTAGGTCGTGAGGCATGGTTCAGTTAACAAAAAGTCAAGCAAACCACCTCTGCTAACCGACGGGTTCAAGTGGTTTCACTTGGCAGTTTTTGGGACTTCGGTTTTGGTTAGTCTTTGCGAGGGAAAACTTAGTCAAGTTTCTCATGATGGCCATGGGGCCTCCTGAGGATTAGGTGGTGCTAGAGGTGGCGTGAGGTGGTAGCTCAACCAAGGCAGATGGTTGGTTAAATCTCAACCCAACTAATTCTCACTCAACTAGCCTAAGGGTGCAATTAGTTTGGTTTCTTGGTTTAGTTTGTGAAACCAATTTAGTCCAAGACTTAATCTGGGTTTGAAGGGATCTCATGAGGTGTTTAAGGACCATATTATCCTTGAGAAAATGGCACAAAATTATTAGGCCTAAGGAAACAATCCATGCACTCAAAGGGGATACACATGAGCCGATTGATGCGAGTTTGGGGTTTGATATGTCATTTTCCTTAATAACATGTGGGTAGGTTTACCTAAGGTATTTGTAAGGTCTAAGTATGATGAAATGGAATAATAAATCAAGAAGATTTAGGATTAAAAGGTTAATAAAAGATTAAAATGAAATTAAATTTCAAAGCATGACTTAAAGATCACTAATCTCATGAATGTTGATTAATGATCTTAGCCAACTTTTAAAACTTAATTTGGGCATTTAAGTTATGATATGGGGTTAAGGAAATCCATGGTATGGTGCATTGGGCTTTTAATTGGAAGTGTAAAAATAGAAGACAAGACTTTTGGGCCTTGATGGGTTTAAAAAGGCAATGAGTACGGGTTAAAGGCTCATGAGCTTTTGGGTTTGGGTGAGAGGGGGTCTTATTTTCAGATTTTGAGGGATTAATTAAAAAGAGGCCTCAAGTCCACAAAAGTAGAGCTTGAAAGGGCTTGTCTTGACCTAATTAGGCCATTGGTCAATTATACACCAAGTTGAATTCCTAAGAAATGCCTTATACTTGGGCCAAGACTATCTTGAATTCCTAAGAAGCTTGGTTAAAGGCTTTTGAGGCTTGGCCCATAAAAGGTTCTAAGGTCCTAAAGACCTTTCCAGTATCACTAATGGGCTTGTTTCTCTAACTATTTGCTTAATGATACTAAGTACCAAGATCTAAACTAATCTCACTATCAACATTGAAGTAGGTAAATAAAATAATATAATAAATAAATAAATAAAAATATTTAAAGTCCAAAATTATAATCTTAATCTAGAGCGTTTAAGGGTTAATTCTAATGGTTAATTAGGTAGGATGTTACAGTTACACAACTAAAGTGCACAAAGATATACTATGCATGAAGAATGATAAATATGAATGCATGCAAATGCAGAAAAAAATTGTATTTGTCTCCCATTCAGATTTCTCAAGAAGATAGATTTTTTATGCACATTTTCTTACAAAGAAAATAATTTCACCTTTGTCGTAAAAACTTAGTATTTCATCAGGAATCACATTAAATCATGGAATTAACGTAACGTATGGTATCGTCATAGTTCCCCATATGCACTGTGAGTACCTACCGGTGACCATAGTACAACTCATGTTGAAACTATGTTGTCTATAGACTTGTTCTCAATGCATTGGTAATATAACATAATATCTTAAAAATCATAACATATACATCCACTAGCATTAAGTGTCATAACGTATGACTTCACTCCGCGTTCTTTAAAAAGAACTCATTCGAAACATGTTGACTATTTTTCATTAACCCAAGGGTTACAACTCTATATTTAATCACACCAAAATGGACAGAGGAATTCTACCAGGATACTTCAACATCCTAGCTTTTGGGGTCGTGATAAAATATTTTTAATGATATGCATGAATGTGGCACATTTCAAAAATATAGTTGTATGCAAAATGACAAAAATAGAACATAAGATATGACATTTCATGCTCAAAATGACAGTTATAAAATGAATGCAATATTTATCAATAAATCATTAATAATCATCAAAGTGTAAATTAGGGGCTGATTACGCCCAAAGAATAACACGATAGTTGTAGCATAGTTTTGGGGTGTCGATTCCACAGAGAGACAAATTAAAAGAATAATAGAAGGAACAAAGAAATTAAGAAAAAATATCAAATGATTAATGAAGAACAAAGATTAATTTTAAATGTAAATTAAAGTGAGGCAAAGTGACTAACAGAAAAAGTACTCAAATTTGACAAACAGTAAAGCGTTGGGAATCCCTTGCACAAATCTGATATTTTAATTATTCTTAATTCATTGAATAACTCAATTGGGAATTCAATTCCCAAAATTCTCAATCGGAAGGTATAGATTTATAAACCAAGATTAAACAAAATATAACACTTTGAAAAATCATTCACCACTTTTAAAATACATAAATTATTATCACTATTGAGAAAATCCAAAGACGACAATATACTTTGGGAGCGATATTGTAGCAAAGAATTAAATCAATATAGATAAATAATTGATCCAAACATAATCAAAGAACTAATCCATTCAATAGAAAAAATGCGACTGAACCCATAAACAAAATAAATTTTATAATTATTCAGAGAAGAAAACATCAACAATAAATTGAAAATGATAAAACAAAATAGTTTTAATAATTGAAAATCAAATACATAAATAAAAAATAAATTAAAAATATCATCTAATATATAAGTTCATCCCTAACCCCACTTGAGAATTTAGTTACCTATAAATATAATGGACAACAAAAATCTCAAGGAAAAAAATAGAGCAAATGGCAGCCATGAGAATTTTTGTATTTTCGATCTATGTTGTGTGCAGACCAGGCCAAGCCAAAAACTTTAATTCCCAACTCCCTTCTTGCGTCTCCCTTTCAGAAAGCTAAAGATTTGAATTTTGAATCTAGTCTCTCAAGACCAAGTCAAACAATAGACTCCCATTATCCTTTTTCATAAGCATGAAGACCAAGTCAAACTTTTCTATATAATCCAAAAGGCCCCACGTACAATCCTTGCTTTTTACCAAGTCAAACTACTGGCATCTCATTTCCAAGTTAAAACCCAAAAGACTTCAGCCCCCTTCTCATGAGCGTGCGAGAATAGTTGATAGAAAAGTGATATACGGCTTCTTTTCACCAATTTGTTGTCATGTATTTTACTCCATGTATTTTATACTTCATGCGGTTGCCATAAAAAATAAAATAAAATATAAAGAATGGAATAGGAAAGTTTCAAAAATGTTAAGTATAAAACCCAATTGTAAATTACCTTTCACCAACCAATAATGAAATATTTGAGATTTAAAATATTATAAAAATCATGCTCCAATATATCTCATTATTTCAATTTATATTTTGATATTTTAATCCAATAATAGGGTATTTAGAGTGCACTTTCGCTCACTCATCAGGGGCCAACTTACAGACTATTGAAGTTGTAAGTGAAGTATTGGCTGTGAAATAAATTATGCTAAGTTAGAACCTAACTAACTTAAGGAAAATAAACATTGACATGGAAGGGAAATCACGAAAATTTCCTTAGACCTTTAAATGATGCATGTTATCTAATAATCCATAACCTATCTCATGAAATGCATGGCATGCACTGTAGTTGATGCCTAAATGAACTCACTAATGATCCTTACAAATGTATGCAAGTCGAACCCTCCAAGTAACATGCTCATTAGAATCCTAAGGACATACTTAAATCCTAAGTTTGAGCAAATTTATCCCAACACTTAGTCATGCCTAATGAAATCCTCAATGCTAATTAAATCTTAATGATGCATGATATGATCCTATCACCGATGACATGCTAATTATCATGCATTCCTCTTATCCCAATCAGAAGGCTTTTTTAAATGCTCAGGTCATACCTAAATCTAATGTGCATACTTGATGATAAACACGATAGAATTCAAAACTACTTATGGCATATTTCTCATCTTGATCTAAATCTCCATAAATAATCCTATGATCAAACTATACCATAAATAATCATGTCATGACTAATTTCCTCAAAAATGCATTTGATCTCAACCCTATCCTAAATATGCAAACTCGGCTTGGATGTTTTGTTTCCTTAAATCTAATTATGTCTGGCGTGAGTGAGTGTTTCAATGTTAGTTTACCTCTATTTTAGGATATGGAAAAGTATAAGTTTCGGAAATGTGCATCTTAAGGATAGTATTCAACCTTAAATGAGGATAGTTTCGGTTATGATGTTTAGTTAATTTATGCCCTTTTTGAGATTTTTGTTAAAATTCTAACCTTAGATAAAGTTGCACAAAAATATGAATGAGTAGCAAATCCACCGCAATTTTAAGTTAACCTTTAACTTACTCATGAGTAATGTGACTTATGATTTGGTAATAAATCTTGTCATATAAAGAGATATCTCATTGGTTATATTCATGAAATTTTACATTTATAGGCATGTGAATATTTGACATTATTCATGAAGCATTGCTACATTACATGAAGCAAGAGTTTATGCAAAGAAAACCTTTTTGAAACACATATCATGACCCAAAATTGATATGGAAGATTATCCTAGTAGAGCTCCTTTGTCCACTCTAGAGTGCTTAAATATGGAGTGAAATCTCCTAAATTGATAAAAAATAATCGACGACCTCGAATGAGATGATAATGGTCTCAGAGCAAAGGTAAAAGCCTTCTCGCTGATGGGAGCTAGAGAGTACTCATGGTAAAGGAGTTCTATTTTTTGTATATATTTATAGTTGTTATTTGTAATTTCAAGACAATGTTAATACGTGGATAACTTTGGGTAGCAATTACTTGAAGGACAAGGTGATATGTTATGTTTTATTAAATGACTTTGGGTTAAGTTTCTTGTGAAGATAATGAATTATGTATTTTTTTAGGCACTGTTTGGATTCAAAGTTGATCTCAACTCATCTCATCTTATCTCATCTCATTTAATCATTACAACTTTTTCAAATTCTCACACAAAATATAATAAACAATTCAACTTTTTCAAATCTCAAAACAATAATAATATTAAAAATTAATATTCTAATAATATTTTATTCAACTTTCAACTTCCATCTTAACTCAACTACTATCCAAACCTCACATAAGTGTCATATTGTAATCTTGGACGGCGCTTGTAACGCCCACAGCCCCTGCTTGGGATTGGACAGTGATTAAAACGTCATGACATGTAACTCAAGACTACATACTCTCGTACATGACAATTTAAGATGCATGCTCCTAGAAAGTTTGTAGTAGTATACAATAAATCGTAGCAAAATTCATATGAATCTAAGTAAGATTAAGAGTACTTTTTTTTCAAAATCATTTCATGGTACCATTAAGACTAAATATCCCAAAACAACTTCATTTTTTAAACATCCAAAATACGATAGGACAAAAAAATCTATAGCTCTCATTCCCTTTTAAGAAATTCCCATGCCTCTTCTCAAAACAAAAACCTACAAGGCCTTCTCTATTTGGCCTTGTCCTGGTTGATAATTTTATGCAAATCCTCAAACAACTTAAGCACTTTGCGGATGAATTAGTCAGCCGCTTTTAGCCTTTCTTTCAAAGATGGCTCCTCTTAGCCCTTAGGGCTCTTCAAGACCTCTTTGACCACAAGAGGATTTGGCTTCTTGCGTTTCCCCATGGTCGATATCCTGACCTGTCACAGCTTCTACCATTTCGGGTGTGGAATGGTAGTGAAAACTACCACAATAAGATTTTAAAAAATCTCAATAAGTTAACACGTAACATACAAGCAGATAAAATAAGCACATAAAAGCAAACAATGAGAATGTATGCATGGACATGTACTTAACTTGAGACTTTGACTTGTGCATATGCATTACGAAGATCTGGTGATAGAAAATCGTGTTTGGTCTTTCCTTTTCAGAAACACTTATCATCTTTTCTTAACACATATTATCCATATCATGTAATTCTTATAACATGTAGGTGGACACCTCACGACTCCCCTACGCACTGTGGACTCCCTGCTAGTTACCGCGTTACTTGTTGGCCCACTTGACAGATGGTGACTATGTCAAAGCACTTATCATTATGCGGCATTTTGCATTTCACCTTCACCACGTCGATCTTATGTCACCCACTAGCGTTAAGTGCTACCTTGCTCCGAAGTCCTTAAAAAGAACCCATTAGAGATCCTTTGACTATGCTTCGTTGACCCAGGGGTTACCACTTTCAACTTTTTGCACTCTAGAGTGAACAAAGAAGTTTCATTAGGGCATTCCCCCTTCTAGCATTTGGGGTTATGACAAAACATGTAATGAACTTTTTTTTTAAAACAATGCACAATCTGAAATGCATGTGACATGAACTTGGGACTCTTTCCTTTCATATGCAACTTGAACATGTGGATGTCGTGCCTATGTAATCATGACATGTTATCAAACAACACACCAAAGCATTTCCCATTATGGTTTGAAAATATTAAAGCATGCAATTCAATTATCACGAAACAATAGGTGCTCAACATGGCAAGAAACACTTTCTTCATCATGCAAATATACATGGCCGAAACATCACATACATGTAAGCATGGCAAACATCACTTAAAATCGAATACAAGACCTACCATATCATAGATTCCTTTCTATGCAATCGATATAACAACATTGCAAAGATCACATAGTATCAATAATAATGCAAAGTTCACACCTCATATACAAACATTATCTGAGGGTAGGTTAAGAGTCAACTTACAAATATCCGAAGCAAATACAAGTTTCACAATCAAGTAAGCTGAAAAATATAATTTGAACTATTAGCCGTAACAACAATACAAACCCTAATCCAAGTAGGTGTAGGTGTGTGTGTCGTGTCTAAGGTTTATTCCCTCATGGTTTGTGAAACCTATTTCATGGCTAGAATGGCTCTCCATGTACTCGACATAGAAGAGGTTGTTGCCCTAGGCCGAATGTTATTCATGTTTTCTAACAAGGCTTGGTCATGACATGTGAGGGATGGCATAGCCATGTGTGTTCTTCACTCTTATGGCCAAAACCCTATAGAGAATCTTGGCTTCAAATGGTGGCCATGGGTCATTTTTCCCTTCAAAGCTTCACCACATGTTCATGCTAGTGGTGATTTGGTTTCCCTCTTTGAGGAAAATCCTAGCTCCTTCATGGTTTTAAAATAATCAAGTGAAATCTCCAATCCCCTTGAAGCCTCAAGATGGAGTGTGTCCTTTCACCCAAATCGAACTATTTATTTCCCAAGAAAATCCTCATGAACATATGTGTTTCAATGAAAAGCAATGTGTAAAGATGTAGTGGTTGTTACCATGTAGGTCTTTTCTTAACATGGGTTCCTTGCTCCTCTTTTCCTCCGTGTGGTTGGATGGGTGGAGATGGTAGAGTGTAAATGGGGTTTAGATGGAGAGAAATGGTGAGAAAGTAGATAGGTGAGCTTCTATCCAGGATGGTCGAGAGGGAGAGAAAGAGAGAGAGAGAGAGAGAGAGAGAGAGAACCCAAAAATGAAATGGGCAGAGTATCCCCTTGGCGTGTGCCTCCTCTGGGTGCCGGCCCTTGAGCTACCCTTTATATAGACCACCAAGTTCCCACCTTCCCATGACATAGAGAATCTCAAAAGTTGGATGCATGTATGTCATGTATCACTAGTCCCTTAGCTTGCATTGAAACCCTTCCCATTCTCCTTCGGGATTGTTATTTCTTGGGAAAGACCAAGTGACTTATGTAGCTTGAGTGACTAGTGGCTTGCCTTCT
>QEOT01002864.1:18550-28949 GCA_003123785.1 Pterocarya stenoptera
TGTTGGTCTTTTGACAAAACCCTAATTCTAGACTTTGGCTTCTTAGACGTGTGCATGCTTGGCAAGGTTGCAAGTAACGTGTAGGGATGTGTGTGTTTGTGCCCCTTTGCCATCCATCTCTTGCTCTTCCCTCACAGGGATTCTTCTAGAACCTCAGTGGGTGAGTGTGTAAGTTCCCTATGTGCCCTTTGCTTTTCCCCATGCATCCTTTCCTTTCCCAATCATCACCTCTTTAGCCCCAAAATTTAGTGGATGCATGATACTTGGCTAAGTGTGGGGTTGGTCTCCCCTAAGTAGGCTTGAAGCCCCTTTGGCCGAAACCCTGAAGCCTCTTGGGAAACTTTGCAGTTGACTCTTGACATCTCCCATGCGCCTCCCCCCCCCCCTCCTCTTCTTCCACTTTTGAGTTTAGGTTCATGCATCTAAGGGATGAGTTCGTATGTGTGCCAAATGGCATGTGAGTGGGTGAGTAGGGTGTTTGCCCTAGGTGTGCCAACCCCTCCATGCCCTTCTCTTCCTTTGGCTTCTTCTAAAAGCCCTCATGCATGGTTGCCAAGTGGCAACAATGTACTTACCAAGAAAGCTTTTTCCCTAGGTTTCAAATGATGAGATTCCTAAGGAAAGAGTAAAACAACCATTCCTTTTCCAAGTTGGGGCCACCATGCCCTAACCCTAGTTAAGGTTTTGCCCTAACCCTAGTTAGGGTTTTGCCTATTTCCATAATTGCCCTTCCCTTGGCTGAGTACTACATAACCCCCTGGGCCTCAAATGGACTTGGACAAATAGGCTATTAGGCCCAAGTAATCCCTTCAAAATTCTAGTTAATCAACCATTGGGCCAAAAGTTTTAATAAACCCAAAATTAAAATAAAATAACAAGTGAAGGTTTTTGGCAAAAATATCAGGTCGTCACAGCACTACTTTGGAGACAATATGTTATGTTCTATTTCATGTAATGAACTATTGGATGTAAGAAACAATGATGGGATGTTTAATATTATGTAATGTTCGTGACTTAATTTCTAATGGTACAACTATTTAACAGTACTTTTCTTTTGTGATTTTTAACACTGCACGATGCATGTTAAGTGCTTTTCATTTTAACTGTGATGTATGATGGGGGTATGTAGCACAATGTTACATGTCTTGATATTTCAATCTCCACCAAATTCCGAGTGGAGGTTGAGATTGTTAGAAGCTAGCCCTCCACATAACTTAAAGTCTATAAATATTTTATTAGGTTGTTGAAAGCTTGAGGACCCATTTTGTAATTGTTTTTAACTCTAAGGTGTTGAAATCAACTCAACTCAACTCATCTCAAACTAATTATTGATAAGATCCACTGCTTTTCAAATTTTCATAAAAAAGGTAAACCCATCTTAACCTACTTCATATATTCAAATACATATCTCAATCTATTTATATTCAAACACATCTCAATGAAACCCACAAAATATTATTATTCACATATCAACTCATATCATCTAAAATCACCTCAACACTCAAACGCTGCCTAAATCTTTTTTATCAGTGGACTTTGGATTCTCGGTTTTGATATCATAATCTCATGTAAAGTGAAGGGAGATTCGTACAGTAAATCCAAAGTAGTGATGAATATTATATTATTTTATGTTAGCTTAAAAGAAAAGTTTTTTTTTTTGGATACATTGGAAGAGGGGGGTCAAACTCATGATCTCCATTTTGGAGATGTGGGTCTTGTGCTTAAAAGAGAAGTTAATTAACAAGAATAGATGATGTTAGAGATAATAGGAATATTAAAAGCAATAGTAGAGGATGGACCAAAAAGAAGAAAACAACTAGCAAGCAGAAGCAAAAAACAAAACACAAAAAAGAATAAATGACTGGCTAGGCCAAATCTCCATTGAAAACTAGCACCACTAATGTCCATGATTAGTTAGGGTCCCTTGCAATCACTCTCTCGAGTGTCTTGATGTAACACCCCTCTCTTCAGGTTTAAAAATAAAGTCACTTTTAAAAATTCTCAAGAGCCTGAGTGCTACTACTAAATCTTAACTTAAAAATATTTTCTTTTATTCTGAAGGAAGCGCCAAGTATAAAGATTCCTTATAATAAATAGAGTTGTTTTGAATAATATTGAAATCATAAATGAGAGTGCGCATAAGCATTTATTAAAATTTCTCAAAATCTATGCCACAAATATCATAACTAAAAATCTCTGTAAATGATCTAAGCCACTGTCTCGTCTTCCTAGACAAAATCTTGTCCTACAGCTTTATCGTCATAATTATTCTGACCTAGGGTGGTTTAAAAAATATAAAAACAAATTAAAATGAATCGATGACTCAATAAAAAACCTATCATAACATTAACATACTAAGATAAGATTTTTTATAAAAACTTTAATGCTGAGAACTTAAAATCATAATTGATCATACTGATGTTTATGCTATGCACGATTAATTTATCTACATTAATTGACTGATCTGATTAATTTGACTAATCTGACTGGCCAACACACTTAACCCTGTGTATAAGGTTGTGCACTAACTTCCCCTCCTATATCAAAAGAAGCCAATTGTGCAGTACTCTAGCGTACTATGGTGGATCACACGCTTAAGTGTATGGCTTGCACACCCACCCTAAAATTGCACTGGTACCATGCATCTGAATGGCCATCTGATTAACTATTATGAGTTTATCTTACACTTGATCTTATGATAGCCTATGTGTCTTATGTAGCGTGAGATGCATGATACGTATATAACTATAATATGCGAAATGGAACATAATGAATGACGTGCTTGCAAATATCATGACATGCGTTATACGTAAGCACTAGCTTCGAAAGAACTGATTTTAATAATAATATATATAACTAGCTAATGTATGCTAATCATAATTTATGATCAAGCTACTTAAATTGTATGTTGCCTCCTAATATTTTCCAACACAAATTGATCACAGTGCTAGACTGAGAGGTTTATGGTTTTTTCCAAATAATACGCGGAAATGAGATATTTATAGAGAGATTTGGGAGAGGGTGACGACCAGTTTGAGTTGAACTCGATTAAAGAGTATTAAAGTGAAGATGACTTGTAGAGTTGTATCCGTGTTAGAATATGATGCCAACAAGTTTGAGTTCGAGTTCGAGTTGGACTCGGTCACAATCATTCAAGAAGAGAGTTTGAATTTAAAAATATGATCTAGTAATTCATTCAGTGTAGGATTGTTAGTGATTGAGACTGTATAGGAAACTTCAATTAATGATGATTTTAAATTGAAATAAGCCGATCTTTAAATTCTAAAAGCAGTCTAACTCGTTTAATAAATGTTGAATGAAATTTAACCTAGTTATTGAGTCTAAATTAAAACTTCTAATCAATTTCACTAATTTATCGTACGTGGGCTATCCAATATGGCCCATTAAATATAATTTAAGCCTAATAAAACTTATCAATATTCCAACCTTAGAATTATTGGGTCGGATCGTTACACTTGAAAACCCATGATTTCATACCCAAAACATGGGCTTTCACTCCATTCTAGTACAAGGTTACAAAACAAACCTCCAATATAATATGTTGTTGGGTGCCAGCATCCAAAGTATGTTAAAAGCACAAGCAATAATGAGACCCGGCCATTGGCTTCTTTTGATGGGTGCTTGCAATATGTGAAATTGTGGGTTGTTCAATATGTGACATCCTTTGGAATGGTTGGGGTACTTATGGAGACATCCTTCGGAATAAATATCAGATTACAAGATCATTGATACAAGGACGAAACCTCTTGATGTGTTTGATTGAATTCAAATTTCTTATTGTTAATGTCAAAAATTGCACAACAAATTGGAAGGGAGGAAAGAATGATCCCAGCTCATGATGGTGACTCGGGGGTCGATACTATGCTCTTCACATTCATCCTTAAAATAAATAACAAATAAAAAAATAAAAATAAATAAAGAGAGACACAGAGATTTATGTAGTTTGGCATAATACATACGTCTACGGGGTTGTTTAGGGGCAAAATCCATTATGATCGGTGATTTTATAATCTCTCGTAGTCTCACATATCTCACAATACAATGGAGAAATTTAGTCTAAGCTTAGAGAAGTTGTGGTGAGTCTGGGTGTAAGGAGCTTCTGTCGAGAGACTGTGTAGAGTCTGTGGAGAGTTCTTGTTAGATTTGTTGGGGTTATGCTCCTTATATAGAAGTCTATTTCCTTGGAGTGATTGAGTCTAACTTCCATTGTATAGCCTTTTTCCTTTTAGAAGTCTAAGACTCTTTCCTTTTAGGAGTATTGAGTCTCTTTCCCTTTAGAATTCTGAGTGTCTTTCCTTACCTCTTCTTATCCTTATCTCTTAACTTAATTTTTAGCTTTATCTCGAGACTAAATTATAGGCTGCTGATTTGACCCCTACCTTATCATGCCAACTTGCTACAAGAAACCTTTCTATTTTTTCTTAAAAAATAAAAACAAGTCCATTCTTATGAGTTCTTATTTGTTGTAAAACTCATACTGTACCGAATTTTCTTTCAAGTTTGGAACCTCTTGGGGGTGCCCATTAAACAGAATTATGGTACAATTATTATGATTTTGAGGGTTAAAAGTTTAACTAAATTAGTATCCAATAGCTCTAAATTTTTTGGATAAATGGTTGGATTTTTAACAATTAGTATCAGAGGAGGGACCAAGTCACAAGTTCAAGTCACGAAGGGGCGACCTATAAGCTAGATTAAAATGTATTGGTACTATATATGTGTATGGTGTTAAGTCATTGAATACTGATAGATGAATGAAACTCCCAAAAGGAAAATGGCTAGCATTAAGTCAGTGTCGATTGAGTAGGATGTCGTGGACATTGAATTCAGAAGTGTGCTGGAATGTTATGATCCTGACGATTAAAGATTTAATTAAATTAGTATTCAATTGTTCTAAGATTTTTGGATCGATGGTTAAGTCTTTAACAATATCAAACACATCGTGGGTGATGGTATCAACCTCTATTGCCAAATCAAAAATCCGCTAGATTCTTTGGGTGTTTTGTCTTGCGGAATTCTGTTGCTAGTTTTCCACTTCGAAAAATAGGTGGTAATTATTTGCCGTAAATTGTAATTTTTCCAATACTCGCATTTTTTTATCTTGTCAGATTAAACTTCATTTTTGGAAGAATCAGTTTGATTATATATATATGATTTAATCCATCTCAATGTAAAGGCCTACCATGCAAGAGGTGATCAACTTCTATTAAACTACTAATTGTAGGAAGGTAATGGCAACTGTGGTAATTTTCCAGCCGATCCACTAAACTAGGAAAAAAGTGAGCATTGACATGGAGGTTTTCGTTTAAAATATTAAACCTTCCTTACCCGACCGACCAAATCCTAGCCCCCACCAATTTGTCTTTAAAAGGAAACCCCATGCACTTACCACTTATGTTGGTTTTGCTGTCAATTCTCGATGTTGAAACCCAAAAAACTGAATTGAATATTACACCAAGCCTTTGATGCCTCGTGTTCAAGTCCTGGCAAGGCATCCACGTGTTTTCAAACAACTAAATAATAAAAGAATATAGATATGAAGGATTACTGAAATTAAATTCTTAGACTAGGTTCGATGAATGAGATGAGAATTTTTAGTTTTAGATAAAAGTTTAAAATAATATATTTTAATATTATTATTATTTTAGAATTTGAAAAAATTAAATTGAAATTTAAAAAAATTGAATTGTTTATTATATTTTATATGAAAATTTAAAAAAGTTGTAATGATGAAATGAAATGAGAATTTTGTATTTGAAGTTAGTTATCAAACCTAACCTTAATGGGTAGTGGAATAGTAAAAATAGACCAAATATAGTTACCGGAATTCTTGAATACCATTTGTAAGAGAAAAAATAACGAATGAATCTTATAGGATTCTCAAGAAATTCTTCGATTTCTTCCGAAAGCACTGCTTCTCACACTCCGTAAATACTGGGATATTGAGAAATATCCAGAAAGGCATTTAGGGAATCGGTCTGATTCTATCTTTGATCGTTCCGTTTGAAGAAAGGAAGGATCCCAAATAATCGATCTTTGTTTTAGTTATTGAATCTCTCGTTGATTGATCAATGTATGATATTTCGAATCCTCATTACTAATGGAATCGAAATGATCCTTAGATTGATCAGAAGATCCTTTCAATTGGCTAGACTCATACGAGAACATCCCGATTTTGAAAGGATTCTTATAATCTATTCATTTTCCATATTATTTTATACACGAAATATTCAGACTTGTAATCATATTTTTGTAATGAAAATAATTTTGTATGTTTTTGAAAATCTAAAGGTAAAAAAAAAAATGTTCAAATGAACCTATTAGCTGCCACCTCAATCACAAGTGGTTTAGGGCTAGTTTGGGTGTCCGAGTACTCTGAGGTACTCTTGAAAGTCCTCGTACGGATGAAAGTTCTATTCCACCCAAATGAACACTTCTTAATATTTGAAACACGTCCATATATAGAAGTACTCTATTGTTTCGAACCCAGGGGAGAGAGGAAACACTTCTCTGCATTGTGGACAACATCCCGTCGTCCTTCATGGTGGCTGGGTCTGCAAGAGGTGTGAGGTGGTGGAGGTGCGGTGGCCTGGGTGGCCACGTATGGCGGTGCAAGTGGAGAGAAATGGGTAAAACCTATTTCGGTTGGGTTAATGTAAGGGAGAGAGAGCTGCGCTTGGAAAAGATCGGTGGTGGTTGACTTGGTCGCCGGCGTGAGGGGGAATCGCCGATGGTGGCGGTGAGGCTGGGTGGCCGCGTACAGCGGCGCAGCTAGAGAGAATCGGGCCACACCCATTTTAGTTTGGCAGCGCAAGGGCGAGAGAGAGTTGCTCGTGAGGGAGATTGGTGGTGGCTAGCTTGGTTGCCGGCGTGATGGGGAGTTGTTGGTGGTGGCGGTGAGGCTAGGCAGCGCACGACGGCGTCGGGCTGGACTGAAGGAGAATCGATGGGAAGGAGAATCGGGCCAGAGGAGAGAGAGAGAGAGAGAGTGATGAAAGAAAAAAAATAAAATAAAATCACTATAATATTTATCACTATTATAAAATCACTATAGTATTTATCACTATAATATTGATGGGACCTACACTTTTTTCAACTACCAATTCAAAAGTCAACATACTTCATACATCCAAACAACTTAAAATACTTTCAATAGGACTTACAAACCCACTCCAATTTCTACTCACAATTATTCACAACATTTCTCAATACTTCTCGCTACCCAAACTTAATATTAGTGGTTGGGTCACCACTGGGTGGCCATCTCTCAATCGGCCCATGGTTGTCGAGACTTGGGCACTAGAAGGTTGCTAGAACTTGGCCGCCGTATAGGTGGCCATTTCTCAGTCAACCACTCACATGGTGTCGAGATTTGGCAACCAAAGGAAAAGGCCGGCCACTAATGTGGTAACCATCTTAGGTGACTCGAAACTTCTTTTTTATTTTTTATCTCAATTTTAAGTTTTTCATAAATATAAAAAAATCTGATTTTTTAAAAAGATTATATTTCTAAATTAAGAAATATATATTTAATTAAATCATTTTAGGAATAAACTAAATAAACATGTGCATAATACGTGATACGACATGACCGAGATAATCCATTTAATAATTAATTTTTATTGGTTAACTCATTTCAACACAATTAACTAGTTTCATATAAATAAGTTGAACCGATCCATATATTTATTTTTTAATCTAATTAATATAATTGCATATATAATATAAAAAGAATTATATAAATCATTCACAATTACAACTAGATTCATGTCAAAATATTTTATGATCAATATCTAAACTAAGAATATATAAGAAAATTAATAGTTTCGTAAAATAATATTACATATTAACAAAAAAAAGTTTAATAATTTAAAATATTAAATAATCAAATACTAATATTATAGTTCATTCCAACAACAATAAATGTATATAAAATTAAACATTTTATAAAAATTAAAAAGCAGAGTATGTACCATCGTATTGTTAGTCTGACAAATACATATGTACCAACTGTTATAAATGCAAGTTGCAACCTCCTAGGAACTTAATAACTGCATTAAGGATTGACTATTTTATATTTCATTCTTTAAGGACAAACATCCCAATTCCTTTTGCTCGCTTACTTACAAAACAAATGGAGTCCGAGGTTAGGTTTGGATTGAGAGGGCTATCATCTCATTATATTGTTATAATTTTTATAAATTTTTACATAAAATATAATAAATAATTCAATTTTTTTAAATTTTAAAATAATAATAATATAAATAAATAATATTTTATTTAACTTTCATCTTAACTCACTATCCAAACTTCACCTAAATGAGCTAAGCTATTTAACCTGAACATCACTTATTTATAAATATCTTATTTACTAAGCTGGACTTGAGAAAATATTATTTCAACTCATTTTAACTTGTTTAATATTAACAGATTGAATTAATTTAAATATAAATAATATTAATTATATATATGCTCACATTTAGAATCATGACAAAATCAATTTGATAATGAATCTAATAAGCATAGCCCAATATCTTGACATATATTCACGATTAAAATAAGATTATTGTACGACAAAATTCTTCTAAATAAATACTAACATTGAAAAAAAATCAGATTACTTTTTAATAAATAATATGATAAAGTCTTTTCGTAAAGCATCATTACTGGTTGCCAACGTTAGCATTGTCTTCAAATCTTAATTTTAAATGGTAAAATTATAATTTAAATATTCAAGGCAAATTGACATAAAATTGACCTTAGTTTGATCATTATTGGATATTATAGGGGTGAGCACCGAAATAGTCAGAGTTAGATTCTCATCTCCGACTTGTTGGAGCGGAATCAGATTTGTGCTTTTTTTAGTTTCATACTTAGCCAATTTAAAAAAAAAAAAATTTTTTGGTGACTTTCAAATTTTAATTTTTTCAAAAATTAAAAATTAAAACTAAATTATTCATTATTAATTTATTTCTATAATAATATCTAACTTATTTTTATACTGGACTTATACTATAATGTCTAATTATATACTATCATACTATGGTATTACATATTATACTATAGTATTATGTGTTATTAACTTATTATATTATACTTATTTCTATACTAGTGTCTGACTTATTTCTATACTAAACTTATATTATATTGTCTAATTACATATTATTATACTATACTATTACATGTTAATATATTATACTAGTATCTAACTTATTTATAACTTATTTCTACATTAGACTTAATTATAGTGTCTAATTACATGTTATTATATTTTAATAAATTAGTATTATATATTATTAATAGACTTCTTAGTTATTTCTATACTAGTGTTTAATTTATTCCTATACAAGACTTATACTATAGTGCCTAATTGCATGTTATTATTTTTTAGTAAATTAGTATTATGTATTATTAACTTATTATACTAAGCTTATTTTAATATTAGTATCTAACTTATTTCTATACTTGATTATGTACACTAATAATACTATGATGTTTACATATATATACTAAACTATTATTAGTTTATTTATATTATATAATAAGTATATTATTTTATAATAATTAGCTCATACCAGTATATTATTGAATTTAATTATATAAGTTCTACTTATATACCTATATAAATATACTAGTATATATGATAAATATATAAATAAATTCATATTTTTATAACATATGTTCAATATTGAAGTTAGATTTAGAGGGTAAAATGAGAGTTGGAGTTAGAGTCAGCCCAGTGACACCTATGACTTTGACTGAAAAATTAAAATCCTACTCTAATTCTATTTTATCAAAATTGAAATGGAACTGAAACGAAATAGGAACAAAATCTAATTTGAAATCGAATTCTGGGATTTTTGGTTCTTACGTAATTATTAAGAGCACCCTCATTGGAATAGCTAATTGTAAATAAGATCCTTCAAATAGCTATTACTGATGACAAATTGACTACATTGAATTAGGCAAAATGATTTGAACCAAGTTTTAAAGTCAAATTTGCTCTTAGTATATCCAAAATTAAAGTCAAATTTACTGGTAACTCTAGATGGAGCAAATCCAAGATTATTTTTTTGAACACTCTCTCTTCTCCTAATATTTTCTCATAAAACTATCTTAGTTTTTCCTACTAATTTTAGATGGGTTTAATTAGACATTTGGTGATTATTAATATTAAATGACTGTTGAAAATATGATTTTTTAACCAATAGTTTAATTAGAATATAGTTATTAATTAATATATAATCGGTAGATTGGTAGAATATGATAAAAATAAATAAATTAACAATTTAAAAAAATATTATTTTATTATTATATAATAAATAAATACTCTAATATAAAAATTTAATGTGAATAAAATAAATAAAGATAAATTTAT
>QEOT01002864.1:33950-82256 GCA_003123785.1 Pterocarya stenoptera
TGTTTGAGTACATAGTTCAGATCAGTTTGGTGGCATTGGCTCATTTGTTAAAGACGCTTGTATAAAAAATTATTATGTATAAAAATAATCTAAAGCTCTTTTTTTCCCCAGTAATAAGAGGACAATGACCCTAAATAATGGTCACTGAGGTTAGGTTTGGATAGCGAGTTACTTGTAAAAAAAAATAAAAAAAAATTGAATAATGAGTTGAGATAAAAGTTGAAAATTAAATAAAATATTGTTAGAATATTATTTTTAATATTATTATTGATTTAGAATTTGATTTGAATTGTTTATTGTATTATGTGGGAATTTGTAAAAATTGTAATGATGAGATGAGATGATATGGGTTGAGATTAACTCTTAATCCAAACCGAGCGAGTGTTATCTTTGTTGAACTTATTATAAGTTGATTGAGTCCTTGAACTTGTGCAGAAACGTGACACGAGGGGGGTTGACACGCAGCACCCAATGACAAGGAATCCTTATTGCAGTCCTGCAGTAAATCTGGATAGGCCTTGCTCTTTTTTATTTTCTTTCTTTTTATTTGTATTTCTAAATTTCCCCTTCTTTTGTGATCGACTATATGTAACCGGCATGCTGACAGTCAGACACGTCTCTACATTCACTGAAGTTGGCGAAGAGAAGAAAATCCAAGGGACAAGAATGTGATGAAGAAATCAGTGTGCTGCTTGACGTAGATTGTAATTCCTCTGCTTAGGGATCGGTAAAAAGAGAGAACAAATGGGAGATAATTGACTTTTGGCTAACATTTTGTCAGGTTTTTCTTGTCTGAGTGGCCAGTCTGGTGGTTGTATAGTTAGTGTATTGGGTTTTTTTTTTTCTTCAGTCTATATTTGTATTCGGTGCCTAGTGTGATTGTTCTTGGGTTCAGGTTTGTTAATATTTTTGTAATCAGATCAAGATCGTCTATGGTTGTGTTATTCATTTGTAGTTTCTTGTTGGTTATAAAATCTTTGGTATAATAATCCCGGAAAAGTAGCTGTTCTTGATTTGTTTTATGTCGCAATCATACAAAACAGTAATATGCTGTCTATTGATTTTTACTGATTTTGTTCCTATATTCCGGACACAATCCATCCTGTCTTTTATATCCTCTGACTAAATAAATACTAATGTTATTGTTATGTATGCTCTCTATTGAAGTCATTTTCTTAAATCTTAACCCCTCTGATGTGAATGCAATTAGTAAGGCATTTCCTATGATCAAGTTATGCGAGCCAACTGGAAGTGACGGTAGAGGCACTGGGCGTCGATAAATGCAAGAATCGTTCTTCTCAAAGCTCGTCCTCGACGTGGTCCATATTTACGTCGTTTTGTATCTTGGATTTGTACACCAATTGTGTTTAAGGTGAGTGCATCTGTGTTTGAATTTAAATTATAGGCACTGTTCGGGACTAATGGAATTTGGGGTGTTCTATTTTGGAAAAAAGAAGTGGTGCAACCATAAATAGAATTTTTAAAAATAAACTCATAAATTAACGTGATTTTACGTGATATGTTAATTTTATTTTATAATAAAATTAATTTTATAATATGATAGAAAATATGAAATAAAGTGAGTATATTTTTATAAAGCTTTTTTATGGATGAAACATTTCTATTTAGAAAAAAGAAAAAAATAGAGATGCTATATAGGCTTATATAAATAACAATCAGTTATATTTACTAAATCATATAAAAAATAAAAAAAGTGTTGATAGAAACACTAATCTTTTATAGCCTTATTTAATCATTTTAAATAAGCGAGGTTTTAGTAAAATAATATTAGTTTTATGATTTTTTTTTTAAAAAATATCCTCAATTTAAAAAAATATAAAAAGTCATATAATTCTGATCGTACCAAAACATTATTATTTCAATGAGGTTATTGTGATGGGTCATGCTATAGGCACATAAGAAATCCACCCAAGATTTCTACCGTTAATTTTTTTTCTGTTTTTTTTTTTTTTAAATTTTAAAATATTTTTAAAAAGTTATAAACTCATTAAAAAATATTTTCTTAATTATTAAATAAAAAACAATTCAATGCAAAATCTCGATAGAAATTTTGATGGAAGTAGTGTTTTCTATCGTGATTGCTATCTTCTTACTTACGTATTGAAATCCATGTCAGAAAAACAGTTTGAAGCCATGCTCCCTATTGTCTACGTGGCCACTTGTACCACCGACTCACCGAGGTCTTCAGAAAATGGAAGAGAGACAAGAAAAATGCAAAAAAAAACAGTGTTAGGGACACCGCTCGGTGTCCCGCTATGTGTTTTTTTTTTTAAACATATATTTTTTTAATATTTTTTAATATTTTTTAAAAATAAAAAAATTACATTTTTATTAGAAATTATTTTCTTAATCAAGAAATAAAAAAAATAAAAAAAAAATTCCAGCAGGACTGGGAGAAGGGATACATCATTTCCCAAAAAATAAACAAAATAGAGAGAAAATAAATACACAAGAAAAAAAGGAGCAAAGTGGTTATCATGGAGGTCATTGTTAGGCGGATAATATATCACATCTTTTTCATAAATATTCTTTCTTATATTAACCTAAGCTTAAGCAAATTACATAAATATTCACGCATGCAACTATAGTATTATAGCAGTTTTTTCTGTTTATTCTTCTTTCCTCTCTCAGATTCACGTTGTGCATGTGATTGAATTCAAAGCCTCATCATTCTTAATCCTGCATTCTCTTCTCGGATCCAAATCATTCTATACCCTAAACCCAGATCCCCATATTAAATCTCCTGCGATTCTACTATACCATTTTGATTAGATCTTCGATCTCTTTCAATCCCAAGATGGCAACGATGGAGAGCTTAATCGGCCTCGTCAACCGCATCCAGCGAGCCTGCACCGTCCTAGGCGATTACGGCGGCGAGGGAATGTCTCTATGGGAAGCTCTTCCTTCGGTCGCTGTTGTCGGAGGCCAGGTTCCGATCTTGCAACGTCCTTTTCTTCATTTTACAATTTCTGCGTTGGTCATATTCTTGTTTTCTTGTTGATTTCGATTCTGTTTGTGTAAATCAGAGTTCCGGGAAATCTTCAGTTTTGGAAAGCGTGGTTGGAAGGGACTTCCTGCCTCGTGGATCCGGTAATTCTTGATTGTTGTGCCCATCTTTCTGAGTAGCCACGTTTATTTTGTTGCTTGTATTGTTCTCTTTAGTTCTGACACTGGATCTACGTTTCTTTTGTAAGACAATTAAATCTAGTTATTCATAGCCTCTTTGGTACCAAAGCTCATTTCTAAGTGACGCATACGTTCAGCATTGCATTAAGCTCAGTGGAGTGTGAGCAATCGATTATCGGGTCCCAAAAAGAAAACAGAATCCAGAAAGTTTTTGGTTTCTTTGCTAGTTTTCTAAGATAAAAATTTATTTATATAAGTTTTTATAATATTTTTATATCGATCTGGATCATAAATATTTATTGATATAGGATATGATATTTTTATTAAAATCTAAATTTGCTTTGCTTATCCTTCTATTTTTTAATTAGATAATCAATCATCTTCTAATTATATTAAAATGATTCTTCATTACTAATTATTTGGTTGAACTTTTTGTCTATTAGTTTTTTTAGATGTAAAATAAAATTTTTATTAATTAAAAGAATTTTGGGAGCTCCAATTTTAAAATTGAATAATATTTTCTATTTTTTTGCTCTTTTTTTAAAGTATTTCATAGCCAAATTCATATCATGTAATCAAATTATTAAAAAAATGATGAAAAGAGGGAGATATGGAAGGCACTTCCCTTTAAATTTTCAATTTTTTTTCTTCAAGTAGATATTAAAGGCACTTCATATAGTCAATAGATTTCGTTCTAGTACAATTTAGACTTATGTCTAGGATTCAATTAGCTGAATTTTTCAAGCCCTCCACGACTCTCCTCTCTTTGATACAATTATCCGAAATGAATACATTTATACACGTCTGTCATGGTAGCCATTTTCAACCTTTTTTTCCTGATAGATTTGCAATGGCTAATCACTAGCTTTTTTGCTGTAAAAAAAATCAGAATATTTAAATTAGTGGGTATCTAGGAGGCAAATGATTTTTACTGAAGAAACATGTCTGAAATAGTGCACTTATTGTAAGTGAATGTCTTACTCACATAATTTTCCGGAAAAGTATGCAAAGCCTTTTTATCTTGTCAGGAGGCCTTGTGGTTGTTGGGGTCTTGGGCAGCTCCCTACCCCTTTGCCCAGCAATCTTTCAAGTCACATTTCTCTCCATCTTATTGATTATAATTATATCGCCAAAGTATTAGTCACATTTCAGTGTTATATTAGAATAATATGGTAGGATGATACGCTCTTCTCTTGGACAAACACAAATATTTGGTTTGTAATTCCTATTTGAATAGCTTCTTTTCTGTGCCCCCAGTGAAATTGGGTTGCTCCTCTCTGCGCTTTTTAATTAGATTACTTAGAAAGTAAGATATTTTGTTCTTAATTAAAGTTCTCTGATTCTAAGGTATTGTTACACGGAGGCCGTTGGTGTTGCAACTTCATAAGTTGGACAAGGGGCAATCTGAATATGCAGAGTTTCTGCACGCACCAAAGAAAAGGTTTACTGAGTTTGGTATGTCTACTTTCAGTAAAAGCTGCAATTTTCTCTCGGATTATAGTCTATTTTCTATCAGTTGTGTTTTTCAAATGTCTAAATTAATGTATAGTCATCCATAAGGATTCAATTTATTGTGGGTAGCTACTCCCTACGTACCTGGATATCAACTTCGTTGTTTATCAATAAAGCTTAACTTATTTATAATAAAACATTGTGGGTAGCTGTTCAACATTTTCAGAATCTTTAACATAATACTATATGCTCATTTTAACCATAGGAATTCTTTGCTAGCTAGTTTTTATTAAATTCTTTGATTTACCCAAATTCATAGATAAAGTTGTCTTGATATAAGGAATACATGGGTTGAAGATGAGGTTAGGTCTTTTAAGACTCCATTTGACATGTTGATATGAGATGTAAGCTTAGAGACATATAACTTCTTTTGGTTATACTAAGGCATGTGGGTATCAATTCATGCTGTTATTGGTCCTCCAATGGACTCTAATGCATGTCAAGCATACACTATGGCAAGTCTTTGTAAAAGCAGATTGCTCAATGGAAATAATTGATGGCATTTTGTTCTTCCAATATTTTCTTTTCTGTACACGTTGAATTTGAATATTAAGTCTGATGCACTGACGTAAAGAGACTAGCTTATGTAAAATTAAGGTGAGTATTGTCCTCTTTGTGTTAAGTACTATCTTATCTCCATTCTTTGACTGGGAGGATGTACTTGTCATATTTTTTACTATCTTGCCCAAATTAAGAAGTTTGAGACTTTTTGAGGTTTCTTTACCAATCATTTACTTTTTCTTGCTGTCATTTGAAGTCAAATGATGTGTCTCCTGTGTGCTTAAACAGCTTCGGTTCGTAGGGAGATCCAAGAAGAAACAGATCGAATTACTGGGAAGACAAAACAGATCTCTAACATTCCAATTCACCTTAGCATATATTCTCCAAATGGTTTGTATTTACATATTTTTCTTAACTGCATGCTGACAAGTTTTAAAATGAATAGCGTTCTCTTATATAAACCTCTTTCATGAATTCAGCAGAGTCACTTGTTCTTGTTCCAGTTATCCTCTCTGATTTACATTTTTGTTGTAAAGAAAATGAAATAGTTCCTATCTCTTGATGTACCAACTTCAAACTTGTAAATGGTCTGTTATCCTAGTTTGTTAATACGAAATATGCGCTAAGTTGCCTTTTTTTATGCATGTTTCTATATTTTATTAGTATTCTTGAGGCACTAGTAATATCTGATCTTATTTTTATTTGTGAATTTATTTATTATTAAGGGAGTTGCATTCTAGTTGTTGAGTTTTGAACATGTGTGCTTTTCTTGCGGAATTGAAAATTATCATGTCATAGGGGAAATTACTTCAAACTTTGTTGAGATAAAAACTAAGAGCAATATTATTTTTCCTGAGGTTGCGTTTAACATCTATGGTGGCCATCTATCTATAAGTTCTTTGGTGTCAGCATTATCATTTCAGTTCCAACTCTTATGGATAACTTTCTCAGACATGTTCAACGCTACCAGGATCATAATGTTTAAGAAGAATAGTTAAGTATCATGATTTTGAGTATGAATCAGAGAAATTTAGCACAAGATATTTATATTAACTAACATTGAACTGTAATGTATGGTAAATCTTACTATTAGGTAAATAGTGAATGACACATAATATTTAAAATACACCTAGTGTGCATCCACTTCCAAGTATAGGTGCTTGAAGTTAAATGGAAAACCCTAGCTGTGGTGAGCGTGTTGATGAAAACTTTCAGGGTACAGCTCTCACATTTTTTGAAAGTTGGATGCTGTACTGTAAAGAACAAGCTTGTCTGTCATCATTTTCATCATGGAAAGTCTTGTACTTTTGGGGTACAGCTCTCACATTTTTTGAAAGTCTTGCACATTTATCTTGCTTTACGAGATGAAGGAGGTGAATATTTTTCTTTATTAAATATTGAATAGTGGATAATTAGTTAAATCTAGAGAAGTTATATGTATGATTTTTATCTAAGACCCAGCTTCTGTTGCTTTAAAAATTGGATGCTGTACTGTAAAGAACAAGCTTGTCTGTCATCATCTTCATCATGGAAATTGTCATCATCATTATCATATTTCCATTCACGGAATGCAATCTAGGTCACAATGGGAGTTTGGTTGCCTCGGTAGGAAAGAGATAACCATAGTATAGCACACACAAGAATTCCTTTTCTTGCTCCTTCCTTCAGCTGGGTGAGCTTCAAGGGAAGACACTTCATATGGGAGCTGTGTTATAGACCCCAACACTCCCTTCCCTACAATGACACTTCTGCAACTCAAACTCGTGACCTCTGTTTTAAGTACTACTTATAAAATCACATTAGGACCCTATACCACTCCTAGGGGATGAATAGCTGTGACACAATCTTTCCTTCTTCTCTTTTTTTTTATTTTTTTTATTTTTTATTTTTTTTATGTCGGGGAACCTCTCCAAGGCAGGGCCTTTCGGACCCATCCCTGCAGAGTAAACCTCAGTCCTGTGTACCGCACTCTTGGAAGTTTTTCTATACGGAACTAGTTAAATCGCTAACTTTTCACCAGGAGGTGTGACCTCAAAGGATTGTTTGCATCCATGAGGTGTTGAACCTTGGACCTTGAGGGAGTGATACCCCAAGACCAAGGCCTTCAACACTTGGGCCAACCCCTTGGGGTTTATGTGACAATCTACAAGATGTGACGCAATTTACAAGATGTTTAAAAATTATTACGGACTAAATTTAATTGATTAGAGCAGATTTTTAAACAATTTCAGTTTTCATGAATATACAAAGCCATCCATAGATACCATTAACAAATTCATGAAAATAAATAATATCAAGAGACAATACATTTGTTGCCAAGTGAAAACGTTTAAAGCAAGCGAGGGATGCTACTCATCATCCTACACTACACACTTTACATATTTTTTTTCTATTTTATTTTATTCCTTCTAAACTAATTGAGTTGTTCTACTCATCATCCATACACTACGTATTTGTTATGGAAAAAAAGAAAAAAAAATTAAAATAGGTGTGGTGTGTGGTGTATGGGATGCTAAGTAGAATTATTTAAAGC
The DNA here is from genome assembly GCA_003123785.1 of Pterocarya stenoptera. Lineage (NCBI taxonomy): Eukaryota > Viridiplantae > Streptophyta > Magnoliopsida > Fagales > Juglandaceae > Pterocarya > Pterocarya stenoptera. The sequence goes on from QEOT01002864.1 coordinate 41,644, forward strand.
AAAAGAACACTTTAGGGCAGTCTACCTAAAAGGATCCAATGCACCATTTATGGGTTTACATACAAGTAGTCCAATTAGAAAACCTTTACAATCATCCCCTTCCTCAAAACCTTTGTAAAAGAAAGAATCCTGCTTGTACCGATAAATGATCCATTTGCCCCTACCATGACAGCAGTCAAAATTCGAACAATCTTCGAACTTGGCCTTTTCTATTGGCTGAATGCATCTCAGATAATACAAATCACCAACTTTGCCTTTCGCGTGGTTTTCGAAAACTCTAGAGATTAAATGTAGAAGCTGGGAAATCCCTCTTTTTGTGTTTCTCTCTATTGGCTCATGATAATGAAGGTTGTTGTAATGAATGGGTCACTTTGGAAGTGAGAAGAGAGCTCCTGTGGAAACTTTAATTTTAAATTGCCCAATCTCAGACTTGAAAAATCAAGTTGTGGCTCTCATGACAAGTTCTTGACTGGCAAGTATCACAATTTTAATGAATTTCTTAAAATTATATAACTGTGACCTGTAAGCCTCTCATTAGAAGCATTTAATTTACATAATAGACATGAAAAATCTTATGTGTCGATACGTTTTTCTATCTTTCTTTCTTATGCAGGCATTTGTGAGCTTTTCGTATATTTTTTCTACAATGTATTTCTACTTTTCTTTATATTCATTATTCTTCATTTTGTTTTCTGAGAAACTCTAATTACTATATAAACTCTACGTTGTTGGGAGTTTTTTCTGTTCGAGTCTCTTTATTGTTTTGTGTTATGATGATTATGTGTATAGTTTTTGTCTGGCAGTTGTAAACTTAACCCTCATTGATCTTCCTGGCTTGACAAAGGTTGCTGTAGGTAATTTCTATTATACTTTGGGTTTGATCTGAAGCAATCGATCCCTTCTGTTTGCTTAAAAGTAGTCAATGTACACATTTAGATATGCAGAATTTTGGCTTTTGCAGAGGGACAGCCGGAAAGTATCGTTGAAGATATTGAGAACATGGTTCGTTCTTATGTTGAGAAGGTGAGGATGCTTTACATTATCTCAATGAAATATATAAATTTACTAAAGAAGAATTTGCATTGCTCAGAGATTGGATATCTAGAAAATATATTCATTAAGAAAGTTTTCAACCAACTAGATGGGTTTTAGTAAATTAAGAAAAGAAGATCCAGCTGCATTCCCATTTCATCCCCTTCACACTAGGATCCATGCTTCAAATAACTTTGTTACTTCACAGTAGTACTATATATTATATAATATTCCATGGGCATAAGTAGCATCTCCTTAGGAGGTGAGAAGCAGCAGATTCTACTTCCTAGCTCGATAAGTGTAGCTTGATAACCAACTCTTTAATGTGTCACCATAAATGCTGACCATCCCGACTCATGTCCATACTTTTGTATACGCAACCTTCATTTCTCTGTCTGCCAACTACTTTGGAATGTCAAAACATTTTTCTATTAATTGTCTTTCTCCTCAGAAAATTATCATATCATTTTAATTACACAGAATTTTTCATGACCAATAAATGCCCAGAGCTTGATCCCCAGTCATAAAGGGTACTTTTATTTGGCCAATATCCCCATGCACACTTTCTCTACAAGTTTTTAATGGTTAGTACAAAGGGAGTGACATAACCATAATCTTGGGATTGCTATGAGAAATGAATGTGAAAGCCAAAAATATTGTAGGGTAGCTCCTAAAGCCACCCTATGCTCTGCCCAATGTCCAGCTTGTTTCAAAATAAATCTCCTAATCGATCCTTGTAGACCTAACAGTCTCACATCACCCATTCCACTGATCTGTCCTCCATTTCGAAGTAGAAAGTCCTCACATCCTACTTAGAGAGTGATCCATTTTTTATTGGCATATTGGTCTTTGGTTGGAAACTTTCAATTGTCTATGTATTTATGAAAAATATATTGAGGTGGGATTTTTCTGTAAGGGAAGGGTGGGACTAGGGGTTGAGTTCATACATAGACCAGAAAACCGAGGAATCTATGCTTTGAGATTTTTTGTCATTGATGTATTTCGTGTCTTTGGACTGTAATTTTGGTTAAGAGATTGCAGTAGCTAGATATTTACTACTTAGCATATCTAATTTGATTGTAAGCGTTTAAAATAGGATGTTGTTTGCACAGTAAATTATTGCTTTGCTATCTGGTTTTTACATCTGCTTAGTTCATCAATGACTTTTCTGATTTTGTAGCCCAACTGCATTATATTGGCTATTTCTCCTGCTAATCAAGATATTGCCACCTCGGACGCAATAAAACTTGCTAGAGAAGTTGATCCTGCAGGTACTATGAAGTAGTCTCCATAAGTTTAAGGCAAGAGTTCTTTATTAACAATCAGAATGTATTGTAAGCAAAAGATTTATTTTTTTGTTTCATTTTGTATTTTCAGGTGAAAGAACTTTTGGTGTCGTCACAAAACTTGATCTGATGGATAAAGGAACAAATGCTTTGGATGTATGGAGTCAATCATGCTTCCAGCAAAAACTAATGAAATATATATTAAATTCATGAGTGCAATAACTTTATCTTCACCTGGTTCTTTTGTGTTTGTTCTTCTGTATGATTTCTTGCACTACTGAATATTGTTAGCTCTTGAAAGTCACATTAAGTCTGGTTGTATTAATTTTTAAGGTTCTTGAAGGGAGGTCATACAGGCTGCAACATCCCTGGGTTGGGATTGTGAACCGTTCACAAGCTGATATCAATAAAAATGTAGACATGATTGCTGCACGTCGAAAGGAGCGTGAATATTTTGAAACAAGTCCTGAATATGGACACTTGTCACATAAAATGGGCTCAGAGTATCTTGCTAAACTTTTATCGAAGGTTTCTTTGATATTGCCTTGTGGTTGTTTTCTCACTGGGTATATGCTTACTGAAAATTACTGAAATCCCTCCCCCCCACTTTTTCACTTTTTCTCATCAGCATTTGGAGACTGTTATCAGGCAGCGGATACCAAGTATCATTGCTCTGATAAATAAAACCATCGATGAACTTAATGCAGAGTTGGACCGTATAGGAAGGCCAATTGCAGTAGACTCTGGGGTACCAATTGGACCTATTTGTACTCTTTTTTATTAGACACAACTTGAAATCTTTTTATCTTACTGACTTGTAGTGTGTTACCTGTATGTACAGGCCCAGCTGTACACTATTTTAGAAATGTGCCGCGCATTTGACCGGGTATTTAAGGAACACCTGGATGGAGGGTAAATTCTATGAATTATTTATTTCATAATCTACTTCATATTCCAATTAAACAATTCTTGACAGGTTCTGGTTGATGTTGTTGTTTGGCTTCATTGATATATTTGATTCATTTTTTAATTTTTGAACAAATTTCCAGTAGTGGGGAAATATGATGTACTTCAAAAAATATTTCGTAGAAGGGTGTTCAGATTTTGAAGGCACAAGCAACCATATGCCCACTATTCACATGGATAACTTATTTTAATGGGAAACTACACATTTATAAGATTGACTCTTTGATGGCCTGATATGGTTTAAATCCTTTGCAATTAGCCTTTAGTGGTAGAATTATGTTTTCATAAATCACCAGTTTTTGTCATAAATTGTTCTTTTCTTTGAGGGGAAAATCAATACCCCTTGGAGTACATTTGCATGCTGGTAATTGCAGGGGTTGCAAGAGAAACAAATTTTTAATCAAATTGCACATACACTGAGTTGGAATTGCTAGTCTGCTAAGCTTAAAAAGAAAGGTGTGTTAGGATTTTATCGAGCCTCTCTCTAATTGAACTCAGGCTGGTATAAGAAATCTTGACTGAAGACCACATCTTATATTTTTTTGATAAATAAGAAGATAATTTTATTAATATGAACGAAATGGGCGAAGCTCATGTACACAGGACGTACACAAGAAAACACCTAAATACATTCAAGGAACCAGAGAATGACAACAAAAAGTCGTGAGCGGAAGCTCCATTAATCACTAAAGCAGAAAACCATTGCAATAATGAGTACACAAAAAAATTCTGAATTTCCTCCAAAGTGCACTCCTTATCATTAAAACACCGTACGTTCCTTTCCAACCAAATGCACCACATAAGACACGGAGGAACATCTTCCACACTGCAGCCACTTGAGAGCAACCATATAACCCGTTCCAACACGTAAGAAGATCCACCACTCTCAAAGGCATCACCCAAGCCAACCTAACTCTGCTACAAACTCCATCCCACAAATCCTTTGCGACTTCACAATGCAAATGTAAATGATCCATGGATTCCCTATGCTTCTTGCACATGAAGCACCACTCCATAACAATTAGGCCACGATTCCTCAAATTATCCATCGTCAAAATGTTCCCAAGTGCGGCTGTCCATATAAAAAAAGCGACTTTGGAAGGCATGTGAGTCTTCCAAATGCGCTTCCAAGGAAATGGGGGGCTATGCTGAACAGTCAACACCTTATAATATGAACAAACCATGAACTTTTTACTTCCTAGAGGCTTCCACATCATCTTATCTCCCTCATTACCCTCTATTCCCAGAGAATATAAGAAGCTGAAAAAATCTGAAACATCATCAAGTTCCTAATCCTGTGCATCTCTAATAAAGCAAACATCCCACTGCAAAGAACCATTGGAACGAACTAACAAACAGAAACGAAAGCGTGCTGATCAGAAACCATACGGAAAATAGCCGGAAACACCATATTAAGGGCTCAATCTCCACACCAAACATCAAACCAAAAACGGATCTTAGAACCCTCTCCAACATCATAGCTAACATGTTTAACAAAACTCTCCCTCCCCTTTCTAATGAACTTCCAAAGGCTCACACGATAGGTCCATAACCCCCCTAGCCTCCTTAGAGCACCAACCCCCCCAATCATGCCCATATTTCCGCTCAATCACCTCCCTCCATAATGAATCCCCTTCTGATTGATATCTCCACAACCATTTTCCTAACAAAGCCTTATTAAAAGTTCTCAAATTACGAATTCTCAACCCTCCATTTGAAATAGGAGCACAAACTTTATTCCAACTAATTAGATGGAATTTAGTTTGCACACCCATGCCACCCCATAGGAATGCGCAAAATAACTTCTTAATCCGGTTTGCTACCCCTGCAGGCAATGGAAATAAAGAGAGAAAGTAAGTTGGAAGATTGGAAAGTGTACTTTTGATTAAGGTAATTTTGCCCCCTTTTGATAAATACAACCGCTTCCAACCAACCAACCTTTTCTCGATCTTTTCAACCACCCCATCCCAAATAGCCTTTAGCCTTGAAAGATGCCCCCAATGGAAGACCCAAGTATTTCATTGGTAGAAAAACAACTTTACAGCCCAAAAAGTTTGCCAAACAATTTATATTCCCCACCTCCCCTATCGGAACCATCTCGGACTTACCCAAATTCACCTTAAGGCCTGAGGCAGCTTTAAAACATAACTTTGACACCCCCAACCTCCGCTTGGGATATAACGGAGACTTAGAGCGTCAGAACACACAACACAAGGTTACATACCCCCATATCTATGCAATGCATTCTAAAAATGCAACTAGCAGTATGCAATAATCGCAGCGGAAAATAAGGGTGAAAATGAACTTATGCCAGAATAACTAAATCATCCCAATAATATAGATTTAACCATAAGTTTCAAAACATCAGGTAGTTTAATCTTAGTACAAAATATCAAGTTCTCCAAAAGGATCTAAACCAGTTGCTTCATGTGTTCCATAGCACGAAAGGTTAGTCCCAGAAATATCATAATAAGATCAAGTCTCCTGTCGATGTCTAGTTCCCCCTCAATCCTCTTGTTCCACTGGTCCATTGGGTCCATCTGCATCCAAAACCTTTTGCTCTGATATTATAGTAAATCACCACTTGTGCTTACTTGATAGGAAGAGGTGAATTTATTATCTAAATATATTCTAACTTTTTGTTTGTCCAATAATGATTTGAAAAGAAACAAGATAGGGACTAAAAGGGATTGAAATGATCTCCATTTTTCCTAATTTCGCTTGTATCATCTATAGACCTACAAAAGAAAATTTGTCCTACTTTTCAACCACAATCATTGCCCTTTTGTAGCCATCTGTAATATCTGATGCTCACTATTTCTAATACTAGTCAGCAAGTTCACACATGCATTTTTGGTTCTGTTTTTGCTCTAGATAACCATTAATTTATAATCTCTTGAATATGATAGGGAAGTCCAAATTTTGCTTGGAAAAAAGATTTAATGCATGAAAAGTCTAAGTTTTAAACATGGGAATTCAGGTAGAACAGAGGTTGTAATTTTGCTAAACTGGATGCAAATATACATGCACATGTTTGTCATGTAGCTTGTATATATATTTTGTGAAATATAGCAGAAGATTCATAGAGTGTAATTGGTTTAGTTACCAAAGAAGCATAACATACTAGCCTTTTTGAGACTCATACAGACTCATATACATGTTGGACATGTATTGAGCTTGATTAGACACAATTTCTTTTCTTTTTCTTAATAAGTGTATTAGAAAATTTCGTGTATGTGATATTTTGATTCTCCCCAGATATTTTTTAATATTTTAAATTCTTTAATTTTTCAGGCTAAAACTTCCAGTTCTTTTTTTTTTTTTTTTTTTTTTCTCTTTTGGTCGCATATTGGTAATTACTTTAAAAATCTCATACCACTTCAGGCGGCCTGGTGGAGATCGGATATATGGGGTTTTTGATCATCAGCTACCAGCTGCTCTAAAGAAGCTCCCCTTTGACCGCCATCTATCTTTGAAAAATGTCCAAAAAATTGTTTCCGAGGCTGATGGTTATCAGCCCCATTTGATTGCTCCAGAACAAGGATACAGAAGACTCATTGATGGATCTATCAGCTATTTTAAAGGACCAGCAGAAGCCTCTGTGGATGCTGTAATGTTCTATATTTTATTTTATTCTAACTGATGATGTTTTTTTGGCATGCGTGTTTCTGCTAAAGATAAAGTTTTGCAGATTTATCATAGAAAAGGGTGACAATGTCATGATGTGCATTTAATTCGATAGTTTCCCCCCCTTCCCTGTTCTTTAGACAAGCGTACAATAAGATAACTCGGATTGTGTGAATGTTGTTTTATTGTGTGGATGGTAAAGTAGCACACCACGTGATGGCTGTGCAAAAGAAAAGAATATTTTCTTCTCTCTCTCTCTTTCATTTAGCTCTTTTGTTGGTCCATGTCTCTTGTATAAGAATTTTGAAAGAAGTGGTCATATGTTATTGCAGAATAAGAGTTTTTGAGCATCTTAGTTCCTTCATGCATAGGGAATCCTACATGGAATGTTCATAAAAAATCTTTCTTCAGATCTGCACTCAAGTTAATATTGATCTGTTAAATTTTGCTTCTGTGAATAATATGTTGAGCCAGCTCATACAGCCTGTGAAATGAAGTGGGTAAGATCTCTTTTGCAACACTGCTCTTAGTGCAGTGGTGGGAGAGAAAAAACTTGATATTAGGACCTTTTCAACGTTTTTATCATATGTTAAAAGAGTTGGGTCTCTTGTATATTTCCTTTGTATTAAGGCCTTGGATAGTGGGGACGGGTCGGCAGCCTCTTGCCCTCTTTCGAGGGCTTAGATCTCTTTGGCCTCCTGCTTCAATTCCCGTGCTAGGACTTACTCACCAAGGATTTCGCCCACTCCCACTAGAGTTGGGAATTTTATCTTTAGGTGGAATGTGGAGGTTACGGCCCTCAGGTTGTTTAGGGTTGGTTGCCCCAAGATCGCGTTGTATGAGGAGATGGCTTTCACCACGGGAAAAATACACCATGGTAGCTGTTGCCTTGTGCAAAAGATATATTTCTTAATTCAGACTGCATAAAAGATATTAATAAGTATTGAAGATATTAATTTGCAGCAACCATCCATCACAGATTTTAGTGGCTTCTTTAGACAGTTTAATCCATTATTAGGGTGATAATAGACTATCAAGACAGCTTTTGTTTTATTTGCAGTAATGCTCTTTATGAGAGGGAATTCTTAGTTAAACCCCCATCATTAATTTTTTTCCCTCTGGTATTTTCACAGGTGCACTTTGTTTTGAAAGAACTAGTGAGGAAATCAATAGCTGAAACAGAGGTAAGCAATTCTGTGGTTGGTAATTTTTTCCGAATTCTAGTAGAGTTTATGTAACTGTAATCTTTTAAATGCTCTGTGATTGGTTTCCATCTACTCTGCTCTGATCTTTATATGGCAAACAGTTGTGTTCATTCATCATCTTTGGACTGTGAAGGATTTCAGTGGAGGCTTTTAAGAATTCCTCGAAAATTCTCTCCAAGATTTTCCATTTGAATCTTGGTTCCATTCTTGTATTGTTGAGTCATTAGTTCAAGTTCTTTTCTTTCATTTTCCATTCTTTCTTGAGTCGAGTCACTGAAGTTTGAAGGCAAACCGTGACAGTTTGGCCTCAAGTATTTGATGCATAAGTGGGTCTTGGGTTTCTAAATCTCTTATGTTAAAGAAAGAGAGGGATTGCAACTCAGATCTGAGGTTGGTAAAAATTTATTGAAATTGGTAGAAAATCAAATGGAAGAAGAAAAAGAGAAAGGATCCAGAAATCACACCTAATTTTCCTAAGTATCTCACTTGTGTTTTCTTGGCATCATACCTTAAAGAAGCATTGCATCACACAAAACTCAAGAGCATAATTGCTGCAAAATTCTCATAAAATATATTTGCTAATTTTCACTATAATAGATAGAAGCCTTTTTATATATTATTTCTAGTCCTTTTCACCAGAGACTAGGGTTTCAAACTAAAAATAATCATAATATCCTCTAAACCAAGTAAGAAACTACTGAAACAAAACAAAACAAAAACAATAACATAAAAGAAGACTCATGGGCCTCTAGTACAGCACAGTTCATAAAATCTAGCAATTACTATATTACTGCTACCTAATAAAACTGATTAAAACTGAAAGAAAATATTGAATAATACTTGTACAGCAGCTCCAAACCTAAGAAAATTAATATCACTCATTAGTAGAGTAGCCTAGGAAGGGTGAAAATTAGGTCCCATTTTAAAACTAGACCATATTTCGAAAATTGCTTTGAACTAGTTTTTCCAAGAGCTTTTTGCTGGCTTCATGGAACAAAAGGTTGTTTTTGTAGTTTGTAGGGGTAATTTCTATCTAACTCAACATTTGTTACAATATTTTCTGTTACTCCCCCATAGCATTGAGCTTATAAGTATGGCAGCAATTGTAGAACTGTGTAGTGCCAATATGGCAGTGGGATGATAGTTGTAGTGAACAGTAGTGTTGAGTACCACAAATGACGGGCATGATCTGGATTGTTTGAAAATTTTCTATTTGTATTAACATTTTTAGTAGTCACTTGTCCATATTGCATTTTTTTTTTTTTTAAATGAAAGATCCTCCTAATTCACAAGCGATGATGTTATTGGTTGCTTCCTACATATGCGATACCGTTATTGGAGGGTTGGATCTCTCAATATATACTGTGATGTCTTTCTTGGGTATCATCAGCCCCAAAACAGAGTGCAAGCAATCTATATATTTATTGAAATATTAATTAAATGATTAAATTTTTCTCTTCCCATCAGCTTAATTTTTGGAGTGTTTTATTATCATATATTGCAGTAATCTTAAATTCAGAGTCTCAGACCCTGAATTTACACCTTTTTCAGTTTTTTAAAAACATATTCCACGTGTTGAGTTCACTTTCTAAGGGAGAGTCTGGCACCTACCTGTGGGGGAGTTTATTTCTATGATTATATTGACTCAAGCTCTTGAGACAATTGTGGTCTAAAAATTTTCTTGAATGGGTCTTTAGCATTTTTCCTGAACAACTCTTCTTCTTTTGGATACTATTTTAGGTTGCGTTTGGATGGTAAGACTATCTCAATCATCTAAGATAATTTCGTATGGATGGATATACTCTCCATCCAAACACACGACTTGTTTCATCTGAAAGAACCTCACTTTTTCAATCTTAACTCAGCACTTTTCATTGAAACAACTTTTATTTGTAAAACATATAAATAAAAATAATTATTCCATCACTACAACAACAAACCAATCATTGATGGGACCCACTACTTTTTCAATTTCCCATTAAAAGTTAAATATATCTCAATCTACTTGATACATCCAAACACATCTCAATGGGACCCACAATACCTACTCAAACATCTTATCACTACTATTGATAAACTTAGATCATCTAAGATACTCTTAGCATCCAAACGGAGTCAATGTATTTGCATGTCTGTCTTTAACTAGCCTCATAATATGAGTTTATGACCAACACATGGCAAGAAATGATGGAGCCTTGAAGATGCTTGTGAGAAAACAATGGGGGAGTTCATAACTTTTTCATCAAAATTCATTATGGCTACTTATATTTTTGCATCTGTCCCTAATTTCTCGAACTTTCTTCTTTTTCCTGTCTTATGTTTAGGTGAATGTCTTGTACGCTTTCTGTATACTTGGTTGGCACCTGTTTTTGAGTTTGAATAAAACTATGGTATTACAAAATTTTTTATGCATTTCTATGTCATGGGAAATGCAGGAATTGAAACGATTCCCATCACTTCAGTCTGACATAGCAGCTGCTGCCACAGAAGCATTGGAAAAATTTCGAGATGAAAGTCGGAAAACAGTTCTGCGACTTGTGGATATGGAATCTAGCTATCTGACTGTGGAATTTTTCCGGAAGCTTCATCTTGAACCAGAGAAAAACTCAAACCCATCAGGCCCAAATATGGACCGTTATGCAGACAATCATTTCAGGAAGATTGGTTAGTTATTTTCTGCTTATTTTTAATCCACATAAAGATCCTCTTTAGGTGGTTTGGTTTGTTTCCTTATATTTCAGATACATGAGTTGTGAATCTAAACTTCGAATCACATAAATATATTCTCAAGATGCATGCTGTAAGTGCTGAATATACTATCCAATTTGATACAGGTTCAAACGTTAACGCTTACATTAACATGGTTTGTGATACACTGAAGAATTCAATTCCCAAGGCTGTGGTCTATTGTCAAGTTCGAGAGGCCAAGAGATCACTGCTCAACCAGTTTTATGCACACGTTGGAAGGAGGGAGGTAAGGTTTTCAAATCCTTGCGTGCCTTGTCCTTAAATCCTCCACCTCTCTTCTTAGAAGATACATCTATTGAATGAATTTTCGAAGGGTATATTCCCAAGATATTGGAAAAATAAACGAGAAAGTTATATATGATCAATTTGAACTCGATTTTAATATATTTCTAATAGGTTTAGACTTTATCTAAAAAAATATTCATAGGTTTGGCAAAATCTTTACATGGATAGTGAACATCAACAATTTGAACTCGATTTTAATATATTTCTAATAGGTTTAGACTTGATCTAAAAAAATATCCATAGGTTTGGCAACATCTTTACATGGATAGTGAAAATCCTTGGAAGTTAGTTCTCTTCTCTCCACTCCTCTTCCCTTCACCAAGTTCTGTTTATACATGGCCCAATTTATCACAATTTCTACCCCCAAGCATCTTCATTTCCCTTCTATAGAAAACAAATCCCATTATATGCTCATTCTTCATCGAATCATATAGATTGATCTAGCATGATAGAATTTCTATTCCGTTCACTGAATATTTAGCGTCTTTTTTATATAAGCCTGTTTATTCATCTTTACAAAATTTGAACTTCCGGAACTTATTTCTTAATGTGTGTTCCCAATCGAATTCTTTGGGGAAAATAATAATAAATGTTGATATAACATGTGTTTATACCATCCTCTAGTTTGTCCAGATTTCCGTGTACTATTTTATTTCCTCAAAATTTGTTTCACCAAGAAAATGGGACTGAATAATATTCAGACATGAAGTAATAACACTCTGAACAGAAATTAAACTTCGCAGTTTGCTTAGACATTCTGGGAGATTATTCTATTCCTGGAAGTGCAAAACCATCAGGTATATGGTGCATTGATTATTCTGGTTTGCTAAAGTGGTAGTCTAGATTTGATAAATCAAACTATTACTCCCGAAAGCTTAGTTAAGGCATTTGAAGGGTTGGCATGGTCAGTTGTCGTTTCCTAGTGTTCCGAAGGAAGTAAAAATAGGCATCGTTGGACATATGAAAAGTTAACAATATTGTGCTGTGATGTATGTTCAGAAGGAGCAGCTGGGTGCAATGTTGGACGAAGACCCTGCACTAATGGAAAGGAGAACAGCCATAGCTAAGAGGCTTGAACTGTACAAATCAGCCAGAGATGAGATTGACTCCGTGGCTTGGAAATAATTGCATACTACAAGATGCACCCTGTTTTAACAAATCATTGCATATTCTTTTTGTACACTAAAAATAATGGTAGTCTACATCAGTGTGATTTGGTTTTCCGCCCTCCTAAAAGTTGATTTAAGTTTTATAAGTTTCTCAACTCTCATTTTTAAAAGATCATTACCAATATCTATGATATATACTCCTAATCACGCCTGTGTGTACGTGCAACGTAGTAATCATGGTTTTTTCTTCTTTCTATATTGGATTGGAGTTTATATTGGGCGCTGGGATTATAATTGGTTGATGGGTATTTTGTGCTTTTTTTCTCAAAATGATATGTTTGGTTCCTTTCTCCTTTTTTGTCTTTTTCTTTTTATGAAGCAAGCATATTATAGATATATTAAATAGTTCCAGGATACGATAGTTAACAGAGTGGGAGGCCCGAACATTTAATCCAAACCAGCAAAAACAACACAAGAAAAAAACAGAAAAGCGGGTTTTGGGGTCAAAGAATTGACCCCGACCCAATTCCCACAAGGGGATGCCGCTTTAAGCGGTTTTGACTACGACTGAAAGTCGCAATGAAGTGATTTGTGCTGCATTTTGTTGGTCTAGACTGGCTGCAAGAGACTTCCACTACCTCTTTCATACGATCCTTGATTCCTTTCACTTTCACAAAAGTACAATTCACAAACTAACATTGTTATTGTGATATATTATAGAGAATATCTTCACACAGGTGTATCCGCTATTCTTCAAACAACAGCAACTAATGATAAGTTGCCACGTAGAGCCCACATCTTTCCAAAATTGGACTGCATTGTAGAGGAAAAAAAATTGCCGAGAATCAATGCGAAAGCTCCTCTGTCGAAATCCACACCCCCTTTCTCTCTCCTTCCCTCTCCTTCCCACATTCACGAAGCTTGATATGTCGAAGTCATTTTTCCACAATTTTTTGCACCAATGCGCATCACCTCTATGAGCCAGAAGAGTTGTAGGCACTACCATAACCCAAACAACAAATTTCAGCACTACTACTTCTCTGCAAGTTTTCCATTAGTCTAGTTTACAAGAAAACTAAAGGCTTGAAACAAAAATCCCATAAAAAATGCACAGAGCAAGAAAATAGTAATAGTGGTACCTCTGGTTGGTGCTTTTTTTTTTTTTTGAAACAAACAAACTCATTCCATTCATGAACCGAAGTTACAAATGTGACTTATTAATACATAAAAAATCCAGATTATAAGCCAACTACACATCAACTATAAGGCTTTTCTACACACAAATTTTTTTGTGGTAGTCATTATCTTAACTTCGCAATGAGTTCTCTCCTGACAGAGAAAAGCTCTGTAAAACAGAACTTAACAAATCCAATAGCCTAATTCTAATTTATTAATGACTGATAAAACAAACACTAGAAACTACAAGCGAAAACAAAAACAAATTGCTGAGCCACAACTTTCGATGTCACCCTGGGCTTCTCGCCCACCACAGGCATCGGCATCTCAAGCCCTGACGGCACTAGCACCCAGCTTCCGCATGGACAAAAACAGCCTCCACTGAGCAGGCAGCGCCTACTAGCGAGCATTAGCCGTACTGCCACCGGCCGTAGCAACTCCCACCGTTCTCAATCTACTTTTGCCCCAGTTGCGTTCGACCCAAAGGCTAAAAACACCTCACTCGGGTCAACAGTAAACCAGAAGCAGAAATACAAAAAAAGCAGAAAATTAAAAACGGAACAAGAGAACACAGATGGCAAAAAAAACACAAAAAGATGAATAGTATATATAGCGTTGGCAGTGGCGCTTCCAGGATACTATTCAATTTGGGAGGAAAGCCTACTGTCGATCCTGGGAGTCCCGAAGACAAGGAATCCATAGAAGCCGAGCGTGGCGCCGGTAGAGATCTTGTTAGATTCCCACGTAAAATTGCCTCTAAAGTTGCACCTTGGCCATATGCACACATATCGCTCGAGCGGAGTGTCGAGCAGAGCTCTCGGGTTGCAAACTCGCTTGAGTGGGCTGTCGAATGAGTTTTAAGCGGAGATCTCGGGTTGTATTCACTTGAGCAGAGTCAAGTGGAGTGTCGAGCGAACCTTGGCTCGAGCCAGGGTCGAGCCACAGTCAAGCCAATCCTCAAAAATGGTATTTTCAGCATGAAATCAAGCCAAAGTTTGACCCCATGCACCACCTTAGCCGAACCATTGGCTCATGCATGCCACGGCCATGTGGTCCATGCCACTATCTTTATTTATTTCATTTATTTTAATTATTTTATTTCATTTATTTCAAAGGGACCTATTGTGGGTTTCCAACTTGTTTTGCTTATAAATAGGACATTTCTTTCTTGCTTTAGGATCTTTTGGAAAATTCTCTAAGTGGGTAGACTATTGTTTAAGATATCACTCTTCGGTGCTTAGCACTTGGGCTACTTGGGTGAAATTTGTGAATTCCTAGTAGAGAATCATCACCTTGCAATTCGTGAATAGGTGTGATTCAATCTATCTTGTTCTTTGCAACTTGGTGCAATTTGTGAATCCAAGTTGTGTTTATCTTTAATCATGTTATTTTATCAATATATGAGGTTTATTCAACACTTGTGCAATTCGTGAATCAATTGTTGGATTACTTTCATTTGTTTATTCAAGTGTTCAAGTATTTTGCTTTGTTCTTGATTGTTCATCATTTTGTTCTTGGTGTTCATCAATACATTAGTCATTCAATCCATCCAAACACTAATTTCAGCCACCCTAAGTATTTGTCCACTTTCCATAAATCATTTACCTCTTCTATTTCAGCCCTAGCCGAAATCTCCATACTTTCCATACTTAGCCACTTATCAAATACATATTCCCTCCTCATTCAAATTCAAATTTGGCCACTCTTGCCTAATTTGAATTAACCCTAGCTGCCTACCATTCTTTCCATATTAGTGTTTCCATAGTTGGAAATCCTAGTTGACCACTTTAACCATCCCATTCCTACCATAGCCGAAACCCTCTTTCCATATTAATTCAAATTCAAATTTCGGCTACACTAGCCTTATTTGAATTGGTCTTAGCCACCCACTCCACTTGCCATATTAGGGTTTCCATATTGGTAAACCCTAGTTGACTCCCTCAATCCACTTGGCCGGCCGTCACCCTATCCATAATCAAATCCCAAGTTTTTAGGAAACCTTCCTAAAAACACTCATCCACCTATTCGGCCAAGCCCTAGCCGACCACATCAAACCCTAGCCTCCACCCAAGTTTCGGCAACCCTAGTTGCCTCTTGGCCGAACCCTAGCCTCACTCAATCCACCCTTGCACCCATCAACTCGGCATCCACCAAAGACCAAGCCATAGCCGAACCACATTGAGCCATATTCACCCATACACTTCATCAACCTTTTTCACATTTCCATACATCCATTTAAGCTTAAACACCTAACCTCACCACACCAAAGTTGTCATCATCACCATTGTTGCGCTTCATCCAAGCAAGAGAGGACTTGGCATTCAGTCATCTCAAGGAGAACTAGGTGAGGAGAACATAGTATTTAGGGACTTGACCGAGGTCCCTAACAGATCTCCTCAGTGGTGCGTGATGATCACACGTCGCCGGGGTCCAGAAACTTTGTCTCGCGTGTGCAGGCTACGCGCCACTCCGATGGACGCCGAGTTTGGTGGTCTTGAAGATCGACGACTGGGCGTCCTCCCAGTGGGGCACATGTGGAAATGTGATGGCTGGATAGGCTCGAACGGCGATCCTCCCTTTTTTGGCCTGAGAAACACACAAAAAAAATAACTAAAAAACACTACAAAGAGAATAACATGAATAGTAGAGATACGAAAAAAGAAAAGAGGGGGGAGGGAGGAGCCGAAGCCCCTCCCTCTTTAGCAAATCTGAGGTTGTGAGGTTTTTTCTGTGGAGAGAAAACGTTGAGAAGGAAGACAGGTTTTTCCCGCCCTCTGGTTGGTGCTTTGAACGTTGCTTCATGTCTCTGAAGATATAAAGACTGGTGACCAAATAGTACAAAAAATACAAAGATAGAAGCAGATGAATACTGAATTAATGAAGCGTGAGAGAGAGAGGCAACAAATGAAGAAGAAGAAGAAGAAGAAGAAGAAGAAGAAGCAGCAGTAGCAAATTCTGTTCATCGAAACAATTCTTTAATGCTTGCGTTTAAAGGGATTTCTGTTCATCGAAACAATCCTTTCTTCGTTTTGGAAAGGGTGATTTGGCCTTTGCTATGGTGCGGCCAAGTTCAAAATGAGATCATGTGCTCAGCTGAGATGTCATTTTGCAATTGGTCTACGATAAAGTCCCTTTATAGGACATACTGTTCCAAAGAGGGCTCTATATTATATTGTTAAGTTTTTCTTCCCTTTAATTATGAAGGATATCTAGTCATAAATTTTTATATTTATAAGATCCTAACGTAACATACCCAGATTACAAGGGAATCGTAGTGTAAAAGTTCTCTTGAGGGGAGCACCTCCAAAATTAAAATTTCTTTTACTATTTTGCTTGCTATTACTATGTTCCCTGGGCAGTATATAGATCGTCAGACTCTCGTAATGCATTTCCCTTCTATAGTCCTTGACCTGGGCTAAAATAAGCAAAAAACATTAAATTAATCCGTAACATAAATGGCCCATGAAATGTTATCTAAAGAACTTGATATGGGGGTCCTTTGGAAATATAACTCATCTCATTTTAAATTTTTTTTATAATTTTCTTTTTAAACGTCACTAAAAAACAAACACTTTAATTTTAAATTTTTAACTTTTTCATTGCTAATCATTACAATTTCTCCAAACTTTTAAACAAAACATTAAAAAAAAAATCAACTTTTTCAAATTTCAAAATAAAAATTATATTAAAAATTAAATTCTAACAATATTTTAATTTTATAATATTTTTTATTCAATTTTTTATCTCTCATTTCCTAAAACTCAATAAAATCTTAACTCAAACCATTTTATTACTATTCACAAGCTACTTCATTACTGTTTACAAAATTCTCATCTCATCCCATTCCCAAGCATCCCCTTAAGCTAACTAGTTGTACATAAAACATAACCCAAGTAACTGATCTAAGAGTAATAGAAATGGATAACCAAACAAGGAAAATTTAGAACAAAATGATGAGAAATAATAAGAATAAAAATCAAGCTTAAAACATGGTTTCAAGATGACTAATCGTGTGGTGATTGATCAATGCTCTTAATGAGCTAATCTTCTAAATTCAAATGTTGATCTAAGAGTTAATCTATAAAAGTAAACAGGCGGGGTGTTACATCACAACCATAACAAACTCATTAAGGCCGAAACGTACATAAGCCATTTTTCTTGATTTTTATTGTAATTCTATCAAACCTCATTTCTCATACTTAAACCAAAATATTAAAACATAGAAAATCATATCCTATGTCCAAATAGCATACAAAAACAACCAACAAAATTCATCTCACAAAATCGAGAGGAGATAAGTTGAGATGAAAATTGAATAAAATATTATTAGAATATTATTATTATTTTGGGATTTGAAAAAGTTGAATTGTTTATTATCTTTTCTATGGAAATTTGATAAAATTGTAATGATAAGATGAAATGAAACAGTTCTTGTATCCAAATAAAGCCTTAGTATTTAATCATTTGATTAAATCATTTCCACATGCTATTAACCAATCAAATTCATGTTATGACATCATTATTCAACCCTTTAAACCTTAAAAATTTTATTGGCCCAAGAAAAATTAGATTTGGGTTTGATAGCAACCAAAACCTTATCCAAATCTTTCTTTAAACCCCAAATTGAGACCTATTAGGTTAAGGCCCACAAAATTGAGCCGCTTTTGCAAGACTTGTGGAGGAATTTTTCTCCCATCCATGGCTGACCGAACTCTGCCAACATAGCCCTTAGTTGTACTTGATTTGAAGGCCAAAGCCACCTCACTCACCAAGTCTCACACGGCAACTCTAGGCAACAATACCATGGGCTGGTTTTGCCCATTGTTTTAGGCTGACACAACCATCACTCAAGGTCATTCACAACCCTCTCATCACCCCCTTAGTTGTGTAAAAAGGCGTCCAGTCCATTTCCCTTTCATTTCATCCATTTTCAACACTTTTCTTGGAAAGAAACTTAAAAGTTCTTTCAGACAATTTTTCTAAGTCACTTTGCACGATCTTTTTGAAAATCTTTGCAATAGTTGTTCCTCTTTGAGTCTATTTTTTATGGATATCTTTTGTGTTGATTTGCATTGCCATTTGATCTGTCAAAAGTTGTTTTAACCGTGAAAATGTCATTATGGCCGATAAACTGGATAGTTCTTATTATTTTGGAGTTTTTGACCAAGCTATTGAAAAGTTCTTGGTCCGAAATTTTTTTGTAGTGTAGTTAACATATTTATATGACATTGTGATGAGGATTCGTTACATGTTATAAGTTTTTGATAAAAAATTTTCTTCAATCTAAAAAGTTGGAAACTGGAAGTAGTAAAACTGTTTCTATTTTGTGAAAGCTTGAGTCTTTTATTGTGAAATCATGCTCCAATGGATTTTATATTTTTATATGATGATCACAATCTTTGATCTACATGTTAGGATGTTATTTTGAATATTTTTTGCTGTGATTTTGAAGTTATGATATTTATGCATGAAGAGACACAGTTAGGCCATAAATTTGAGGTTTGTGGTTAGATCCATATTTTGGTTTAATTTTGGCTATGTGATCTTGAGTTTAATGCTTGTCTCTACTCTAAGACACGATTTTTAACCATTTGATGTTGTTGGTTTGTGATTTTTGTCATAGTATGTTTCAGATCAAAGGATTTGATCAAAACTAAATCTTAAGGTAATCAATTTTGAGTTTAAGTGTTGAAGCCAAAAGTTTGGTGATGGATTTGTGGTTTTTGTGGTTTTTCTTGATGATTCAAAGCATGATATTTCTTAGGATTATGTTAGAAATATCAGTTCCTCTTCGAACGGTATATCCGATAATATGAGTTTATTGGAAGCCAATAGGGAGCTGACACATCACCTAAGCACACATTCTCATTTTGGATTGCATCGCACCATAGCAAATAAAAAAGCAAGGACCTTGACACCCACCCTTGTATTCTTTTCTCCTTAGAACCATCAACCCAGATCGTCCACATTCAAATGCACGTCGTACGACCTCCGGTCCTGATGAAGGAGCTCCAGATCAAACCGATAGGCATAGCCCAAGTATATACAAGAAAAATAGACCTAGTTGGTGGATAAAACTTCAAATTCTGAAGCTGATTTCCTTGAAATGAATTGTCTCTTAGCCAAAAATGAAGAAGGAAAAACCAGCACTAGCCCAGTGATTATAATTTTTTTTCCTGTCTTTGGATTTTTTGAACTCCTTGAAGCACGTTGACTCCATCTCTTTCAGATGCTATTAGTACAATTTTGCTCGTGATTGTGTGTGTGAGATTGCTCTCTTGACCAAACTCATGATATTTGTGGATAATTCATAATTATATTTTTTCGAGGCACACATAAATGACGATTTAGATGTACCTATGAGTAGAGGGCTTGCATTTAGTACGTTCTCTAATCAACCTTCATAATCTCTATAAAATCTTGAGAAAAACATCAAGGGTTTTGGATCACATTTATTGTGCCAACAAAAATTTCACTGTTAGATACGTTGAGATTCCTTCTCATGAGTCAAGGGAGGGAGGGTTACAATCTAGTGGGTTTCATGGAGGAGGGAGGGTGACTTATAGTGGAGATCTAAAAGCCTGGCTCAGAGAGGAGAGAGAGGGAGAGAGAGAGAGAGAGAGAGAGACTTACAGAGCTCCGACGGTGGTCTTGCTCCTCGAAGGTTTGCTTGCCAAGGAGAGGGGGAGAGAGAGAGAGAGGGAAGGAGGACAGAGTGAAATTTGGAAAAAAAAATATTTCTTTCCTATGTAGTGCGATCTACCATTGGGTTCATGTGAGGTCTACGTGGCAGCCTACCATTTGCTGTTGTTGCTAGGGGAATATTGGTTGGGACCTGCAGGAAGGTTTTCTCTAGGAATATATTAGAAGTGTATCTTTGAACTTTTGGAGTTCTTAGAGTTATTTTAAAAAGGGACAAAACCTTGAGAATCAAAGATTATGTTTTTAGTTAAAGCTTAGAGCTTTGTTTTAAAAAGATTTTTGTGATTTTTGTAAAGTGAGTTTTTTTTTTTATCTTGTATGATTTTTAAATATAGGATGTGATCATCCATGTTGCAATATTATGATTTTAAGCATGAGGAATGAGATTGATAGAATTGCAACAAAAACAATGTGTTTTGCCCTCGAAGGTTTCTGCCTTAGTGTATTTGTCATGTTGTGATTTGTTTTAATTTTTTCTAATTAGATATTTGGATTTAGGACAAAAATTATATAAAGACCATAAATTTTGGCGAGTTTTGGAGTTAGGATGCAAAATCTTTAAGTTATGGGTAAAATTGTCATTTTTCCATATGTAGAGGGTAAAATGCTAATTTTACTTTAAGATAGCATTTTTCATATTTCTAAGTTATTAGTGATTAAATTTTAACATTTATAAATCCTTACCTACAGACAGTTTCTCGTGTTTCATACTTTTCTCCATAAACGCAACAATCATTGTAAGTTAGCTTCTAATTTACTGTTAGATTACTGTGTATGTTTGTTGGTGAGTGAACTATTATTTATGTACTTATGTTATCATATGTGCCATGCCATGCCATGTCACTATATGTCATTATGTTACGCATTATATTCTACCTCTTTATGTTTATAGTTACATACTATATTCTGTCATGTAATGTATATATGTTACACATTATGCCATGTCACATAATGTTTATCTGTTACACATTATGTTATGTCATGAAATGTTTGTCTGTTTTATGTTATATCATGTCACAAAATTTTTGTCTGTTTCATGTTTGCCATGTCATGTAATGTTTTTCTGTTACATGTTATGCCATGACACGAAATGTTACGTCATGTAATTTGTCTTACATATATGTCACGTTACATCAAGTCATCTATCATGTCGTTCCATGTCATGCTATGTCTTGAGTACAGTTTGTATATCTCGAAAACAGTATTTTCCAAATCTAGTTATGTTATGTCCACGCACAATTAAGTTATTGTTTAAATCATTATTATTAAATCATGGTAATCCCATCAGATAAGGCTACTCTATAATAGTAATCCCATCAGATAAGACTACTTTATCATGGTAACCCCATGAGACAAGACTACACTATCATGGTAACCCCATGAGACAAGACTACACTATTGTGGTAACCTCATGAGACAAGGACATCATGGTAATTCCATGAGATACATACATTGTGGTAACCCCACGAGACAAGAATACAATTCAAGTTCATGATTATTTCACGTTCAAGTTCATGTTCAATTTCCAGAATCTCTTGTAATAATTCAGAAAGCAATGGTCAGACGGGAAGAAACTTTCAGGAAACTCAGAATTTTGGCCGTAATGATGTGAATTCAGAAGGTGAGGTTTTGCATCGTGGTATGGGTGACAGAACCTTTGTTAAAGGTTAAAGGTATAAAGTTAGAATTTTCAAGATTTGGAGGTAGAAATCCATCAGCTTGGATTTACAAGGACAACAAGTATTTTCTTTATCATCAAGTACCACTACGGCAAAGAATTTTTTTTGGATCATTCATATGGATGAAGAGGCTCTTATCTGGTTCCAAGATGTAAGTGAGGCTGGTTCTTTTCATTCTTGGGAGGAGTTTACTCAGGCTGTGCAGATTAGGTTGGGTCATCTGCATATGATGATCCAATGGAAGCTCTTATAAGATTAAAACAAGTAAGCTATGTTACTCATTATAAAGCTGAGTTTGAGTTGCTATCCAATAGAATAAAAGAGGTTTCAGGAAAAAAAAGAAAAAAAAAAAACTTAGTTGTTGCTTAAGTGGCTTGCATGATGAGATCAGATTGCCAGTAAGAATGTTGAATCTTACTTCATTAAATGATGCTTTTGGGTTACTAAAATCCAGGAGCAATATGTTTGGAGTACTAAGAAGCATGGAGGAATAGTTTTGTCGATTTTCATCAATAGAATTATGAAGCCAAGAATGGTCCTATGGGATCTATTTTGGGTAATCCTAAGTCCTCAGCAGTTACTAAGTTGCCTTATCAGAAAGTGGCTAAGGCTCAAATGTGGGAAAGAAAAAGAAATGGCATGTGCTATTTTTGTGATGATAAGTGCCATCAAGGCTACAAGTGTGCTAAGCCAAAGATTTACTTGTTGGAGGATATGGAAGTGTTTGATAGTGAGGTTGTTGAGGAGCAAGATAAGATAGATTCAATGAGAATTCTAAAGAATGTGGAGATATTGCCTCTATCTCGTTACAGGCTATTGTTGGTTCTCAAGTCCTAAGACAATGAGAATTGTGAGCCAAATTAACAAGAAAATGATGGTTATTTTAATTGACACTGGTAGTACTCACAACTTTGTGGATACTGCAGTGGTCACAAAATGTGAATTGGCTGTAAATGGTGATCAATCGATTTAAGTTAGAGTTGGTAATGGTGATGTGGTGCACAGTTTGGGCAGTACTGTTGCTATAGCAGTGTATATGCAAGGAACTAAGTTTATTGCTGATTTTTATACCCATAGTTTGGGTGGATGTGATGTAGTAATGGAGGTGCAATGGTTGTTATCATTGGGTCCTATACTGTGGAATTTTGTTGAACTGCAGATGGAATTTTCTTATAAAGGCAGCATTGTTGTTCTTAAAGGCCTCACATCTCCTAATGCTGAGCTGGTTGATAATAAGGAGATATCTAGCATTTCTAAGGTTGGATCTAAAGGGTTTTGGTTGCAATTGATGACTGTGGAAACTAATCAGAACCTGTCTGGTTCTTGCGCTAAAATTGAGGAGTTGTTGCAGAAGTATGATGGAGTCTTTGAGGAACCCAATGGTCTTCCTCCTCATAGGTCTTGAGATCACCAGATTTTGTTGAAGAATGAGTCTATGCCTGTTTGTTTAAGGCCATATAGATACCCTTTTTTATCAGAAAATTGAAATTGAAAAGATTGTTGCAGAATTGTTGAAGAATGGTGTCATCAGCCAAGCCAGTCACCATTTTCTTCTCCTGTGTTGCTGGTTAGAAAGTCAAATAGCTCTTAGAGAATGTGCATGGATTATAAGGTATTTAATGAGGCTACCATTAAAGATAAGTACCCAATATCAGTAATTGATGAATTGTTAGATGAGCTATTTGGCTCAACCGTGTTTTCTAAACTTGACCTAAGGTCAGGTTATCATCAAATTAGAATGAGGCTTGAGGATGTACATAAAACTACATTTAAGACACATGAGGGACATTATGAGTTCCTTGTTATGCCATTTGGATTCACTAATACTCCATCAACCTTTCAAGCTCTCATGAATGATGTCTTTAAACTATTCTTGAGCAAATTTGTAATTGTGTTCTTTGATGATATTCTAGTGTATAACAAAGAGCTAGAATCTCATTTGTTGCATTTATCCACTGTCTTGGAGGTTTTACAACAGAATTAGTTGTTTGCCAAGAAATCCAAGTGCCATTTTGCATGCCAAGAAATAGAGTATTTAGGCCATTTAATTTCCAAGGAAGGTGTGAAGGCTGAACTCCTAAAACCTTAAGGTGTTTTTGGGGTTGACAGGATACTATAAGAAATATATTCAAAATTATGGTCAAGTAGCTGCTTCACTTACTGCCTTGCTGAAGAATGATACTTTCTTATGGAGCGCGGCAACCACTATGGCTTTTGAGGAGTTGTAGTAAGCTGTTATGAATCCACCAGTTCTTGCCTTGCAAGATTTCACTCAGAAGTTTGTAATTGAGTGTGATGCTTGTGCAATGGGGATTGGTGCTGTGTTGATGCAGAATCAGAGGCCAATAGCTTTTCTGAGTCAAGCTTTGAAGTGTAAAAATCTCTCACTTTCCACTTATGAGAAAGCTTTATTAGCCTTGGTATTGGCTATTAAAAAATGGAGGCCTTACTTGTTGGGTTATGCTTTTGTCATAAGAACTGACCACCTTAGTTTGAAGTATTTGTTGGACCAAAAGGTGGGTACAGCAACTCAACAAAAATGGATCTCAACGTTGTTGGGCTATGAGTTCTCCATTAAGTATAAAAGGAGGTAGAGAACAAGGTAACTGATGCCTTGTCTTGAATGGATTTCTAAGCAGATGAAGCTGCAGTGCGTTTAATTTTCTATCCTACACTAGTTTGGTTAGAGGAATTGAAATAGGCCTATGTAACTGATCCAGTGGTCCAACAACAGTTGTCTTTGTTACAGGATGGCTCTCCTTCGACCTCTTCTCTCAGTCTTAAGCATGGTGTTCTATTTAAGAAGGGGAAGATATATGTGCCAAATTGTCAAAAACTGAAGCTGAAGGTGCTGCATTTCATACATGCTAGCCCATCTGCTGGGCATTTTGGTTTTCATAAGTCATTGCAAAGGCCTAGATATGATTTTTATTGGCCGGGTTTGAAGAAGGAAGTCAAGAATTTTATTAAAGAATGTGAGCTTTGTTAGAAAAATATAGTAGAAAATATCCATCCTGCTGGATTATTATAGCCATTGCTTGTTCCTTAGCATATTTGGACAATCTATGGATTTTGTTGAGAGGTTGCCAGTCACTAAAGGCTATTCTGTAGTAATAGTGGTTGTGGATAGGCTCTCGTATTCACACTTTATGCCTTTAGAGTACCCTTTTACAGCAGCAAAAGTGGCATTGGTGCTTTTTGGCAATGTCTTTAAATTGCATGGGATGCCTCATAACATAGTTTCTGATAGAGGGACCACTTTCACAAGTTCCTTTTGGAAGGAGCTGTTTAGACTGCAAGGAGTCACTCTTTCTTATTCATCTACCAATCACCCTCAAAGTGTGGTAAGACCGAGGTAGTTAACAAATGCTTAGAGCATTTTCTGAGAAGTTTCACCGCAAATAAGCCAAGATTATGGTTTGAGTGGTTAACCTTGGCTGAATGGTGGTATAACACCACTTTTCATACTTCAACAAAGCTAACTCCTTATGAGGTGGTTTATGGCAGATCACAAAGCAAGCTTCAGTCTTATGTTCCTATTTTAACTGCTAATCGGGCAATGGATGAAGTGCTGAAGACAAGATAGGAAATTTTAACTACATTGAAGGGTAACTTGAATGCTGCTCAAGAAAGAATGAAGTATCAAGCTGACAAGAGTAGAACTGAGAGATAATTTCAAGTTGGTAATTGGGTATTTCTCATATTATAGCCATATAGACAGCAGTCCTTGGTGGCTAAGAGAAATTTTAAATTGTCTCCTAGGTTCTATGGACCATTCCAGCTTATTAAGAGAATTGGCCAGATAGCTTATAAACTGCATTTGTCGTAGAATTCTGCCATTCATCCAGTATTTCATGTATCTTGTTTGAAGAAAAAGGTTGGGTAACATGTATTTCCTCTGTCAACATTACCACCAATCAATTTGCAAGGGGATTTAATTTCAAAGCCTGAGAGTATTTTACAACTCAGGACCAAGAAGTTGAATAATAGGCTAGTAGTAGAGGTGCTGGTGTATTGGAAGGGGTCTGCAGTGGAGGATGCTACTTGGGAAGCTTATTGGCAGTTGAGTGACAAGTTTTCTCACTTTGTGGGCAAGGTTCTCTGAAGGGGGGCATGTTATGGGCTGGAAGAAGATGAAGGCTGCAGCGTGGGAATAGAATGAAAGGTTGGAGGTCTGAAGTGAAGTGCAAGTGAAGTGTAGAAGCTGAAGAATTGAAGAGCAACTTGAAAGTGCATAAATGGAATATTGTGGTAGTTAGTTAGTTAATACAGATTTCATACGGCATCGTTTTGTTAAATGAATTTAATCAGTCATAGATTTCGTACAACATCGTTTTGTTAAATGAGTTTAATAAGTGTTGTCAACGGCAGGTCGTAAATGTGTTGTAGTGTTTGGACACTGTCGTTTTGATCATCATCTTTCATAATCAATATAAATCAACCACGAGCTGGAAGAAGAGGCCAACTATGGTATTCAGTCAAATTCCTATCTCTCTCTACATTCACTTTCTCTCTCTAATTCTTGATCATAATTTTGGAGGTTGACTCCCTTAAAGTAGTCAATTCCATCGTAGAAGAACTGCCCATCATAGCTACCACCAGGTCAGTGTTGATAGAGTGGGCCGCCATGGACATCAAATTTGAAAGCGTGGTAGAATGTTATGATCCTAAGGGTTAAAGGTTTAACCGAATTAGTATCCAATAGTCCTAGGGCTTTTGGATCAATGGTTGTGTCTTTAACAGATTATGGCTATCCTAACTAAGTTGCATGAGCTACTCTTTAGATTGGTCTAGTAGTTATAATGTTCGTTTAATTATGTATTTGAGGAGCTCTGTCTCCAGCATTAGTAATGTTGCAGATGTTATGGACAAATCACTGTAACCTTTGGATATCAGTTATCATGTTACTTTTATGAAGTATGCTTACATTAATTTGGAATATATCTTATCTAGTATATAGTATTGCTCAAAGAAAAAAAAAATTATGTACTCTGAATATTGCATATTGTTAGTTGCATTACATTTTTATCTGTCATGAACGGGAGTAGGTAACTTTGTGTTGCATGTCCCGACACTTCAAGTTCCATAAAATTCCAAATAAAATTTGGGGGCGTCATAGACTGGCCGTTCTAGCACTACGCTAGCATTAATTGCCAAAGTTGGGTTGTGAGCATCTAGCTACCTAACGAAGAAGGAATTGAATTTGTGGGGTAGCAGGCTTAGGATGATACCAATGATGATTTTGACCTTAGAAGTGAAGAGAGATTTGGCCACTAAAGCAGAAGTATACTTGGTTTAGGTAGAGCTTCAGCCGACATAGAAAAAGTCAATAAGGGGGATTCTTGTCATCAAGGAGTTCCCAGAGGTTCATCTTTTTTTTTTTTTTTTGTAGTAAATAACTACTAATTTTGATCCTTTTGAAGTATTCATTTAGATGATTTTATCATACTATAAGATTATTTTGATAGGGTATTTTATATTTATTAGTTACTTTTTGGATATCAATTATCAAATTTATTTGATCAAAAGTTGTGAATATATATAATTATTATAAAGTTGAAATGAGTTGAAATGATAATATTAAAATAAAAAAACATAATTTGTTTATTAAATGATTTATACAGATTCTATTGTGTGGCTCGTACATTTAGGGCATGTTTGAAAATCATTTTTATTCTATTTCATCTCATCTTATTTTCTTTCCAAATATCACTCAAATACAAANACCGAAAATCCCTTAATTAAATAAATATGAACCATCTTAAAAAATAGTTGATATAAATATAAATATCTACTATATATATAAATGCAAATGATAGATGAACAGTGTTATAAACACGAATGATAGATCAACAGTGTTTTCGTGTAACATTCTTTTCCAATTTTGCCCCTGCTTTTATATTTGTTTTCCCTTTTTGTCCTTATTTTTGTTATCTTCTGTTTGTATTTTTACAGTTTTACCCTTCTTTTGCCAATTACTTTTTTGGTCTTTATCCTCATTTGTTTTCTTTTATTTCTGTTTTTACGTTTTTATCCCTCCATTTTATTGGTATATTTACATATATGGATTAGTTTTATTACATTCTTCACATAACCGACTTACTTTTTAGTCTTTTTCTTTACTATGCTTATCCTCTTTGCCATGCTTATCCTGTTTGTTTTATCTATTTAACCACCGTCTTTATATACAATTTTTTATCTTCTTGAAACTACAGTTTTATCTATTTACCAAAATCTCTGGAAACTTTGTTCTCTGCTTCTCACGGTTTGCATTGTCTGGTATGATTTATAATTTTCCTTCTTCTAAGTTAAATTTAGTTAAATTTTTTGATTGCTCATTACATAATTTGCTCACAGAGCACTTAGATGTAAAAAAAAATTACGTAGGCTCCAAAGAAAGTATGAAAAACATTACAAAGCCAAACAATAACAAAGCCAAACAACAAGAACAATTGAAATTATTAGTTGTTCAAGCTTCCATTTATATATCCATTTCTGTGTTAAATCAGAAGATGCTAACTATTAACCTATACAATATCTCAAAAAAAAAAAACAAAGTAAAAGTAAGATCCTCATATATAAAACAAATGTAGTGCATGTGTAGATCTAAAGAGATTTGTTAAACTCAGAAAACTCATACTGAAAGAAAAAAGATCAATATATGTCGAAAAAAATTAAACTTTTCAAAACCCACGAATTACACATGTACAGATCACATCCAAACAAATATGGTAAAATATGCTTAAACAAGAGAAAAGTATATATAAAAACAAAAATAAGAAGATAAGAATATTTTCAAATCTGGAGAAAAGAACAAAGCCAAACAATAGGAACAATCGAAATTATTTGCTGCTCACCGGTGTTATTTGTTTTTCAATCTTCGATTTATATCTCTGTTACAGTGTTGCATCAGAGGTTGCTAACTGGTAACATTTTCAAAAATTAATATACAAACACAAATAATAAGAAAACAAGTTCTAAATCTACAAAAAAAAAAAAATAAATAAATAAACATCTAGATGTTACAAATAAACTCTTAGGTCTGAGGTGGGAAAAAAATATGCTAAAATCGTAGAGGAAAATAAATATCAAACCAAAGGAAGAGAAATATATATATATATAATCAGAAATAAGAAAATAAGAACATTTTCAGATGTGGAGAAAAGAGGTTCAGATCTTTAAGGATTCGTAAAAAAAAAAAAGCCAAATATCTAACAAAAAAAATGATAACAGGAAAAAAAAGGCAGATATAAAAAACAAAAAAAAAAAACAAAAACAAACAAGATTTTTAGACTAACGAAAATGTAAGGAAAAAGAGAGGGAGATAGATGGCAAGCAAGAAGAGGAGAGAGGCAGAAGAAGAAAGGTGAAAAAAGAAAAGAAAAGAGAAATGGGAGATCAGACACAATGACTTCAAGTATATAAAGACTTGTTCAGATTTATAAAAGAAAACAAAACAGAAATAAATTGACTTAAATAAAAATATACACCAACTCGTGTTGAAGAAATAAATTTAAGAGGGAAAAAAATATGACAAAAAAAAGAACATTGAGTCTGATTTGAAGATCTGTAGTTATGTAAGGAAAAAAAGGACACCACTCATATCTGAATGCTAGCTCTTCAAATATATGAAGAGCGTAAACAAAGAATGTAAACCCCAAACTGAATAAGATAATCAGGCCAAATAACAAAGAAGAAATAAATCTCCACATCTGACAAAAAAATAATGCAAGATACAAAATGAAAAAAAGAACAAACATTTTTAGATGTGAGAAATAATATCTGACATATGTATTACTTGTGAAAACAAAACTATAATACATAAAGAACAGATCCAGAAATCTACAAAACAAACAAAAAATCAAAACTTTTATTTATGTGTTGGAATCTAGAAAAAAAAGAAAAAGAAAAAGAACATCCATGCATTTATTTACAGGTTCACCATAGAAAAGAAATAGTGAAAAAAAGAAGTAGGATTTTCATATGTGAGAAACAATATGCATTGACACAGATCTGTAGCAAGAAAAAAAATAAACACAGAAAAAACTTAAGTTCTTTGCTGTACACATAGGAATGATACTGTTTCCCTAAATTTCTACATAAACTGAGATCTATTGAAAATAAACATTGTCTGTTTATTTACCTATAGATGCACGATGGAAGAATAAAAAAGAAAAGAAGAAAAAAATTATAACCATACCCTTTCCCTAAATTTATACATCAACTCAGATCTGGAATAAATGAACAAAGTTTG
The DNA here is from genome assembly GCA_003123785.1 of Pterocarya stenoptera. NCBI lineage: Eukaryota > Viridiplantae > Streptophyta > Magnoliopsida > Fagales > Juglandaceae > Pterocarya > Pterocarya stenoptera. The sequence goes on from QEOT01002864.1 coordinate 71,713, forward strand.
TTCATTTACATACAAATGCATGATGAAATGAACAAAAAAGAGTAAAACAACAGAAAAAACTAGACTGAAAAAAAAATTTAAACAACTACAAAAAAATAAGAAAAAACTCATATCTGAACATGATTTGCAACCATTCATAAAAGAATTGAGACAAAAATGGAGAGAAACACAGAGAAATATCGAAGATGGAGTATGGGAGAGAGAAAGTTTCCGGAGGAAATGAGAAGTGCTGTCGACGCAAGACTAAGGCCCATTTGGATCCCAAGCTGAGTTGAGTATCCTCCACTTTTAAACTCATTTAATGATCCAAACACTCCACCTTGACTGCATCCTCCTCATGAATTCGATGAATTCATTTCCTGTAGATGGACATGACTGAAAGGAAGAAAAAGCTAATGTTTTCTTATTTTTTATTTTTTGTTGCCATCAACTCTCTCTTTCTCCTAACAAAAGCTGATTTTCCTTCTTTTTTTTTTCTTTTCGCTATCCTCTCTCTCTCTCTCTTGGTTTGTGCGGGGGACAAAACTTTTTTTTTTTCATAAAATCTCCATGAACAGCACGTGGGGAACAAAAATCTAAGGTCAACAGTGGTGGATCCCAATTATTTTACAACTTTTCATAAATATATCTAAACTCATCTTAACATCGAAACACATATAAACTCACCTTAAGTGGACTCCATAAAATCCACTCAACCATCTCAACTCACTACTATTCATAAAAAACTGAACTAAACTGAGTTCAGCTCAATATCCAAATGCAACCTAAAGAAGATAGAAGAATGAGAAATGACGGGAAAAATCAGTAAGGATATTTATACAGATGGGTGTAGAATTAAGGTTTTATTTTATTCTTATTGATTTCTTAAGAAAAAATTGATCTAAGCACTCACGGGACCCTAGAACATAAATTAAGAAAAAAGAAATCAGAAAAGTGAAACAGTAAGAGTGGCTCTACTTTACGGAATTGGGACCTAAATTTGATTATTTTACACATTAATAGTTACAAATTTAAAATTAAGAAACTTTTGTGTTTTATTAATATTTTAATAGTGTTTATAATATTGATTGTTTCTTTTAAGAAGCATTTTATTTCCTTCAATTCTTAATTTAATAATAATATTATTAAATTATTTGAAACTAAATACTGTAATATATTAGTTTAAAATTATCACATTATAAATCTGTATCAACACTAATATGAAAATTAATATAAAAAATAAGACAAAATTAAACGAAATAAAATACTGCAAGAAATGAAATTTCTTATTAATAGTGTTATTAATAGGACAATTAACAATGTTATTCATATGAGATTTGTTATTCATATTTATATGGGAGGAAATATTTTTAAATTGTGGACTATACTAATAGATTATTGAAGAATATTATTAAATCTTGTCTTCTTTGTGATAAGATAGTTTTTCAGTAATCATCAAACATTTATTTATAAATATGTATAAAAAACTTTCACCATTATGGAAATTTTCAGAAACTAAACGATTACAAATGTAACTTAAAAAGTGACTCAAACCACTTTCATTTACTACACGTCAAAACAAACAAATAAAATAATAACAATATTTACCTAAAGACTATTCTATCCGGACTAACTTAAAATAAGACCTAACTTCTCCCTTTCACATAAGTAATAACTTTTTCTCTACTTTGCTTTTCACTTCTGACTTCTGAGAGTGCGAGAGATATAACTAGAAGATGCAGAGTTTAGGAGAGAGAAGATTTTAGATGAAATGATGGGCTGGTGTAGAGACTAAAGAGTTTAGGACTTTCTTTAAACAATGCCCTGGGAAGCACTCAATGTTTTCTATTTTTGTGATTGTTTTACAACATTTGGTTTCTTTTTATTTTCTTTTTCTTATTTGTTTTATTAAAAACAATATTAATAATAAATTTTATTTATTGTGTTATTTTTTTCGTTCCAAGCTTTTTTCCTATAAATACTGAATTTATTTATTTCTTCTATTATTATTGTTAGAATATTTGTCTAATGTATTTTTTTTTTCAAATTTGTTGCTTTTGCTCTTATTTTACTGTTCGTCAATCCGGTTGTTATCAATTGCCTCTATTTTCACTGTTCTTTTATTTGTCCTCTACTTTCTAGTATGTTCTCTTCTATCTTATCTAAAAAAATGTTATTCAATTTTTTATATTTATGTAAATGCGCCTGTAGTCAATACAAATTGTTGACATTATATGTTTGTTGTATGCATATTTCATTTCCTCATAATATTGATTTGTTTTAATAGATTTGTTCTATTATAAGATGCACTATCTGAATTGGTTTACTTAATATAATCTGTATGAAATTAATTCAAATTAATTATTTTCTTATTTTGCTTTTACTATAAATGTTTATAATATTTGTTATGTATATATCTTGCTATATATACATATCTACCTATATCTTTGATATGTTTTCAAATGTTTTTTAGATTATGCTCTAAAATCGACATTGAATTTATAATCTTTCATAACTTTATGCTGACTGGTAAGACGACATTATTAAATGTAAAAATATATTTAAACATTATTAACACTAATTCTTTTCAATTTTATCTAACTTCTTCTATGAACAAACCTTAAAGAGCATGAAAAACATCCGGCAAGAAGAAATTGGTGTGGTGCACAATCAAATGAGAAAAAAGAAGAAATTCACTGAAAGAAAAGAGAGAAATATGCTGAGTTGAAAAAACTTCTAAATAATAAAATGCGAAGGCAAACATAGTCTCAGCATGCTCTCTCTTTTTGTTCAAACGACAATGAAACCATTTGTATAAGAGAAATTGGATCATCTTCGAATATCAATTCTTCTGAAACCAACGTCCATAACGATACCTCTACTTCAATGTTAAGCGATCAGGTTTATTCATAACCATTTCTTATTAAAAAACATCTCCTTCATTTTTATTCTCATTCTATTCAATAAATATTTTTAAAAAAATTCTTCCATAGGTTAATTATCTAAATGAAGAGGAATTCAATTTTGAAAGCACGTCAGAATTCGGTTCAGGTTATGTACAAATTAACACCTTCTTTCATTAATTCCTACATCTATATTTAATAGTTTATTCTCAATTATTTTACTATTTCTTTGTTCTTTTTATATAGGAAAATGGCAAGGCAAATCTCCTCATTTTAAACAAATATTACACAATACAATTCTTGAACTAGATTATTTACCATTAGTATAGTCATGTAAATATTTTTAAAAAAATTTATCATGGACCAAATGGTTTTTGTTGTGCTGATGGAACCATATCGTTAGCTTTTAATCAAATTCCTAATCAACTTTATTAGTTATTTACTTCTAATTCAAGTGAATCTGAAAATTTTCGTACATAAGTGCGTACATACAATAATAACTTCGCCTTCATATCGTTTGGAGTTAAGTTCGATACAAATTTGTGTAGAAGAAACAAAGGAATTTACACATTTAGAGTTCAAGGACAGATCTATCATTACATTAATGATTTAATTCCCAAAGATGGATGTCCTACATATTTGCAGCTATACTTCTATGATACTGAACACAAATTAGAAAATCGTGTTAATGATGCAGAAAGATTAGATCCTTCTATTATTAGTTAACTAATGGCTACACTCAGGGTTAATCTGTATAGTTGTTTCTTCCGAAGTTTGAGCAACATTCTAAATCTCGAAAATCATATAATTCACATAAGATCTGATGTTGGGTTGGATCAGCGTGTTTATAATGCCCCCATCAGTATCACAAGTTGCAGCTATTTGGACTGAATTTGATAATTATGCAGAAGAAACATGTCGAAACATTATTGTTTTTAGTCATACAGGTGGAAATCATATTGTTCAATATTATTTTGGTTGTTATGATCCACTTCAATATCTATTATTATTTCCTCTTGGTGATTCTGGTTGGCATGATGGAATTGAAAAATTTTAAAAAGGAACAATATTATTAAACAATCAAACATCAACACTAATTGATCTCCAACAGTCAAATAATGCAGAAGAACTACTTCGAACTGAAGAAGAAAGTAGTAATAACTTTAACTCTTCTAACTTCTTTATCTTAAACTTTCATATGTTTATATTTCTAAATTTCTTCCCATAATTTTTGTAGTTTTGAAAAAGAAGATGAAACAACCAATAGTTTCGTGTCGTGAATTTTATTGTTTCAAATTACAAATTAGACAACACAACAAATCAATTCTATTATTATTTGATCATTTATTACAACAATTTGTTGTTGACATGTACATTAAAATTGAAACATCAAGATTAAATTATTTCCGTTCAAAACAATAGGAAATTAGATCAGATGTATATCAAGGTATTGTCGATAGCATTTCAATTGAAGAAACTAACATCTCTAAAATTGGAAAACGTATTGTCTTACTTTCATCTTTTATTGAAGGCCCAAGAGATATGTGCAAGAGATATATGAAATGACCTTAGTTCAACGTTTCGGCAAACCTGATATTTTCTTAACTATGACATGTAATCCAAGTTGAAATTTTTTTTTAGATGAATTAAAGCCACATGAAGAAGTTCAAAATCGTCCTGATTTAATTGCGCGGATCTTTAGATCAAAATTAGAAGATTTAAAAAACAAGTTATTCAAGCGAGAAATTTTTGTAAAATTGCAGTATATGTTTACATAATTGAGCATCAGAAAATGGGCTTACCACATGTTCATTTCTTAATAATATTACAAAAAGATTGGCGAATTTATGTCCTTGAATCTTTCGATGAAATTGTTTTAGCAGAAATACCTGATAAAACAAAAAACTTACATTTATATAAAACTGTTGTTAAACATATGATGTATGGTCCTTGTGGAATATTAAATCCAACTAATATATATGAAGAAAAATGAAACTTGTAAAAATTGATATCCTAAAGAATTTACATCTAAAACAACTATTGGAATCAATTGTTTTCGGTTATTTAAACGTTATAATGATGGAGTAATTGTGAAAGTTAAGAAGACAAAATTTAGATAACCCTTGTGTTGTATCATATAATCCATACATTCTTTCAAAATTTAATTGTCATATAAATGTTGAAATTTGTTCTACAATTGAAGCTGTTAAATATCTGTATAAATGCATTTACAAAGGACATGATGATATTACTTTCAATTTAATTAACGACGAAAATAACCAACAAATTGATGAAATCGAACAATTTCAATCAGGTAGATGGATTACTCCACCTGAAGTTATGTGGAGAATATATAGTTTTACACTTAATGAAATGTATCCATCAGTTTATAGTTTACATCTTCATCTTGAAGATCAATATTTAGTAGCTTTCCGTGCACACGAAAACTTAAAAAATATTTTAAATTCAGACTTTTAAAGAAAATCGATGTTAACTAATTTTTTTTTAACAAATCAAATTGATCGAAATGCAGGCAATTTATTGTATAGAGAATTTTCTGAAAAATTCATTTGGAATCAACAACATAAAATTTGGACTCCAAGAAAAAAAAGAAATGTTGTAGACCAAATTGTCACTGCAAATCCAATTGAAGGTGAAATATATTACTTACAAATATTATCGAATCACATTCGAGGACCAAAATCTTTTGAAGATTTAAAAACAATTAATGGCATTGTTGTATCAACATTTTGTGAAACAACTAATTTACATGATCTATTGAACAAAGATAGTAGTTTAGAAGAATGTTTAGAAGAAGCTTGTTTATACCAAATGCCAAATAGCTTAAGGTGTCTTTTTATAAAAATTTTGGTGTATTGTAATCCTACAAATCTAAAAGAACTTTGGGAATTATTTGAAAAAGAAATGTCTGTAGATTTTCATTTAACAAATACAACAACAACAAATATTAAAAAAATTGTATTACAAAACATCTCTTTTATGCTCGAATCAATGGGAAAAAAATATATATATATGTATCATTTTGCTCCCATTGATATATTTTCTGATAATGAAGAATTTACACATCCAGAAGTTGATGATAAATTAACTGTTACAATTCCAAAATAAGATCTCCTTGCATCAAACTATCTAAATTTTGAACAAAAACACGCATATAATTTGATTCTCAAAACTTTACTTCTTAACAAATTTGTTGCATTCTTCATTGATGGTCTTGCTGGCATTGCAAAAACATTTCTATATAAAGCACTTCTTGTTGAAAGTAGATCGAAACATATAATAGCACTTGCAACGACATTATCTGGTATTGTTGCATCAATTTTACCTGAGGCCGAACATCACATTCACGCTTTAAAATTTCATTAAATATAGAGAAAAATAGTACATGCAATGTAAGCAAACAAGGAAATCTTGATAAATTATTATGTCTAGCAAAATTAATTATATGGTATGAAGCGCCTATGTCTAGAAAGCATTCTATAGAGGCAGTGGATAAAATGTTGTGAGATATAAATGATACAGATGTCCCTTTCGGTGGAAAAGTTATTGTTTTTGGTGGAGATTTTCGTCAAGTATTACCTGTAATTCGTAAAAGTACAAGAGAAGAATAAATTGATGCAAGCTTAGCCTGTTCTTATTTATGGTCTTCTTTAATTAAAATTAAATTAATAGAAAATATGAGGGCTATATTAAATTCTGATTTTTTCTATTATTTGATTGAAGTTGGTAATAGTAGTGAACCAATTACTGTTAATGAAATAATCAAAATTCCAACAGAAATACTTATTCCTTATAATAATGATATTGAATCTTTAAATTCTTTATTAGAAGGCATTTTTGGATATATATCGAATTATGCAAACCATTTAGTTGAAATAACAAATCGAGCTATATTAACACTAAAAAATCAATCAGTTGACGAAGTAAATGCCGTAGTCATTGAAAAATTTCTTTGTGACATAGTGCGATATTACAGTTTTGATGAAACAGTTGATACATCTGAATAAGGTGTTATGGAAGATTTCTTAAATACTTTAACACCAAATGGATTGCCGCCACATGAATTATTGCTTAAAAAGAATTGTCCCATCATGTTACTTAGAAGTATAAATCTTTCAGAAGGTTTATGCAATGGGACACGATTGATTTGTTACAATTTTAATCGTAATGTCATTGATGCAGAATTTCAGTTGGTCATCACAAAGGAAAAATTGGTTTTTATACCTAGAACTCCATTCTTGCTAGATGCAAATGAGAATAATGGTTTTCCATTTAAACAAATACAATTCCCCATCAGATTAAGTTTTACAATGACAATAAATAAATCAGAAAGACAAACATTAAATTTTGTTGGAATATATTTACCCAATAAGTATTTTCTCATGGACAATTATATGTGGCATTATCAAGAGCCAAAACTGCTAATTCATTAAAAATTCTTATAAGACCAACTATAATTGATAATTATGAAAGAAATTACACAAAAAATATTGTGTATAAAGATTTTTTAAAATAAACAAACTCATTATGATGCTATATAAATAATCGAATTTAATATTTTCTTTATTCTACTCAATTAATTTTCTTCAAATGTTGTTATTGTTTATGTGTTCTATTGCTTTTTTTAATTATATTATAGAGTTTGTAATACATATAGTAATATTTTTCTGTCTTCTAATTTCTAAATACAGCAAACATGAGGATTGTTTATGTATCAATCAAAGACATCACTCCAACTACCAAAAACTGGAAAATAAAGATGCTCGTTGTGGAAAAATCACCAAAACGAATATTACAGAACTCGCCAACAAAATATCAGAACCTCACACTGATATCCTCAAGTATCAATCATTTTGTATTTGTTATATTTTATACATTTCGTTCTATAAATATTTTATTCTATTGTATTTATTATATTGTATTTACTATTGATACATAAATATTTAATTCTTTAAATTTAAATGATTAGCTCTTTCGTTTATTTTCTTGCAGGAAAATTGGCAGGCAGTAATATTTGATAAAGATATTGATGTACACGATGATACATTGCACGTTTTTCAATCTTATTATATAGGCAATGCATATGTGAAAGCAATAGATCCAAGACACAAGATAGAAGCACATCAATGCCAATGGATAATCAATTTGAGGACAATTATTGAAAATCTTAAAGATGATGAACCAGAGCTAAAACCTCCAGATTACAATATCATATCTTTCAATGAGCTTGACACTTATAAGGATATTGATTTTGAAATATGTAATTGTTATATAAGTAACTATTATATATTTATATACTTTTGTTTCCTTATGAACTAACAATAAACATTTTGATTGAAATAGATATTTTAGTTGTTGCAATCCAAATTATACCACCAAAAGAAGTCAACACTATCCATGGAAAGATAACAGTTCAAGATATACAAGTTATTGATAAAAGGTTTAAACACATCTCCAATTACATTTATAGCATTTTTTATTTAATACGTTATAATACTTTTATTATTACAAATTTAATTTTATTTCCAACTTGTATAGCCTGAAGCCTTTGCGTTTAACAATGTGGGCTCGATTTGTTCATGATGAATGTCAACAAATTTCAAACATTATTGTAGCAAAACCAATAATTTTTGGAACACGAATTAAAGTTGGTTCTTATAATAGTACTTCTCATTGAAAATAATATTCTTCTTATTTATTTATCATATATTTATATATTTGCTAACACATATTTATAATGTAGGTCTTTCTCTATCATCAAAATCAACATGTGTTTTCATCATTGATCCTCTTTTAGCACCTGCAGTTTCATTACGTATATGGTAAATTATTTGTTTAAAAGAATTTCTTTTAGTAATTAATTTTATAAAATCTAAATTTTTTATTGCTTCATTCATTATATAACATAATATCATATACCTTTAGTATATATTTTCACTTTTTTTACTACTTGCGTCGCTTTAATTACTAATCCAACTTTTTTAGGGCAATACAAAATGATGCATTGTTAGAAGAAATCATTGCCAAGAATTAAATACATCAAGGCGGATTAACTTCAACTAGTGCCATGTAGACGATAACAAAAATTTTTGAGATTGCTGAGATTATTGATTCCATAGAACCAATGGTGGTATAACTTTCTTTTTTAAAACTAAATTACTTCTTTATATTTAAATCCACTTTAGTATTCATATTATATAGTTATTTCTCATTTTTTAATGCAGAAACCAACATTCACAGTTAAAGGAAAATTTTTATTACTCGACTTACATCAGTTGTTCTACTACATGTTCTGTGCAAATTATAATAAAATAACTGGATATGATTATAATGAAAAATTCTTGTGCTATAATTGCAAAGATATGAGCATCGGATAACTACGGCATTTTATCTAATTATTTTAAATGATTATTTTTGACATGATAAATATAACATAGTAATTATCAAAATTATGCAATAATAATATTCTCATTAATTATAATTGTTGAGTCTATCTGAAAATAGAGGGCGATACTGGATGCATAGCAGTTGTTGTCTTTGGACTGATAGCAGAAGAAATATTGAATTCTACAGCTGTTGATCTCTTCAAACACATGGGCGAGATAAAATATATATTTATAAATTTATTCAAAAAAACTTATTGCATTATATTTTATATTTTTTTATTATTACAGGAGCACCTTCCATATTTAACAAATATTATAAGTACAGTTTCAGAAAAGGAATGGATTATATATTTGGGCGCAGAAATAAATCAATATGGACAATTAAGCCATAATAAGCTCAACGTGCTCTTTGTTGAATCTATAAATCAAACTACATCATAAACACTCTAAATTTCATTTTGTTAAACTTCTCAATTATATACTTAAATAGGAAGTTGACGTATATGCAAAGTTTAGGTTTATTTCTTCACTTTTAAGTTCATATAAACTTCTACCTGTTATAATTATATATTTAAATAGAATGTTGACTTGGATGTAAAGTTTAGCGTTTATTTTGTTTATTTCTATCATCAAGGCATACGTGTAACACACATTGCCCTTGCTAGTTAACTTATAAAGTACCATCCCTCGGCGAGAAAAGAACAAAAAAAAAAAAATGAAAACTCAGATCAGGCTTGGCAGTTGACACACACGTTTTACGAACGGAAAAAATAAATGAAACTGTGGTCTGTGGGAGAAAATAGACTACGTAAAATTTTCCCGATTTCTTCTACCCGTTTTCCTAGATCTGAAACAGTCAAAGTTAGGTCAGTTTCCAAGTAACAATTACGATTCCATTATCAATTTCATCGGTCCGTGATCTTAGGAAAAAGAAGGAAAGAAAAAAAATCCTTGAGATGTTCTGATTCGAGCAGGAGAAGACCCGAAAACGAGTTTGAGTTTGATTACTGGGGGAGAATTCAATTGGAGAGACTTCGAAGGGGTGGGGTTTACTATGACCGACGCGTTCTCTTTGATTCCGGCCTCTGTGCTGCGCAATCTCTCCGACAAGCTTTATGAGAAGCGCAAAAATGCCGCTCTTGAGGTCCCCCTCTCTCTCTCTCTCTCTCTGGTTTTTTCTTTCCAATTTGGTCAGTCTTTGTTTCTAGGGTTTTGGGTGGTTTTGTTGGATCTTGGAGGACTTTTATATGGGTAA
>QEOT01002864.1:99139-132655 GCA_003123785.1 Pterocarya stenoptera
AAAAAAAAAAAACAAAAACAAAATAGCCTGGGTATTACTATAAGGCTTGTTATAGAAAAGGGGCAGAACTTGAACATAATGCAATTTGGTTTGGAAGCTTGGCTTTGTGCCAAACTAGGGAAAGAGGCTTGTAAAGATTACTTTTCAAATGCAGATCTGGGATTTCATGCTTCCTTTAGCTTTTAGTAGGCAACATGACAATGTATCTGACATTGGAATAGACTGCAATTGATGTAATGTGCGGTCCATAAGTGATAAATTGCCTTTTCCACCTTTCAACTTGCTTGGACTTTTGTGGAGCTGAGGGCCTATCATGGACTTGTCAGTATCTGGCGACTAATTATGAATTTTAGCTTTAAAGTTTGAGGAGGTGCTTTGAAGTGTGTTTCTTACCACACTGTGATTAGATGTTTGCTCAAAATTGTTATTGCTAGGAACTTCTTTGGTTTCACCAAGCCAATCTTGAGCTTATATTTAATGGCTTGTGTGGAGTGAAGCTCCTTTTTCTTATTGATTGGCTCAGCTCATTTGCAACTGTGCTTAGTTCATTTGCACCTGTTGGAATATGTTACAGGGAGAGATATGAGTGGCATACGTGGTACATATGCGACATGGCCTCTGGCTAAGTCATTCTTAAGAAAAACTCATGAAACCGCCCAACCTGTTTATATATAATTCATTAATTGCCATTTATGGCTTATATTACCTAGAAAAGATGGAAAAATAAGTGATGGATCAAATCAAAGGATGAGGCGAAAGTTTGTAACAACCTAGCTTTACCAATTAATTACTGAACCATTTCTCCTAGTTTACTTCTTTTGCTCAGAATTTCTGTTTATAATTATCTATTAACTCTTATGTTTTGGTTTCTATAGGGTTATAATTTGTTTTTCTACCTGCAACAGGTCTTAAGCTCCCTTGGTGACATATTTGATGCCCTTCTGAACGCACTGTCAGATCCTTCTGATGAGGTAATCCATTCATCCAGATTGTACATTTTTGTTTTGTATTGTTTCATCAAGTTGATTTTTCTACAGAATTGGTAGCACTGTTGTCCTCCTTATTTGTACTAATGTCACTTTTCTTTGCTTGGGTCTCTGGGATTAGCTATTAGTTTAGAGTGAGGTGATTCTGCAAAGATGGTAGTTGAAAATGTTGTTGAGGGCTAAAAAGATGAGGCTAGAATGCATGTTCTGATTGTGGGAATGCCATATACTGGAGTATTATTATCTAGGTAAAGCCAATGGCAGTTTTTCCCCCTATTAGTGGCCAGACTTGAAAATGTGCAAGTTTGTGGAGTGATCTTTCCGCGAAGATGTTGTGAAAAAATGAGCAAATAAAAAAGGGAATGTATGGAATTGACATAATTCATGTGCAAGGTAACCTCTTTGCAAACTTTTAGTCATATGGATACAAAGATGAATATGGAAAATGAATTCTACCAAAAAGTTGCAATGTGTCCCCTTTGTTAAGATATGACTGTTAAGATTGTATCACTTGCCTTTTTTCATCTATCTTAACAGAAAAATTGAAGAAGGGTGTTAATTTTTGGTAGTTGGAGGATGTAATGCATCAGTTTTGGTAGTCAGGGTGTATAGTGTAAAATGCATATTAGATAAAGGGTGGAAAGTGTGTTTTCCCCTTACAATATTTCACTCGGACATTTGCTTATTAAAAGAAAAAAAATTTCTGTTTACTTGGGCTATGCCTTTTTCTATTAATGAGGTTTTATTTTATTTTTATAAGCAAACGATTGTATTAATAAGAAGAGGGATGCTACTCATCATCCNTTTTTTGTTTACTTGGGCTATGCCTTTTTCTATTAATGAGGTTTTATTTTATTTTTATAAGCAAACGATTGTATTAATAAGAAGAGGGATGCTACTCATCATCCCACACCANATTTCTGTTTACTTGGGCTATGCCTTTTTCTATTAATGAGGTTTTATTTTATTTTTATAAGCAAACGATTGTATTAATAAGAAGAGGGATGCTACTCATCATCCCACACCACACACCTTATCTATTTTAATTTTTTTAATTTTTAATTTAATTTTATTCTTACTAAACTAATTGAGTTGTTCTACTCATCATCCATACACCACATACCTGTTATGGGAAAAAGGAAAAAAAATTAAAAAATGTGTGGTGTGTGGGATGCTAAGTAGAATTTTTCTAATAAGAATAGGTATAGCCGAAGTGCACAAGATGGCATACAAGAGGCAACACCTATTTAGGAAGAAGAAATGGAAACAAGAAAATCATGAAAACCAAGGCCATTAAAATCTACAATTATGGCCCATAGAAATAAAGTTCTAGCAAAAAGTAATCTAAATTCCTCTAGTGAGCAGTCCTTGTCTTCGAACATCCGGTCATTACGCTCCTTCCTTAAGCACCACAAGATACATATAGGAATCAACTTCCACAGCTGTGATTTGTGGAATACTTCCTAAATTTGTCCAACCACTGTGGCAGGCATAACCTAGGCTAGCTCTAACTTGCTGAATACATCATCCCATAACACTCTAGCTACCTCACAATGCAATAGAAGATAATCCATAGTCTCCCCACTTTTCTTGCACATATAACCCCAATCTACTATACTCACCTTGCGTTTCCGTAAGTTATCCATCTTCAAAATCTTACCCAGAGAAGTTGTCCAAGCAGAAATTGCCGCTTTGGGAGGCGCCTTATTTTGCCAGATCCTTCTCCTTGGAAAATGATTATTTTGTGATTGTGTGAGAGACTTATAGAAAGAGTGAATCGAGAATGTACATTTTCCTGCGGGTACCCACCACAACGTGTCAGATCCTTGAGTGCTCGGTCTCATGGAGTATAGAAGACTAAAGAAATCCTCAAAGCTGCTTACTTCCCAATCTTGGGCCGCCCTAATGAAGTTCACGTTCCATTGGACTAGGTCCCTAGATATCTCCATAAAATCAGCCACTGAAGCTTATTTCTCACATGCAATCCTGAAAATTGAAGGGAATGAGTCTTGAAGGGTGTTATCTCCGCACCATAAGTTGCTCTAGAATTTTATTCTAGAGCCATCTCCCAACACAAGTCTAGTGTGACGAGCAAAAACCCCCCACCCTCATCTAATGTGCTTCCAAACACCCATTCCATAAACCTTATGTACCTCCCTAGTACTCCACCCCCCTCCCCCAACAAACCTCCATATTTGCAGTCAATCACCGACTTCCATAAGGCTTCCAGTTCCATATTATATCGCCACAACCATTTTCCAAGTAAGGCCTAATTGAAAATCCTCATATTTCTAATTCCCAACCCATTATAAGAGATTGGGGAGCATACTGTGTCCCACTTAACCAGATGGAATTTGAAATCATCTCCCAAACCGCTCCAAAGGAAATTGCGATGAAGCTTCTCAATACGGGTCGCCGCACTTGCTGGAATTGGGAATAAAAGGTAAGAAATACGTTGGTAAATTAGACAGAGTGCTTTTGATTAAGGTGATCCTACCACATTTCGACATGTACAATCTCTTCCAACCTGCTAGTCTACGTTCAATCTTCTCAATCACTGTATCCCAAACCGGTTTAGCCCTTGAGGCTGTCCCTAAAGGAAGACCAAGGTAATTTATGGGAAGAGAGGAGACTTTACATTCAATAGTGTTAGCCAACTGTTTGATGTTGCGAACATTACCGATTGTCTGAAGTTTTACTTTTACTTATCCAAAACAAGAAAAAAAATATTTCACTTGGATATTTGATGATTAAGCTATCAATAGTCACAAAATATTGATAGATATTTTAATGCTGTGGAAACACATGGGGAGCAAAAAGTTTTCAGTTAAATCTTATTATAAGGTGTTATTTGTTCAGCTGCAATTCTCTTTTCTGTGGAAGAGTATTTGGAGGGTTTTTGTGCCTTCAAAAGTTGCATTTTTTACTTGGACAGCCGCACTCAGGAAGATTTTGACAGGTGACAATTTGAAGAAACGTGGCATGATTGTTTTGGAGTGGTGCTTCATGTGTAAGAAAAATGGTGAATCGATTGATCATTTACTCTTACATTGTGAGGTGGCTAGGGAGTTATGGGTTGGTGTTCTTAGTATAGTTGGGTTATGCCAAAGAGAGTGGTTGATCTACTAGCATGTTGGAATAGGCAGCATAGTAGCTTTCAGTTGGCAGCGGCGTGGAGGATGATTCCTACCACATTATGGATGGAAAGGAATGAGAGGTCTTCAACAACAAAGAGTAAAATGTAGAGGATATCTGGAAATTGTTTGTGTCTTCTTTGCTGCAGTGATTTTCGGCTATTGTCCTTAAGGGTGGGAATGCTCATGAGTTTTTGTTTTCTTTTCAGGTTTCTAGAATGTAATTAGGTGTTTCTTTTGTATACTTCCTGTGTACATGAGGTTCGCCTAGTTTCATTCAATAAAGTTTCTTACTTATATAAAAAAAGAAGATATTTTAATGTCAATTTTTGTATTGCATTTTTTTTGCACTTTTTGCTTTGTTTTGTTTTTTGTTTTTTGTTTTTTTTTTTNTTGTGAAGCGATCAGATGCTGGTACTTATACCATCTGCAGCCTTTGTTAATCCTTGTTCGACAAGTTACTTCTATCAGTACCTAAAAGTTGCATCTGGTTGTGTTTAGAGTTTGCCTTGGCTATAATGATATTTTTTGGCACAAGTATCATGCATCAGAAATGCTTGTTTGGTATTATGGTCATTGATAAAGTTTTCCCTCATATACTATACTACGTGGCTTCATTGGCTAATCTTGACCTTGATATTTCGATCTCGAGGAGATTGGTGACCTCTCTCTCTTTAGGTGTTGTGAAGTTGGTATTTTCAAAGGTCATATTCAACTCTTAAAATGCTTTTTTTTAGTAGGTTATCAAGAGGTTTTATTCATAATAAAAGGCATAGCCAAGTACACAGGACATATACATGAGTAATACCTAACTAGGATTTACAACCAAAAAAAGAAAATTCATGGACATTAAGCCCATTAAAATCTATCGCCCCATCTCAAAGGAACAAAGTCTTAAATAGCAAGCTTTCAACTCATCCACTGTCCTCTCACTTCAAAACTTCTATTGTTTCTCTCCCTTCAAATACACCAGCACATACATATAGGGACCAACTTCCAGATTTCAGCCACTTGTGGATTGCCTTATAGACCACTCCAACTTGCTAGGAAATACACCAGTTCTAGGCATGACCCATGCTAAACCTATTCCCACAAAAAAAATCGTTTCGCACGGTTCTGGCACCTCGCAGTGCAGAAGCAAGTGAGCTATCGTTTCCCCATTCTTCTTTCTTACACATGCAACACCAATCCAACACCATGATCTGACATTTCCTTAGGTTGTCTATAGTTCTTAAAATGCTTGTCACTGTAAGTCAAGTTCTTGACTGGCCAGTGGGTGCATTGATAGTAGATTGAGATCAAGAGAGTCGTGGATGTTGTGTAATTTGGACATTGAAAAGGTCAATGATCATGTGAATTGGGGCTTTCTAATTTATCTGTTGATGAGAGGTGGTGCCATCTTCTGTACATTTTTTAGTATTGGTGAATGGTATCCCCTTCAATTTTGTGGTTATGTGGAGGCTTTGAGCAGGATGATATCTACTACGGTGTGGAGGGTATTCTTAACAATGAAATGGATTTGGGCTCAATAGCTCTCATCTAGGATTGCAAATAATACCTTGGTGTTATGTGAGGCAAGCGAAGATCATTTTTGTTTCTTGTGCTGCTTTATTCCTTTGCTTTGAAGCCGTCTTTTGTTTGAAGATTAATTTGTCTATGTCTGAATTGCTTCTGATTGGTAGGGTTGAGAATGTAGCTACCTGATGGAAATTCTTGGTATAAGATCTTTAACTTGCCCGTCACTTATCTTGGTCTTCCTTTAGGAGCTCCTTCAAAGCCAAAGCAATTTTGGTATGGTATTATATAGAAAACAGTGTCGATTAGTGGGATGAAAGTAGTTGTATTTGTCTAAAGGTGGTAGAAGCACATTGATCAAGAGCATGCTATCCAAATTGCCTACCAATTATATGTTTCTCTTCTCACGACTTTTGAAAATTGCTAACCAATTGGAGAAGCTGCATTGAGATTTCTTGTGGAGAGGAATGGTGGTAGAGCCCAAGCCCCATCTCTTGAAGTGAACAAAATGTATGTTCCCTGATTGAAGTAGGAGGTGGAATAGAGATTAGAAATATATTTCTCTTTAACTGTACTCTTTCCGGGAAATAGCTATGACGCTATGCTCAAGAAAGAGAGAGCCTTTGGAGGGTACTAGTGGACACAAAGTATGGGAGCTTGGGTGGTGGTTGGTATTCCCATGAAGTAAATGGGCCTAACAGGGTTGGTCATTAGATAAATATAAGGAGGGCTTGGGGGGGTTTCTGGCTTTTCTAGAATTTTTTTGGTGATGGGTCCAAGATCCGCTTTGTTCATGATGTAGGGTGTGGTGACCAATCTCTAAAAGATCCTTTCCCAATGTTATTCAGAAAGCATCCAGAACCGCTTGCTTCAAAGGATGCTTATGTGTTTCAAAGGATGCTTATGTGGCGGGGCACTATCAACTTTCTCTTGAATCATTTCAGTGTGTCAATTTTGTCAGGGAGGCTAATGTATTGGGTGGTGGGTCTCTTCTCATGGTGCTTGATCAGTTGTATTCGAGGCGGGTGGTATGCAATGGTGAAGATAAAATTGTCAGGGGCCCATCCAATAAAGGAAGGTTCTAGGTATAGTCATATCCAATGTGTTACCTGCCATGTTATGGCCCCTTCCTCATGGAAGCTTATCTGAAGGAATATGACTCCCCTTAGAGCGAACTTCTTGACTTGGACTGTGGCTTTAGGGAAGATTCTTACCCTGGATAACGTGAGTAACTGGGACATCGTAGTGATTAATTGGTGTAGTGTAGGGAAGAAGAATGGAATTTTGGATCAGTTTCTTTTGCATTGCAAGGTTACTAGATCCTTGTGCAATATGGTTTTTGGCATAGTTGGGATTGATTAGGTTATGCTTGCCGAGTGTTGGATCTTCTAAGATGTTGGAACGAACAATTTGGTAGCCATCAATGCACTTTATTGTGGAGAATGATCCCTCCCTTCTTGCTTATTGTGGAGTCTTTGGCAAGAAAGAAATGAGAAATGAGCATAGCTTTGAAGAGTACAAAAAGTCGATGTCGGAGCTTTTCATTATTCCTTAATACCCTTTTTCACTGGACAGTGATCCAAAACAATGTAGCTTTTTCTGTTTCTTCCTTTCAAGATCTTCTCGCCCTTTTCTCTTTTTCTAGTTTCGTGGATCTATTGTATACTTATAATGGGGTAATACTCTTTTTTCAGCTTAATAAAATTTTTATTTTACTCGTAAAGAAAGGAACATATATTTGGGATCATCATATGTTTAGTTCAGTGGTAGATTTCGTTACTAGATGAAGAGATTTGTTTCAAGGAAGCTTGTTTGCTCTTGTGGAGTCTTCAGCAAGTGCTTTTTCAAGACAGCTTGTTTTCCCTTGTAGTGGGTAAACCCCTTTTCCTACGCAGGTGTAAGCTATGGATGTCCATTTGAAAAAGCACTTGCTGAAAAGGTAAACCCCTTTACCTTTTCTTTCCACCCTAGATTTCTTTCTGTGGAGTCGTCATTTTCTTGTAATGTTATTCCTTTGAACTAAAATCTTTAACCATATAAACATACAGATAACGAATTTTGATTTAATCTGTTGTCACTTTATTAAAATTTTAAACTATATGGATAAACCTTTCATGTAAAGAGTACTAAATGGCATCAAATTGTTTTCCTTCTGTTAAAGGTTGTGCTCCTTGTTCTTGAGGTTCATGCCTGCATAGCAGAAGATCCTCCACACTTCCGCCAACTTGTTGTTTTCCTTGTTCATAATTTCCGGATAGATATTTCTCTTCTGGCGAAGTGAGTTTCTTACCTTGTCTCGTTCTTGCTAAAGTAATCTTAGTCTACTTAATGATTTGTTATGAACATTAGCTTGAATATATTATTTCTCTCGTTTCATTTATTATTTTTATGTTTGTTGTTCAGGCGTGGTGCTCTAATAATCCGCCGGCTTTGTGTACTTTTAGATCCTGAAAGGGTCTACCGTGAACTTTCAACAATACTAGAAGGAGAATCTGACCTGGATTTTGCATCTATTTTGGTTCAGGTTCTGTCAATTATGTGATTATTATGTGTAAAAAACATATCTGATAATTGTATAAACCTTTATCGTTGTAGTTGCCAAAGGACAAGATGATTTGATTTGCTACAGTTTTCTGAAGTAAAATAAGCATCATCTTAAGATTATGCCTAGAGATAAGAAGTTGTCATATAACAAGGATGTCATAAAACAGATCATATTTTCTTCAAATTGTCTTTTTTTTTTCCTATTTATGTTGTCGTTATTTATATTCTTTCCTATTCCCTACATCAAATGTCTAACAATTATGTAAGGTGAACTTTTGTTTATCCTTTTGATCTTTTCTGTTTATTTCAGACTTTGAATTTAATTTTACTTGCATCGTCCGAATTGTCTGAGGTCCGGGATCTTTTGAAAAACTCACTGGTGAATCCGGCTGGGAAGGACTTGTTTGTTTCTTTGTATGCTTCATGGTGTCATTCGCCCCTGGCAATTATAAGTCTTTGCTTATTAGCACAGGTGAGTATTTTGAAATTTCCATGTAAACCAATTATTTTTTAACCTATCTCTCTCTCTACTCTCTTTTCCCCGTTTATCTTCAAACATTCTTGCAGCATTAAGCGATCTTGTTTGTATGACATTTAGGTTTTCATTGCACTTAGTGATCATGTTTTATGGTGCTTGGCAGACGTACCAGCATGCAAGTGCTGTGATTCAGTCTCTGGTGGAGGAAGATATCAATGTCAAATTTTTGGTCCAGCTGGATAAATTGATTCGCTTGCTGGAAACTCCAATCTTTGCTTATCTTAGATTGCAGGTGCATAAGTGAAAGATGAGGCTCTAACCTGCCTCCCTACTTGTTATTCTGTTTCTCTTGGAATTTTCAACAAAATATTTCCTATTGGCATTATTACTGAAAAGTCTCTTACTACTGCTGATGTCTTTCCTTAGAAAATGTGGTGAGAATACATTGGGTGAGATTGTGGAAAGTGATGAGGACTAGGCTGGCTGGAGTTTGTGGAGTATGTTTCTGTTAATCCAGGCACAGATGTTTTTTTCTTAGTACGTCTGGTGGGGAGAGGTGTCATGAAAGAATTATTTATTATTCATCAATGTTTATGCGGCTAACTCCATAGGATAATCAGGGAGTGGGATGCATTGGAATTTAAGCATTTTTTGTCATATTGACAATTGGGATTGGCATATTGACAATTGGGGAACATTAAGTTGGAGCTGTGAGTGGTGGGTTGCCAATTGTCTCTTACATTATTGTTCAGGGTGGTGGGAATGGAAAAGTGTGATCTGATGGAAACCTTATAGGAAGTCACACGTCCAAGGTGAGGAGTTGGAAGTGTGTACTTTGTGCTGTGCGGTAATACAGTCAATTGTACTTGGTGTGTAGGGCTCCCACTAAAGTTGTATCCCATGTAGATTTAGAAGAGTTTCTAGGAATTTGAACAATTCCTTTTTCAACTGATGTTACATATGGAAACGGGACAAGGAAGCAATAGACCATTTTCTAATCATTGTTGCTGGAACAGGTGCTTTCGATGATGGTTTTTTTCTCTTTTTGGGTGCACTGGATTAACCTTGCTGAATGATTGATATTCTGGCTTCTTTGATTGCCGGTGGAAGGTGTTTAGCTGTTTGGAGAGTAGCACCTCCCCGTCTTGATGTGGAATATTTAGTTGGGATTTTAATTAAAGGAACTCTTCTAACCCCAAAGGATTGGCCCAAGTGGTGAAGGCCTTGGTCTTAGAGTATCACTCCCTTCAAGGTTCAAGGTTTAACACCTCAGGAGTGTAAACAATTATTTGGGGCCACACTCCCTGGTGAAAAGCTGGCGATAACCAGTTCCGTATAGGGAAACTTCCGATGGTGTGGTGCATGAGACTAGAGTTTATTTTGCAGGGGTGGGTCCGAAGGGTCCTACCTTGGAGAGGTTCCCCGACATAAAAATAAAAAAATTAAAATAAAAAATAAAAAAATTAAAGGAACTCTTCCTTTGTGAGATAAAAAAATGTGATTCCTCTCTTATCTTTTTGGCTTTCTTTTTTTGAGTTGATTGACCAGTTGAACTTTAGGATCTGGTTTGCATCTCTTTTTTCCCGTTGGAGGTGCGATACTTTTTTTCTCTCATTCAAGATATTATGTGCGATTAATGAACCTACTACTGAATCTAATTAGTTAAAGTAAATCGAAGTGTTAGTTGGTCAAAGGGTGTTATTTGTATACTTCTTGTGTTTAGGGTATTCCCCCTCACAGACTCTAATGAAACTGAGGATAATTTTGTTAATTTATTCTGTGTTAGGTTCTGATGAAAAAAAAAGTTTTTTGAAAGAAAGGGGAAAATTGTTGCAGAGGCAACCTCTTTTTTTTGTGTCCATTAAGGCAATATTACAAGTGCAGGCACCATCACACACGACCTGATGGAAGTGTCTTTTTTCTTTTTAGCTAAAAGAGCAGCATGCCTTATTGATGAATAAAATTATTAACCTTTCTTCGTCTTGCGAACAAACCCATATGCGTGGAAAATATTATTTTATTCCGTTGATGTGTTTTTTTGTAAGTATATGTTATGCTTTTGATGTATTGCTAGTTGAACATTGTGTGACATATATGAGCATTTTGCAAGCACTGTTCTTTGCGTTTGGATTAAAGTGAGAGTTTTGCCGTCCTGAATATATCATGTTACTCTAGTACAAAGTAGGTGGTTCAATTCTTATTGCAAGTAAAGGGATATCTTTGCTTCATTTTTCCTGCATGCCACCCCAAGTTAGAGTTTGTGTGTTCTGTACCTGACCCATTATGTGGTTCTTGCAGCTTCTTGAACCTGGAAGATATATATGGTTGTTAAAAGCCTTGTATGGCCTTTTGATGTTGCTTCCCCAGGTATGGTTCCCAAGGAGGGTTTTTTTTTTTTTTTTCCATATAGCTTTTTGTTAATGGCAAAAATATTCCCCTGTTTAGAAACCCACTGATACACTGAATTATGTATGTAAGTGGGTAGGTGCACTTAATTATGTACGTAATGCACATAAAATAAACAGATCACAGGTCTTGATTTACTTTTCTTCCCCCCTTATCTTACCTCATCTTTCATAACATATTCAACAAATCATTGCGGATCATCAAATTTGGGGAATTGGAACTTGGAGTATCATGAATTAAGATGCATGATCTGTTTGTGGTTTGTGAGATGGATAGGAAAATCTGGTAACCCTCAGCTAGAACTTGATAAATTAAGAGACTGAAAACAGGAGTTGCCAAAATGTATGTGATTAATTCAACTTTGTTCAACTAGTATGATGCTCCATAAATTCTAAGGATATTAATCTTGCTCTAATGCTAGTTGCTTGGGTAGTTTTTACTCCAAAATGGAATAGAATTTTTGTGCTTTAGTTGTGTCATTCATTCATTTTTACCTCGAATTTGACACTTGAATGCAGCAAAGTGCCGCATTTAAGATACTGCGAACCCGTTTAAAAACTGTACCTTCATATTCCTTCAATGGTGAGCAAGTTAGGCAAACATCATCAGGGAACCCCAATCAAATTATACATCACGTGCCAAGCAGTTCGCAAATCTTTGAGGATGGAGATGGGATCCAGGATGCTGCAAATTCACATAATGGAATTAACTTTGCTTCAAGGCTACAACAGTTTGAGCAAATGCAGCGGCAGCATCGTATGCACAGAAAAGTGCAGGCACTATCACGCAACAGTTCTACCGCTTCATTATCAGAGGTCTGTTGAGCTTCTCTTTGATATTCTCAGCACCAGTGAGCTTGATAATGAGAATTTTTCAGGTGACAAGGATTCAGATGAGTTAATTCAAAGAAAGTGGAATGACAATTTTGACAATCAATGAGGTGCAATATTCTTGTTCTTACAGAAAATAAAAGAAGAAAAATATTAAGAAATAGAAATAGTTCACTAAGCTCTGGAGGGAGAGCCCCTTCTATATCCTTTGGTTCAAAAAAGGAAAGAAAACAGATCCCAGGTCCATCAGAAAGGGATCTCCCTTTCCACTTTGATGGCAATCACAAAATGTATCAGCAAGATTACATACTTGTTTCTCCTTTCAGACTGGGTATGGTTGTGTGGGGCCAAATTCACAGAGAAGCTAAAGTTTCTGTTGCCTGCCTCAGAAAATTGTAAAAGAAACCGTTATATCTAATCTGCACCTTTGCTGTTTGTTTTTTTCTTGTTTTTTAAGTTTTCACTCTTAATTTCCATTTAAGAATGCTCTTAATATTTTTTCAATCACATTGATGCTGTGTATACAGGAGGTGCAAAGACCTGAAGAAGCTCCAGACCCTGCTTCACGGGACATGAGTGGACCTCCGTCAAGATCAAGGAGAGGGTCAGGGCAATTACCACTATGATTTTGTTGCTGCTTCCTGCCTCTAATCAAGGTTGATTGTACACTCTTCTCGGCATGTACCATGGCAAAGATCTGGTATAATTTGCAAAATTGTATATCGTAGTTTGAAATTGGGACGATGAAAAGGGTTTCAAAGTAAGATAAGCTAGGGTTTTCCTGAGCTATTATTTTTTACTTTGTAAGCAAGATATACCCATGTGGTTCTGTTGTATTTTTTTAATCATAAACCACGTGGGCTAGAGGGAAACATTGTTTTAGAAGATGCAGCATGTTTCTTTATGTGCATCTGTTACAGCAACCTTATAAAAAATAAGAAGTAATCTAATTCATGTGCACAAATTCTAAGAAAAATGTACATGCATTTTGTTTTTTTTTTTTTTTTAATTCATTTTTTCATGTTTCACCCACCGGAATGTTCCTGGGGCACGTGCGCAAATCTTGGATAGCACGCTGGAAGGTACGTGATCTAAAACTGGTTCTCTTCTCAGGCTGAGTGCTCAAAAAATAAAAGAAGAAAAAAGAAAATGAAAGTTTACAGGTGCTTAGAAATCTGAGAAACTCAACTTGGTGTGTGTAGATTAAATAGATAGCCAACCACAGATATTTAACCCATGATCCTGATCTTTTCCCAAAGGTTCCTACCAGTATTTTACCTAAATGCTTATTATAGATCATTTGGCCCAATCAATCGAAACATATAAAATGCTCACCTAGATTGCACTTAATAATATACTTCCTCATGCATAAATATACAACATTTTTTGTTTGTCAACCATGATACACCAATTTCCCCTTGCACAAACTCAGAAATAGAAATTGCTTAACCTTACATTGCACGAGCAACTACTTACATTCAGATAAACACCATGCATTTGAAGACGTCTACAGAGCATATATTTTCTCGAGGTCTGAGTTATAGTCATCAAGATCTGATATATTTGCAGAGTACACCGACCATGAGAAAGACTTGCTCCCGCTCGCCCTTCTGATGCGTCTCTGTGAGTCACCACGGAAAATCCCAAAATGTTGTCGGAAAACAAAGTAGCACAAACTTGCAAGAGTCCCCACAAGAATCGGTGCTCCCGTAAGGGTTATAGTAATAGCCATCCAGGTGCTTCCCTTTCCAACAACCACAAAAGCAATCGACAGAAAAGCCCCACAAGTGCATGCGCAGGCAGCCCACATTAGCTTGTTAACAACTGATACAACCTGCTTCTGAGCCCTAGTGTCCCAGGCCACCAAAGTAATCTGAACCACAACAACTGCGAGAGAAATGAAGAGAGATGTAGCATTTAAAAGGTAGAACACTTTGAAACCAACACTGCCAGCTATTTCAGCCTTCCCTGCATTTTGTTGGTCACTAAAATACTGGCCAGGCAAGTTAAATATAGCCAAGAAAGCTATTGAGGCAAAAAGAACAGCTACTAGTGTTATCGAATTTGTAGTGTTTTGAACAGCTTCTCTGTGAAGTTTCTTTAATTCCTTAGCAATACCAGAAACTCGACGCCGGGTTTGCTCATTTTCTTTGAGTTGCGAGTGCACCTCATGCTTTATATCACTGACAGTCCTTTTGAGTTCCATTGTTTCATCCTCTTGGCCTACATGTCTGGCATGCTTGGCACCAGCTTCCACCAGAGAATCCTTAATTTCAAATGCCAATTCTCCATATGGCAGCTTATCTGCCAAATCCATTGCGGTCTCACGCTGATTGTTAATTGCGTTGACATCCACAGACGTATAGCTAAGCAAAAAGCTCACTATCTGAAATTTATTGAATAGTATTCATTACAACAACCAACAGGGGAATAAACAAACACAAGCAGAGGCATCAGATTTTCAGCTAAAATTACAAGGATATGATATGGCGCTTCTACCATAAAAGCAAGATGCATAAACATGGTAGTGTGGTCAAGGTTACATATTAGAGTAAATTTAGAAAAGCAAATGGGCAATACATGTATGATATACCTATAATTATTTATTTCCTATATAATTTCTACATCATTCCCTTCACTCTCATTGGGCCATCTCGGCATTTTCTTAATTACCTTTTTTTTTTTTTTTTTTTAACCATTTTAGTGGTTCCTTAATTTTATTAGTCTTAATGACTACACCAACCTTTCCACTTCACCTTATTCACTTATCCATCTCTTACACTTCTCTACCATTTAAATGATCATTTGTTGCATAAACGATTCTTCTATTTTCAATTCCCATAGAACCTTTCGATTTTCACTTCCCATAAGATTCTTCCAGTTCTACTGCAATCGTATGTACCATAAAAGTCAAAATCTTTTTAAATNAACCATTTTAGTGTTTCCTTAATTTTATTAGTCTTAATTACTACACCAACCTTTCCACTTCACCTTATTCACTTATCCATCTCTTACACTTCTCTACCATTTAAATGATCATTTGTTGCATAAACGACTCTTCTATTTTCAATTCCCATAGAACCTTTCGATTTTCACTTCCCATAAGATTCTTCCAGTTCTACTGCAATCGTATGTACCATAAAAGTCAAAATCTTTTTAAATTTTCTTTTCTTATAACGAATTTAGGGAGTTTTTCCTGCAGATAGAGCTTGCGTGTGGACTAGTTGGTACGAAAACCTACAGGATGAGATCCAATAGAATTGCTAACAGTTTTTGTCATAATTTTGATGTCATTTTCTTTCATTGATATAGCAAGAGCAAAGTGTTCCCAATATCTTTAACTGCAGCCACGATAAGATCATTAGAGCCAGAAGAAGGACAGGCAATGCCAAAAGACTATAAGCACCCAACAAGACTTCACATGGTACATCTACGGATTTATATCCACTTTCATGGTTAATGTTAAATTCGTTTTTTTTTAATAAGTAGGAAAAAGGTAAATGCTAAAAAATGTAAGAGGAAGTCTTTTTACTTATGACTTAGTGCCTCGCCAAATGTCACATCCTGCCATCAAGCAATGCCACATATGTTAAGTGATTAAATTATTCTTATCTTAACCCTCTTCCTCATCGTAAATTACTAACAGGACAATATACATTTGTATAAGAGGTGATTAAAAAATTCTGGTAGGTCAGAGGTGAAATAGTGCAGGAGAATGCTACTTGACAAGTGCTACTGATACTGCACGATGAGTTCTTACAACATTGAAATGGCAAGATCCTAATCTTAATATCCAAGTATCAAAATTAGCTGAGAAAATGGAAGCAAACTTTCTTGAGAAAACAAATCCGATAAGAACACAAATGCAATTAGATATTTTTCTTAGAACTAGTAGAAGAATACCTGTGAACGGCCTTTTCTTGTGGCTATATGCACAGCTGTATTACCCTTCTTGTCATGTTCATTCAGTATAGAACAATCGGCAAGCAATAACTCCTCTACAACTGAAGGGCACTGACCTTTTACAGCCATATGAAGTGCTGTTTGGCCCTTCTTATCTTTGATTGTGATAATTCCTGAATCACGCTCAATAAGTGCTTTTACAATACGAAGGAGGCCATACCTGGCAGCCGTGTGCAATGCAGTCTTTCCATTTTTCCTTACCATCCTAGCTGAGGTGGCATCAGCATCCAAGATGGCACTCACCACATCCAAATGGTCCTTAACAGCAGCTGAATAAAGGGGGCTAGTGTTTGAGGAGTCACATGACTTGCAAAGCTCAGGCGAAAAGCCCAAAAGTTCCTTCACAATACCTAAAGAAAATAATAGTCAATACCATACTCCCAAAAAGGAAATCCTTTCTTTCTTTTAGCAAATGAAATACTTCCAAGGCTGTAAAGTAAAATCCTACCAACACTACTTAATAAATGTAAAATAACTTGAGCAAGATGGACTAGTAGGTTACCTATGGTAAAGTCCTAGATGCATATGTTAAATGTTAATGGTCAACATTTTGTCACTTTGCAGTAGGATCTTATAAATCTCTAGGATTTATTGTAGCTGCTTGTGGTTGCTTCTGCGTTTCTATAACAGAATAAGAAAAAAATGATTTTCAATTAAACAAACATTCACAATTGTTGCTTGCTAGCAGCTACACCTGTTGTTATCCATGCATAATTTTGGAGGACTACAGACCTTCACTTACATGATCACCTATTATGATTCACATTTACCATGTGCGACAGTCTTTCAGAACCATTTTTTATCTCAACCTTCAGAGTCTAAAAAGCGCTCAGCGCAAGACTTTTCAGAACCATTAAAATCAGATTCTTTTTCTCTCTCTCTCTCTTTTTTTCTTTTTTTTTCCTCAAGGCTGAAATAAAATCATAATATGCATTCCCTCTAGAACGAACTATGAAGATTGCCAAAATGGCAGATAAAAGCATTCTGCTGCAATAAAAAATTTGATTCCACAGTTTTTCATTGAAGCTAGATAAATGCAATCATTTCATGATGAGTTTGACGATCAAAGGTTCAATACATTCATTCATACGAAACAAAATATTAAGCTCTTCCCTGGAGAAGAAAAGACTGTGACTACAGTAGGTACTTCCTCGCACCCATGTTTATTATAGAGCTATGCATCCTATCAATCAGATTTCAATCTCCAAGCTTCTAACATGAAAGCAAAAATTTATTAGCTCAAGATTAGCGCTTAAAAGTAACAATGAGTAACAATTAGGTTACCATCCTTGCAGCCAAAGCACTAAACCCCATAAATAATGATCAATAAATAAAAAATAATATAAAGAAAAGAAAATGTTAGCTACTTCCAAAAATAAAAAAAATGGAAAACCAAAGCAAAGGCACACACAGTATGACTATGAGAACAATACCCAAGTGGCCGCCCTTAGCGGCGACGTGGAAGGCGTCCATATCAGACTTGGACCTGATCTTTAGAGTCTGAAGATCAGAGAACCTGAGCAAGTAGGTGAACAGCTCCGGCAGATTATTGTCTGCGGCCACGTACAGGGCGGTCTCGCCCGCGTTGTTCTGCAAAGCCAGTAGATCGGAGACGGCGGACCCATCGGACGATTTGCCTCCCGTAAGCTTATCAAAGAGCTGTTTGAGATAATCGAGGTCGCCGGATCGGACAGCAGAGAAGAACGACTGGTGGTTGATGAAGCGCAGAGACTTGGAGTCCATCTTGTAAGAGACAAGCGCTAAAAATCAAGTTCCTAAGTTTTTCATTGATAGACGGAACAATTGAAAATAAATTGGAGGAAATGGATGGTATTGTGTTTATCATTCAATGGGTTAAAAGAAAACTCCGAAGGTTCTGTTTGATGTATTCGGATGGACTAATGAGGGAGTGCGTGTTTGTGTGTGTTAGTGCAAAGGAGGAATAAGTCGTGGACGGTCTCTTTCAATAAGTTGGAGCTTCTTTTACTGCAAGAGCATTGTCATTGATTTTTAATTATCTATATGTAATCATTAAATTGACTGTATTAGATTATACATGTGAAAATATTTTTATAACTATAAACAGTGTTAATATATCATTTTTTATTTATTTATTTAAGTGTTAATATATCCTTAGAGATGCATTATTCATTCATAAAATGTTATTTTATTAATTCTCTCTCTCCTCTCACATTCTCCTTCCTCGACAAGAACCTTCACCTTTACCTTCTCATTCATTTTATTATTATAATATATTAGAATTTTTTTATTATTAATGCTAAATATATGCAATGGTACTGATTGTAAAATAGATATAAAAATATTAATAATAATAAAAAATAATATTATATTATTATTTTAACTATACATTTTCTTGAATAGTAAGACTCCAAAATATGTAATTAAACCAATGTTAATCCTCGGGTCTACTTCGTGGATAAATCAGAGCACAGACGATTACGGTTGACTTCTTAAGAATACAACCTCACATTGCAGCTTCCATGTTGTCCACCGCCTACTCGCTCTGCTTTTCAAGGATAAACTGGCCGTATCAATTCAGCTATTAAAAGTCATTTAATATTTATTTTTGTTAAATAAATATATATTATATAATCAAGTAAGATACTTTTTATTACTAGCAGGAGTGCAAATGCGAGGCACATGCCCGGCTTCCCGTATAAAAATTACAAGAGTTAATATTTTCAAAATACTAAGGGAGATAAGTGCTCGGACCAAAACCAAAAACCAAAACGTAAAACGCTCTGCTAGGATTTTTTGCATTTCGACTTTGCTTGGTTCTCTCACGTTGGCTGCATGGCGGCCCCTGATGGCTCGTCGCCCTTGGTAGCACCTGCTCGGTCCTTCGTTGACCTAGTCTCCACGGTGCCACAACCATTGCCGGAGATGGAGGTATTTTTCCAGCAACCGAAAACACTTCATGGTGAACTGGTGTTCACGTTTTCCACGGAGGAGATCGCGAAACTGGCCCAGCCATTCCGCTACTCCGTAGTCCTGAAATTCCTCTTGTAGAGATGAAGGGAGATAACACTTGCACATGCTGTAAGGCCACTGATCAGAAGCAGTAGATGAAGGGAGCTAAGAAATGGGTGAAATAGGTGGTTAAGCCGGCGGATGCAGGGATGGTTATGGTAGAATTACAGACATTGGAGAAACCAGAGAAAGTAGTTGTGCAACAGGAAGATGTTGTTCAGCAAGTAGATGATGAAGCGGTTGAGAGAAATGTAGATGATGCTAGGAAGGCTCCTATGGAGGAAGCAGATGGAATGGGTCATAGTGCAAATTCGGCTGGGCTGAGGGATGTTTTTGGACTTCAAAATCAGGTGTTAACACATGTAGTTGATGCAAGGGGACCGAGTTATTCTACTGGGCCGAAGGAACATGAGATACCATGTGGTATGGTCATGATTAGTGTGCCGTGTGTGGAGCATTGGGAGGCTTTGGCATCGGGCCTGGAAGCTACGGATGAAAAAAGGCCTAATATTAGTCCTTCATTTGAACTCAGGGAATTAGATGAGGATGGGTCTAGTTTGAAAGAAGAGATTTTGCCTCCGGAAAGTGATGGTGATCATGTGGAACATTGCAAGTCTAATGGTTGTGATGGGCTGATGATATTCAATCCGATTGTGAAGTTGAGCGAGATAATATGAAAGTAGTTTGCAAAAAGACTACTGCACTGATTCAGAAGGAAAGACGAAAATAGTTGGTAAGCTTCCGAAAAGAAATTCTACACGGGTTATTACTCGTCCTAACAAGCTTAATTTATGATTAGTCCCATTCTTTTTTGGAATATTAGAGGAGTCCGTTCTTCTAAGTTGAGATTAAAAAAATTATAAAAAGTTCAGGCCTAATATTATAGCTTTGGCTAAGCCGTTTCTGATGGAAGATAAAATTTCCAGCGTTTCTGGAGAATTTTCATTGTGATCAATTTGTCACAAATGAAATGAATAATGGGAAAATCTGGTTGCTGTTGAATTCTATGATATCAGTACAGTGGTTGGCCAATTCTAATCAATTTGTATCTGTGAAAGTTGAGGAGAATGGGTTTGCCTTTATTCTTACTATTGTCTATGCTAAGTGGAATCCGATCGAGCGGAAGAATCTTTGGGAGGACCTGGTCGCTACTAGTAATGGCAATGTTCCGTGGCTTCTTTGCGGCGACTTCAATATTATCAAAGATGATTCTGAAAAAAGGGGTGGTCATCCCGGCCCTTTTAGTGCTATGGAAGACATTAATCTATGCATTCAAAACTGTGGTTTGTTGGACATGTGCTCGAAAGGCGCGTTGATGACGTGGTGCAATGGTCAAAGCGGTTTGGCGCGTAGTTGGGCAAGGTTAGATCGCTGCTTTATTGATTCTAATTTTCTTAATTGTGTTCCTAACGTTTTTTCTCAGGTGTTGCCTCATACTACTTCAGATCACTCTCCTTTAGTGATTCAAATGGGGATGACCCCTTTATGTATGGGCCTAGTCCTTTTCCTTTCCAATTTTTGTGGACCGATCATGTAGATTTTTTGAGTTTTGTGGAGGGGATGTGGAAACAACCAGATCGTGGTTCTGGGCTTCTTAAGTTATCCTTTAAGCTCAAAAGGCTTAAGGTGGCACTTCGGGAGTGGAACCACCGAGTTTTTGGGAGGACTAATGTGATTATTATTGAGCTTGAGCACCGTATTGATAGTCTGAAAAGTTGTCTTCAAAACTCTTTTTCTATTGAGTATGACAATGATCTCCTGGCTACAAAATTGGAACTCTTAACTTGGAGGGGTCGTGAAGACACTCGCCTTTCTCATATGGCTAAGAAAAGTTGGCTTAAAGATGGGGATCAAAATTCAAAAATTTTCCGCGCTTATTTGAATGCTAAGAACAGTAAGAGGGTCACTAACATGTATCTTGCGGATGGTACGCCTTTAAATACCCCTCTTGATATTCATAAGGCTGCTGTTGAGTATTTCAAACAGTTTTTAAGTGAGAGTAGTACTTGTGAGTTTCCCAATTTAGGGGATCTGATTATCCTGGTGATTACTGAGGCTGATAATTTGATGCTTTGTAGTTCTCCTTCTATTGATGATATTAAGGATGTTTTGTTCAGTATTCCTATTGACAGTAGCCCTGGTCCTGATGGTTTTGGGTTTGGTTTTTTTAGGTTCTGCTGGGATTTTGTTAAAGAGGATTTATTGGAAGTTGTTTATGAGTTTTTTCAACGTCATTCTCTTCCCAGATATTTTACTGCGTCTTTTATTGTGCTGATTCCCAAGGTTGACTCTCCTAATGGTTTTGATAAGTTTAGACCTATTAGTCTGTGCTCGGTGATTTATAAGATTTGTGTGAAGATTATTGTGGGTCATTTGACGAACTTGCTTTCTAAGATGATTTTCCAAGAACAAGGGGCCTTTATTTCTGGTTGTAACATTTTTGAAAACATAAGTATTACCCAGGAAATGGTCCATTCTATTAATAAAAAGTCTAATGAGGGTAATGGCTTGGTTAAGCTTGATATGTCTAAGACTTATGATAGAGTGAGTTGGAATTTTCTTATTCATGTTTTGGATTCTTTTGATTTTTCTCCTCAGTTTCGTGCCCTGGTCAAGTTATGCATCTCCTCACCTTGGTACTCTATTATGATGAATGGTACCTCTCTAGGTTTCTTTAAAGGTGAGTGTGGTCTGAGGCAAGGTGATCCGCTATCGCCTTATTTATTTGTAATTATGCAAGAGATTTTATCTCGGCTGTTGAAGAACACTTTTGAGAAATGTAAAATTGGCCAGTTTACTCAAGCTAGAGGTACCCCCCCAATCTCCCACCTTATATATGCTGACGATATTGTTATTTTTGCTAATGGTGGTAAGAAGTCCATGAGAGGCTTGCTGGTGGTTTTACATCTTTATGAGCTTTGGACAGGTCAAATTCTTAATAATAATAAAAGCTCTATTTTCTTCTCTAATAAGATATCTGCTCACAGAAAGTCCTCTCTTCTTCATTTGACTGGTTTTTTTGAAGGGTCATTTCCTTTTAAATATTTGGGTGTCCCTATTGTGGTGGGTCGTCTGAAGGTTGGTGATTTTGGTGAGTTTCTTGGGAAAGTGAATAAGAAAATTGCAGGGTGGAAGATGAAAATGATCTCTACTAGGGGTCGTGTGATTATTTTACGTCATGTTTTATCGAGCATGGCCACTCATCTCCTTGCAGTTTTACATGTTCCTATTGGTGTGTCTAAGGCTTTGAATAGAATTATGAGTTCCTTCTTTTGGGGTGATTCTGAGGGGAAAGGTAAGCGGAAGTGGGTGGCTTGGAAACATATCTATTATCCTATTCAGGAAGGTGGTTTGGGTATTCGGGATTTTGGGGATGTTCAGAGGGTTTTACATATGAAATTTGCTTGGCGTCTTCTACAGGGTCAGTCTTTGTGGACAGATTTTTTTAGAGGCAAGTATGTGCAAGGTAGTCATTTATCCCTCTTGAATCCTAATAAGGGAACTCAGTTTTGGAAGCTATTGTGCGTTGTATTCCAGAGGTTCTTAATCATTCTAAGTGGATGGTGAGAGAGGGAAATGTCTCTTTCTGGCATGATAATTGGATGGATGGTGGTCCTATCAGTGATCATTACTCGGTCTTAGAGAGACCCTCGCTTAAAATCAAAGAGTGTCGGATTGATAATGGGTGGGATATCCCCTTCTTGGAAAGTTTAGTGGGTCAACAAAAAGCTCTTGATTTGTACCAATTTTTGGCCACAAGGAAAGATGGGCAGGATGTTCTTATTTGGTTGAAGGATAATAATAGGAAGTTTACTACTAATAGTGCTTGGGATTATATCCGTGTTAGGGCTCATTCTCTACCTTGGGCCCATTGGATTTGGCATACTAATCTTCCCAAGAAAATTTCGGTCATGATGTGGAAGGCTTTTCATAACTGTTTGAGCGTTGATGAGAAGATCAAGACTATTGGCATTCCCATTGTTTCTAAATGTAATTGTTGTGCCAGGGGTCATATGGAAGATCTAAATCATGTGCTTTGTAATGCAGATTTTGCTAGACAAATTTGGCGTTTGCTTCGAATCAATTAGGTATCCATATGGGTGTGTTCCATACGTGGAAGGAGCAAATTAATTTTTGATTTCGCCGTGCTAGTAAGTCTTCTCAATTAAGGATTATTTTTGGTCTTCTCCCTTCTATTGTCTGTTGGAAGCTTTGGGATAGGCGATGTAAAGCTTAGGTTGAGGACAGGGTGGATTCAACTCAAGCTGTTTGGCATGCTATCAAGTTGTGGATCCGTAGGATTATCTCCTTAGTTATGAAAGTCTCTAGGCTCTCTTACCATGATGTTGCAGTTTTGCAGAGGTTGGACATTCCTGTTTTACCTCCTAAACCCAGGCAAGTTCGTGTGGTTAGGTGGACTCGGCCTCCACAGGATTGGGTGAAGCTTAACTATGATGGTAGTAGCTTAGGAAACCCTGGGCCAGCTAGTGTTGGAGGGGTTATTCGTGATACTTTTGGTCGGTTGCACTCTACTTATTCAGTATTCTTGAGTCAGGGGTCTAATAACTTTGTAGAGTTGAGAGGTTTGCTGGAAGGGGTTAGGAGATGTCATCAGTTTGGTTTTAGTAGGGTTGAGATTGAGATTGATTTTCAACTGATTGTCAGTTGGATTACTAAGGGTGAGTGTAATATCTGGTACTTAGAGGATTTCTAGGAGGAATTGCAGGGTATCTTGGGTTGTCTGGAGTATCGTTTGACCCATATTTTTCGTGAAGGTAATGCGGTAGCTGATTATTTAGCCAAACGGGGAGCTGAGGGCTCAAATATGGATTGGTCTTTTAATGATAACCTTCCCTGTCAGCTTAACCGCCTTCTTCGTATGGACAGAATTGGTCTTTCCTATTTGCGCATCTCGTAGTCCTTGGTACGTTTGTTCACTTTTTCTGAGTTTGAGTTTATTATGATTGCGTGTTCTTTTTTGCTGGTGTTTAGTGTCCTTGGTCTTGGTCATGTAGGCTTGTTAGAAGTTGGTTTTTATTTTTATTTTATTTTTATGGTTTTTGTTGGTTGGTTTTGACACTTGATTTTGGGTTAGTTCATAGCGTTCATTTTGTAATCCCCCAAGTGTTTTGATGTTACCAAACAATGCTCACATCATGGTATGAACAAAACTGCTCGAATCTAGGGTGAGCAAGCAGGGCTAGTGTTGTGGAATTTTGCAAGTGAACGAAATCGTAACAAGTAATATAGTGATAAAGAAAGATGTTAAATCCACAAGAATTATTTACCTATTAACTATTGAAATTGCTCTAATTCTAACTTATTTGAAAAATTAAGAAAACTGGTGGATTTTAAATTTTAAAAAAGAATAAAGACAAATGAAATTAAATCAACAAATGAAGACTTAACCTAACCAATCCAATCCCAAATCCTACCATACAATTAATCAATTATCATCTTATTTAACGGCGAAATATTTTAGCTTATCTAAGACCTTCTCTTGAGTAGAATTAGAATTACCCAACATACGATAACCCGCGATATGTCTATGTGAATTTAAAAGTATTTGAGCACATTAAGATTAATAATATTTTACATAAAAGCCACATAAATCATGTTGGCACATTCCTGTCTTTCGTTCAATATATGCCACACATCATACGAAGCTACACTACATACATCATTTCTTGAATTAACATGCAAAACAAATCACTCAACTATTGGCCAGATAATTGAAAGTATTAGACTCAATGATGTATACTAAAAAAGAATGATAAAATTATGATCACATAGAAATAAGATTCGGAATTGTTATGGAGAGTCTACATCGTAGCTTTAGTAATAGAAATTAGCTCATAATATAATAAAAACAAACCATAATAATTCTGGAATTCATAATGAAAATTGTACAAAGAGAAGATGAAAGAGTTAAGAAGAAAACTGTATGTAGATTGAGAATCTCAATCGTCGACAAACTCCAATTTGGCCTCCGTCTTCTTCTTCTTTTTCCACGCTTCGAGTTCCTCTCCAATGGTGAAAACTCATTTTGACAAGGCTCTGGTTGCCCTCCAAATTTCTCTATCTTTTTCTTCCTTCCTCAAAATCTTTTTTCCCCTGTTTCCTAAAACAAGATTCTCAATTCGGCAGTTTTTCGACCTCTCACTTGACGCTCTCTTTTCTCTCTTAAGATGTTTGTTTTTGGGAAAGTCTTCAAGATGAAAGTTGTAGGGTTTTCTCTAACTTTCTGTTGACATTGAGATTGTCCTTATTGGAGTTCTCTAGCAAACGTTATGCTCCAAATATTGAAGGGTATTTTAAGAAATTCGAGAAAGGAACATTTCCTATTATCTTGATGAGTCTTTCTATTTCCATGACTCCTTCAATTTCCATGACTCCTTCAATTTATTTATTCCTAAAAAAAAATAAACAAAATAAATAAAAACTCTAATAAATAAGAAAATTAAATACAAACTAGCATAAAATTAAGAGTAAAAGTATGACAAAACTTGTATAAAAATTAAACACATCAAACACCCCCAAACTTAAGATTTGCTAGTCCTTGAGCAAAAAGAAAAGAAAAAGAAAAATTAAACAAATAGAATAAGTTGATTTCTCACAATGAATGTCTCAGGGATTGCATTAAGAAATTGATTCAAGAAAAAATCTAAACATTTAACAAGTTTTTAGATTAATTCAAAAGCATGCTTAAGTTTATAAGGAAACCTTTGAGTGTGTGTACGAGTAACTAATCTCAACTTGCTACTCTATTAACTCAGATCAATTTATGCAAACTCGATTGAATTATGTTGATCTCTATGAGAATGAGCTTGTCGAACTTCATATATCTATTTTTCAAATCAACTCTACACTAATGTAGTACAAACACACCACCAAAGATCAAAATGTCTTAATAAAAGCTTGTAATGTTCGGCTCAGGGTAATGACAAAAGAAAAAAATGGTATGGAATTCAAAACAAGAAAATTCAACACAAGCTTCACCAATGAAGAGAGAGACAAAGTTTTACATTTACTTCTTAGAGCAACTTATGAGCAATTTATTCATCTAATTTTTTTTTCTTTTTCTTTTTTATTTTTTTGTCTATCCACAACCTCCAAACTTTTTTTTTTTTTGTACTTGGGGTTGTATATGTATATATATATATATATCCATAATAGAATAACAAAACTTGCTCTCGCTTTACTAACTCTTTAACAAACTTTTTCTCTTTTCCAATGACTAAGCAAATAAAACATTTTCTTGAAAAAAGAAGTAGGATGAGTGTTTATGGGTTAAAAGATGTGGTTAATGTGGGTTAATGAAAGAAAAATGACCAATGTGTTTAAGGCTCAAATGGGTGACTAGAGATAGATAATTAGGGTAGGCTGCTTAAACATTCCAAAGATGGCCTAGATCATTTCTCTAGTGGTATGCTGTTTGGGATTTCGCCTCGAGAGATTATCAAATAGGTTCTAGAGTTCGGTGAGATCTTAGAAAATATCTAATTCACATAAATATACTCTAAGCCAACAAAGCAACTTATTAATCATGATATTGTGAATAGTGTTCCAAGGCATTCAAATAAATCAAGCTAACACAAGAATTAAGTACAAAATAGTACAAATTTAGCATTTTCCATAAATCCAACTCAATTTCAATCAGGTAATATCATAGGTTTGTGATCATCAACCCAAAAACAACTGAAAGGAAAAGAAAATATTTTTGTGATTTTCAAAAAATTTAAATATATAAATTTTTGTATAAATAAATAGATACTCTAAAATAGATGACCCCTATCCACCAAACTTAAAAAACACATTGTCCCCAATGTGAAGAATCAAAAGAGATGGAAATTGAAAGGATAAAAGTAAACTTCCTTGAAAATGTTGTATGAGTGCAATAGTAGGTTTGGGGAAGTGTTACAGAAGTTCTATGATAAGTCTAGAGTAGTGAACAACATTGGAGTCAGTCATTTGGGCACTGCGGCACCGACTCTCGAGTGTGTGCGCCTGGACGTGTTTCAAAGAAGTGTTGCCTTTTCTTTCTTTTTTTTTTAAACTTTTTTTTATAGCAAACGAAAAATATAAATTTGCAAAATGAGAGCATGAAAAAGAAAATAAAAGTGCAATAATCATAAAAATAAAATAAAATAATAGAAAGAAATTTGGGTTGCTTCCCAAAAAGCGCTTGGTTATAGTCTTTAGCTTGACATTTCCTTCTTTGAATCACCGATCAAGCAAATTAATGGTGACTTTTTGCTTGTTGAAATCTACTTCTAAGTAGGGCTTTAGATGTTGACCATTAACTTTGAATGTGCCTTTTGAGTTGTTAGAATCCTCAATGGCACCATACGGGAAAACTCTTGTTACCGTGAATGGTCCAGACCATCGAGATCATAATTTTTTGGGGAAGAGGCGAAGTCTAGAGTTATAAAGTAGAACTCTTTGGCCAACTTCAAAGTTTCTCTTGAGAATGTGTCTATCATGCCATCTCTTGGTTCTCTCCTTGTATATGAGAGCATTCTCATAGGATGCATGCCAAAACTTATCCATCTCATTGAGTTGTAATATCCTCTTCTCACCTGCTGCCTCCATGTCAAAATTAAGAGTCTTGATAGCTTAATAAGCTTTGTGCTCCAACTCCACTGGTAAATGACATGTCTTCCCAAAAACTAGACGATAGGGGGACATACCAATTGGAGTTTTGAAGGCTGTCTGGTATGTCCATAGTGCATCTTCTAATCTTTTGGACCCAATCTTTCCTTGAGTTGCTCACAGTTTTCTCTAATATTCCTTTCAGCTTTTGGTTGGAAATTTCTACTTGTCCACTAGTTTGAGGATGGTACGGAGTGGCAACCTTGTGTGTAACACCATATTTGCTCAAGAGTGCCTCAAATTGCTGGTTGCAAAATTTTTTTTCCCCATCGCTAATTATTGCTCTTGGAGTTCCAAACCAAGTGAATATCTGCTTTCTCAAAAAATTCATCACAACTTTAGAATCATTTGTAGGGAGGGCCACAACCTTTACCCATTTGGGAACATAATGTACAACTACTAAAATGTATTGATTAGAGAAAGAATGAGGGAATGACTCCATGAAATCAATGCACCAAATATCAAATAGTTCAACAACAAGTATATTATTTAATGGCATTTCATTTTTCCAGAAAATATTACCACTCATTTGACATTTATCACAAGAAGAAACAAAAGTATAAGTATCTTTAAAAATGGTGGGTCAATAAAAACCTGATTGGAGCACTTTAGCTACCGTTTTCTTCAGTCCATGGTGCCTGTCAACCTCTAATGAATGGCAATGTCTTAGGATCGACTCTATCTCTTCCTCGGTATACATCTCTAAATCACTTGATCACTACAATGCTTGTAGAAAAAATGTTCCTCCCAATAGTAGTGCTTGACCTCCGAAAAGAATTTCTTCCTTTGTTGGTATGTAAAATCCGAATTGATCACATTGCTTACCAAGTAGTTTACATAATCTGCATACCAAGGAACTTGTGTTAGAGATAAAATAAAGAGTTGTTCATCTGGGAATACCCTATTTATTGGAGAAAGTGGGGTTCCCTCTTCGTTGTGTGGTCAAGTCTAGAGAGATGATCGGCTACTTGATTCTCGGTTCCCTTTTTGTCTTTGATCTCCAAATCGAATTCTTGTAGGAGTAAAATCCACCTAACCTTGGTTTAGCTTACTTTTTAGCTAACAAATATTTAAGAGCAAAATGATCAGTGTAAGCAATTACTTTTGACCTAATTAAATATGATTTAAATTGATCAAAAGCAAATACCACTGCTAACAATTCTTTTTTCGTAGTAGCATAATTTAATTGGGCATTTGTCAAGGTACGACTCGCATCGCAGATAACATGGAGAACCTTGTTCTTCATTTGTCCAAGCATAGCTCATATTGCATAATCACTTTCATCACACATCAATTCAAATGGAACTGCCCAATCCGGTGTAAAGATTATTGGGGCTGAATTTAGCTTCTTCTTAAAAAAAAAGTGTAAATGCCTGCAAACAATCATTAGAAAAGTTAAATGGAGTATCTTTAACCAAAAGATAACAAAGGGGTTTAGTAATTTTAGAAAAATCTTGAATAAAATGACGATAAAACCTCTCATGTCCCAAGAAACTTCTCACGCCCTTGACCGTGCTAGGTGGAGGTAATTTTTCTATGACCTCTACTTTGGCTCGATCTACCTCAATGCCCTTGAAAGAAACTTTATGCCCAAGTACAATTCCATCTTGCACCATAAATGACATTTTTTTCCGATTAAGAACAATGTTAGTTTCTTCACATCTTTGTAGAACTAAAGATAAATTATTTAAACAATTATCAGATGAAAAACCAAAGACAGAAAAATTATAAAATCTCAATAAACTTTTCCACCATATCCGAAAAAATGGCCATCATGCATCGTTGAAATGTGGTCGCAGCATCGCACAAACCAAAGGGCATCATTCGGTAGGCAAATATTCCATACGAGCAAGTGAAAGTAGTTTTTTCTTGATCTTCCGTTGAAATTTGGATTTGATTGTACTCGAGTATCCATCTAGAAAACAATAATAAGCATGAGCGGTGAGCCGTTCTAACATTTGATCAATGAAAGGGAGTGGAAAATGATCTTTTTGTGTGGCATCATTGAGCTTGTGGGAGTCTATGCACACTCTCCAACCCATGACCCTTCTTGTTGGGATGGGTTCATTATTTTCATTCTCTACCACCGTCACTCCTCCCTTTTTAGGCACTACTTGCATCGGACTTACCCATGAACTATCAAAAATTGGGTAAATAATTCCGGCATCTAACAATTTGAGAACTTCTTTTTTTACAACTTCTTGCAAGTTCGGATTAAGTCTCCTTTGTGGCTGCACCGTAGGCTTATAATTATCTTCCATTAAAATCTTGTGCATGCAAAAAGAAGAGTTTATTCCCTTAATGTCAACTATAGTCCATCACAAAACTTGCTTGTGAGCTCTCAAAATTAGGGGTGAAAGTTGGTCGATCCGGACTGGAGAAATCGATCGGACCAGATCAACTCGGGACCAAGACCGGTTGGTCTTGGCCCCTGAAATAAAGGACAGAGAATTTTCAGTCCAGTCCCAGTCTGGGGGTTTCCCACCCAGACAGGATTGGATTGACCGAATTTCTAAAAACAAATATATATTATATATTATTTATATAATAGTTGTATAATTAATTATGTAATTTTCATCTTACCTATCAACATTAAAAATATAAAGTTTAAATATTTTATCAACAAATTAATATTCTATCAATTAACTAATGTATAATATCAATTAACTAATTATATAGTAATTATATAAGTTAAGAATGTATTTTCATCTAATTTATTATTATTGACCATATAAAATAAGTTTTTATTGAGTTAGTTACATAATTCACATTAATAATTCAATTAATCTTAATTTCGTATTTTAAATAAATTGTTTTTGTTAATTTATTTAAAAAAAAGAAGCAAAAATAAAAAAATAATTGGACCGGATGGAATAGATTGACTAGATCAGAAGTCCAGTCCAGTCTCTAAGGATATTTGGTCCGGTCTGGTCAGAGGAAAATGATGGATCAAAAATTTCAATCCATCACCCCCCTCGAACTGGACCGGACTGATTTATACCCATACTCAAAACTTGAACTAACTTCTCTTCTTCAAGACCTGTCCAAGATGAAGAAATTATTACGGGTAAAGAAGAATCATATAAATAAGCATATTTAAGATGAGAAGGAAGGGGTTTGAGTTCTGAAGAAGGGGCCTTAATAATGGATGGCTTTTGTGGAGTAATGCTTTCCCCCAATATTCATAGCTCTATACCTTAGAGTGTATGATCTAAGGTATGAAAGAGTTGATATAACTATTGAGACTTGGTTTTAAGTACTTTTATTTAGGATGTGCTATCTTTAAATTTGAACTTATGATGGTTATTAATACAATTGGGATGTTTAGTTCATTTTGGCATAAGTTTTATTTTTGTCACCCTAATTCTGCAGCGATTATTGCATTCTGTTAATTGCATGCTAAGATGCATTAGATATCAACTGATATGAACGATGGTATGTAACCATGTATTGCATTTTCTGACCCTCTAAGTCTCAGTTACATCTCAAGCAGTGACCCGAGGGCGTCACAGGGCATGAATATCAATGTTTTATATTTCATTATGGTATTATTCCGATTTAAGTACTGAAATGGTATATTTCAATAACAATGTGTTCTAATGTATCGTTTCTTGATTAGCTATATATATAAATATAAACTGATAATTAATAAAATAAATACATATATATAAGTGTTTATCATATATACATATATGCGTGTGTGACTGTTTGTGTGTATATATATATATATGGATGAATTGAAAATTTATAAAATAATTATACGTTCAAAACATTAGAAAAATGTAGATATTGTGTTAAAATATAATATTAAAAAAAATAAAAAATTGAATAAAATGTAGATATTGTGTTAAAATATAATATTAAAAAAAATAAAAAATTGAATTGAGATTCAAAGAAAACAAAAGAAGAAAAATAAAATAGTCGAGAAATTATTAAAAGTAACGAGATTTTAAAAATAGAGAATGAGATGACATTTAAATTTCNGACTCTTCATACCTTAGAGTGTATGATCTAAGGTATGAAAGAGTTGATATAACTATTGAGACTTGGTTTTAAGTACTTTTATTTAGGATGTGCTATCTTTAAATTTGAACTTATGATGGTTATTAATACAATTGGGATGTTTAGTTCATTTTGGCATAAGTTTTATTTTTGTCACCCTAATTCTGCAGCGATTATTGCATTCTGTTAATTGCATGCTAAGATGCATTAGATATCAACTGATATAAACGATGGTATGTAACCATGTATTGCATTTTCTGACCCTCTAAGTCTCAGTTACATCTCAAGCAGTGACCCGAGGGCGTCACAGGGCATGAATATCAATGTTTTATATTTCATTATGGTATTATTCCGATTTA
This sequence comes from Pterocarya stenoptera, assembly GCA_003123785.1. Classification (NCBI taxonomy): domain Eukaryota; kingdom Viridiplantae; phylum Streptophyta; class Magnoliopsida; order Fagales; family Juglandaceae; genus Pterocarya; species Pterocarya stenoptera. The sequence goes on from QEOT01002864.1 coordinate 131,000, forward strand.
AGTACTGAAATGGTATATTTCAATAACAATGTGTTCTAATGTATCGTTTCTTGATTAGCTATATATATAAATATAAACTGATAATTAATAAAATAAATACATATATATAAGTGTTTATCATATATACATATATGCGTGTGTGACTGTTTGTGTGTATATATATATATATGGATGAATTGAAAATTTATAAAATAATTATACGTTCAAAACATTAGAAAAATGTAGATATTGTGTTAAAATATAATATTAAAAAAATAAAAAAATTGAATAAAATGTAGATATTGTGTTAAAATATAATATTAAAAAAATAAAAAATTGAATTGAGTTTCAAAGAAAACAAAAGAAGAAAAATAAAATAGTCGAGAAATTATTAAAAGTAACGAGATTTTAAAAATAGAGAATGAGATGACATTTAAATTTCAAACAATTTAAAATCATTTAAATGCCTTTTAGATTTTAAAATCACATGAATGCCATTTAGATTTGGAATTTACAAGAATACTATCCAAACTCAAGAAAGTTACAAAATTGTTAGTAAAGGAAAAATCTAGTTGTAAGCGATTTTGTGCACTAATACGCACACCCATTCAATATGATTGATCAGAAAGTAAACTTTATTGAAAACAGTGTTAATTTGAATTTAGAATATGAAGGCAACAGTATTGATACACAAATTGGTACGCAAACTTACTTGTATATAGTAAAATTGTTAGTAAAACAGTCCGAAACAAAATGTAGTCTGGAATAGTCGGAACGTGATGGAACTTTGAATGAAATGGAATGAGGATGTATAGTATACCGGGTACTACACCAAACAAAAAATTCCGATTTGAACGAGACAAAATTCAAAACTATGATTAGTACATATACAAGGGAGAAGCTAAAATATGAAACTTGATTGAAAAGTGAAGGCAGTTGCAATTATATATAAAATGCTATGTTCAAATGATTTCAATTGAAAACGTTCAAAATTGATCGAATGAGTTGCTGCTCAATTGGTATGTTCTTGTAAAATTAAGGGTAAGGATCATGGGTTCTAGTCCCAATAGGTGTGTTCTTGTAAAATTATTAGGCACGTGACTTATGGGCTTCAATTCATCGCACCATAATTATTTCTTTTTAAAGCAGTAATAATTAAACTTGAGAAAAACTAAACTGCAATTGTGGACTCGTTCGATTCTTTGTTTCCTTTTTCTTTTTCCCCTTAACTGCCTAAGCGAATCTAAACTTATTGTTAATTCACAACCTTTGAATTATTGATTTATTGTCAAGCTATAAGGCACTTCAATTAATTGAAGGTAGAGTCGTGGGTTCTAGGCCCCGCCGTTTCTTTGTAGTAATAAAGGTGGATGAGAAGTTGTAAATCTAATCACCATGAATTGACGTGCAAGTGTTGCAAAAGGAAACATTATGATGGAGAAAAAAGGAGAGCACATACCGGAGAAAGTAATGGAAAATAAATCATATATTGTGAGGAACTTGCCTAATCAAAGGGACGCATGAGTGGTGGGGAAGTCGAGTAGGGTTGTGCATTCGGACATATGGGAGGATCCGGATTCGCATTAGGCTTTTTAAAAGCGGGCGGATATCTGCCTGAATAAACTAGATCGAAACCCGGGCAGATATCCGGTTCTGAATATCCGGATTTTATACTCT
>QEOT01002864.1:133773-314606 GCA_003123785.1 Pterocarya stenoptera
ATACCTTAGAGTGTATGATCTAAGGTATGAAAGAGTTGATATAACTATTGAGACTTGGTTTTAAGTACTTTTATTTAGGATGTGCTATCTTTAAATTTGAACTTATGATGGTTATTAATACAATTGGGATGTTTAGTTCATTTTGGCATAAGTTTTATTTTTGTCACCCTAATTCTGCAGCGATTATTGCATTCTGTTAATTGCATGCTAAGATGCATTAGATATCAACTGATATGAACGATGGTATGTAACCATGTATTGCATTTTCTGACCCTCTAAGTCTCAGTTACATCTCAAGCAGTGACCCGAGGGCGTCACAGGGCATGAATATCAATGTTTTATATTTCATTATGGTATTATTCCGATTTAAGTACTGAAATGGTATATTTCAATAACAATGTGTTCTAATGTATCGTTTCTTGATTAGCTATATATATAAATATAAACTGATAATTAATAAAATAAATACATATATATAAGTGTTTATCATATATACATATATGCGTGTGTGACTGTTTGTGTGTATATATATATATATGGATGAATTGAAAATTTATAAAATAATTATACGTTCAAAACATTAGAAAAATGTAGATATTGTGTTAAAATATAATATTAAAAAAAATAAAAAATTGAATAAAATGTAGATATTGTGTTAAAATATAATATTAAAAAAAATAAAAAATTGAATTGAGATTCAAAGAAAACAAAAGAAGAAAAATAAAATAGTCGAGAAATTATTAAAAGTAACGAGATTTTAAAAATAGAGAATGAGATGACATTTAAATTTCAAACAATTTAAAATCATTTAAATGCCTTTTAGATTTTAAAATCACATGAATGCCATTTAGATTTGGAATTTACAAGAATACTATCCAAACTCAAGAAAGTTACAAAATTGTTAGTAAAGGAAAAATCTAGTTGTAAGCGATTTTGTGCACTAATACGCACACCCATTCAATATGATTGATCAGAAAGTAAACTTTATTGAAAACAGTGTTAATTTGAATTTAGAATATGAAGGCAACAGTATTGATACACAAATTGGTACGCAAACTTACTTGTATATAGTAAAAATTGTTAGTAAAACAGTCCGAAACAAAATGTAGTCTGGAATAGTCGGAACGTGATGGAACTTTGAATGAAATGGAATGAGGATGTATAGTATACCGGGTACTACACCAAACAAAAAATTCCGATTTGAACGAGACAAAATTCAAAACTATGATTAGTACATATACAAGGGAGAAGCTAAAATATGAAACTTGATTGAAAAGTGAAGGCAGTTGCAATTATATATAAAATGCTATGTTCAAATGATTTCAATTGAAAACGTTCAAAATTGATCGAATGAGTTGCTGCTCAATTGGTATGTTCTTGTAAAATTAAGGGTAAGGATCATGGGTTCTAGTCCCAATAGGTGTGTTCTTGTAAAATTATTAGGCACGTGACTTATGGGCTTCAATTCATCGCACCATAATTATTTCTTTTTAAAGCAGTAATAATTAAACTTGAGAAAAACTAAACTGCAATTGTGGACTCGTTCGATTCTTTGTTTCCTTTTTCTTTTTCCCCTTAACTGCCTAAGCGAATCTAAACTTATTGTTAATTCACAACCTTTGAATTATTGATTTATTGTCAAGCTATAAGGCACTTCAATTAATTGAAGGTAGAGTCGTGGGTTCTAGGCCCCGCCGTTTCTTTGTAGTAATAAAGGTGGATGAGAAGTTGTAAATCTAATCACCATGAATTGACGTGCAAGTGTTGCAAAAGGAAACATTATGATGGAGAAAAAAGGAGAGCACATACCGGAGAAAGTAATGGAAAATAAATCATATATTGTGAGGAACTTGCCTAATCAAAGGGACGCATGAGTGGTGGGGAAGTCGAGTAGGGTTGTGCATTCGGACATATGGGAGGATCCGGATTCGCATTAGGCTTTTTAAAAGCGGGCGGATATCTGCCTGAATAAACTAGATCGAAACCCGGGCAGATATCCGGTTCTGAATATCCGGATTTTATACTCTCTTTTTTTTTTCAGAAAAATTATTACTTTTAAAAAGCATTTAAACAAAACATTTTAACACTTTTTAGGAGGCTTTTTTTTGTAGGTTTTTATATTTGTCATTTTTATAGGCATTTTTTGAACTTTTTTATTGCCTATTCAAATTTTTATAAAATAAAATAAATAATAATAGACATCAACATTCAGAATACACTACAGATTTTATATTATTGTTTACATCGTACTGCAAGTCATTAACTTTACAAGGAACAAATAGTGAAAAATTCAAAAACAGTAGCCAGGAACTGTGGAAAAATGTTTGAAGTCAAGCCCCCTTATCATCTTCATTGTGAGTTGCAAGAAACAAAGAACTAAAAATCAAGAAATTAGTAAAAAATCATATCCCAAATGGTATTCATATATATAGAGAAAAATCAGAAAATAGACTAGAAATAAAACAAAAAACAAAAAAACCCCATACCCAGATTTAAACCAAAAGGAAGGGAAAAAGAAATAGAGAATTTTAGATTCTTGACATACAACATCCAGAGATGATTAGGAAGAAAAAAAATTGAAAATAAACTAGAAATCAAGAAAAAAAAAACAAATAGAAAAATACATGAGACCCAGATCCAAACCAAAAGGAAGGGAAAACAAATAGAGAACTTCAGATTCTTGACATACAACATCTAGAGAGATGAATAGCAAGAAAAAAAATAAAAAATAGATTAGAGATTACAAAAAAAAAAAAAAAAACCAAACCAAACCCAAATCCAAACAAAAAAGAATGGAAAAAAAGTTTAATGAACATAATCGCAGCATCTAGAGAGATTAATAGGAAGAAAAAATCGAATGTAGACTAGAGATTAGGAAAAAAAATAAAAACAAAAACAAACCAGACCCTGATTCAAGATTAGAGAGACATACATAGAGAGAGACACACACAGAAAGAGTCATAACGGCAATTTTTTCTATGATGAAAATGGACGACGGTAGCTCATAATATGAGTTAGGGTTTCTGGAGAGAGAGAGAGAGAGAGAGTGAGTGTGTGTGTTGTGGGAAAAAGAATTACCCGACTTGTCGACTTGGGGAATTACAATTTACTAGACTTGGGAGTTGGGACTTGACATCATTTGTACCCCTTGTACAATTGAATTGGATAGGTCTACTCTTCATTGGAAAATGTAATAGTTAATAGCAGAACGAAAGATTTTAAAACCGGATACAGAATACAGATATCCGGCATCTGTAATCGCAGTTGTGCGGGTAGAAGAAATTTTCTATCTGCCTGGGGTTTATTAGGTTTTCCGAATTTTTAACTGGACAGGAAAAAAAATCCGGTTCGGATGCATACCCTTAAAGGCGAGTAATAGATTAACAATGATGCAAGCAAATGCAATCAGGATGAAGGTAGTCAAGCGAGCAATGCATTATGGCGATGGTGACATGATGAGAAACACAAGCAAACAAGTCGAATGTCGCCTTAGGCAAGCAACAATAAGGGGAGACAAAGGGGAAACACATTCTATATTGGGTGAGCAAAGGCGTGCTGACAATACATAAGGCGAGCTATGCATAATGCAGAAGTGGTTTAGGGAGAGCCTTGGTGTGGTGCCCTTGGCCCTTGGTAGTGTACTTGGCGAGGATTCGAAGTGCTAGGGGTATTAGCTAGTCAGCAACACCCCAGATGTTGCTTAGGGTTAAGCATGAATTCTTGATTATATACACGACAAGTAAAATAATTTGCAATGGAATAAGCGAAGGGATTAGTTAGAGACTAATACTAAATATACCAGATGTTTGTACCAGTTATATTGTACATTGTCATTAATTCATCACTTACATTAATATACAACAAACCGCACATGAATTTATCACCTAACTAAAATATACATCTTAAAAAATAAAAATATCTACTAATCAAAGACAGGCCTCCGTGTCTAAACCTTGGGCGAGGCTAGTCCTTCTTCATCAGAAAACTCTTCTTGGGGGAAATTTGCATCAAGATCTACAGTTCTGGTAAATGAAATTGCAAATGGGAATACAACAGTGAGACTTCTAAGAAATTACCATAAGTTAAAACCCATGATAATACTACTAATGAGAGACAATGGAGATGAATATGCATGCATTGTGTTATGTCAATAAAGCCATGAACACATAATTTACACATGGCAATGAATCACTCTCCAGGTAGAAACACATGTATTCATAGTCATGGCAAAGAATCACCCTTTTTCATAAATCTTGTGTATAGAAGTATGGCGAAGACTCATATTCTGAGCAAATCTCAATATGCATAGTCACTAATAAGTTGAGGGATTACCCTCTTATCAATATGCATCAAAGCCACAATTTTTCATTTCATAAGCACCAACAAGAAATCGCCCCACTGTTTAACACGCAAAATTACTCTACCCAACCAACGTGCAAGCTCAAGCACCAAATCCAGAATCAACCGACTTGGGGAATCACTCCACACCCGGTCAATGCACAAACACACACAGTGACACCACCCATGATAGACTAGGGGACTCTTTTTAATCGTGTTATCAATTGAGGCCAACACAAAGATGTTCCACCCCGATCATCAAGGGGAATCACTCGATCTATATGAAACTCGTGGCAATGTGTCGTAGGGACTCTTCATGTAAAGAGGTGAGTTATAGAATATACAAAACCCTAAACTTATTACATACTCACAAATATTTACCCCACATTTCCAGTATGATCATAGGAGCTAATCTACTTAAATTGTATTTCTAATACTACCGTAATGTTGGTGAAGATCCTTCCTTCGCCAGATTGTGACCGAAAGAGAGAATAAATCATTTTTGATCTCAAAAGTGAGATTTTTACTGTTGTCTAATGCTTTTTATACTATGGGACCGTCAACCCTAGTTATGACGGTTGCCTAACTTCAAAAAATCTTGAATGAGAGACATTCAATCTTGGCCGTCCTTTTGCACTTTGGACTTGTAGGATGGCAGACACTGGTAGGGATAAGGCATGCACATACTCTGCATCTTGTCTTGGGTCAAATCCCGCAAACCTTCCCCTACTAAGAGTCTCCAATGTGGCATTGGACCATACCACTTAGATCAGAAAATATGGCCTGCAAGTTCGTAATCCTTTTTCTACAGACTCACTCCAGATGTAACATCTCTTATGGAGTAATGGCCTCTGTGTACAATATCTGCCACCCTCTGAGCACCTATGTGTTATCTCAAAGAGCGTTCACGTCTACATCGAGCAAGTCCTTATCCATTGCGCGCCTTTGTACGGTCAGCACTTTACTTGCCTGCTTGGCATAGGGTGAAAAGTCCTTCATAGCCGGGTATTGAACCTTGCCAGGAAGGCTTTCTACATAGTGTTGCTCTCCCTTCTCTTGGACTAGCTGCATTTTTCTCTCTTGGCCATCTCCTTGTCGTCGGCCTTTCATCCTCAGGAGGGGATCTTCTTCTGCGTTAGTACAGTCCTCACAAACGGACAACATAGAACAAAGTCGAAAGTGCCTAAAGATAGCATAGTAGTGCTCATATGGTAGCAGGTGATCTATAGAGGCTTGTACCCAAAGATGATGTTTCAATAGAGGGAAAAGAGGAATATGGGTTTGTAGACCATACGTCTAACTATGAAAGTAAGGCTCAATTCCACGTGAGAGATTTTCAAAAGGGGATCTATTTTCAAGGTTAGCTACAGGAACGTGTAAGCATTGTCTCATCAATATAATTGGTCTCTACCATTCTTCAATCAATCAAGCATACGCAAGGATGACCAAGGGGAGGACAGTTCAGAACCCAAAATGACACGAAGGTGGAAAATGACAAAAAGTATAGTTACAGATACTTTGCATCTTTTTCTAGATAGTGTGTATGTTTCACTTTATCAGGCACGTGACTTGTAAGCTTCATTCTGTAATGACCCAAAAGAAATTCAATGGATGAATTTCTTTAGACTTTAGAGAATGTCTTAAAATCCTGAAAAGATTTCACGAATTGAGCAAACGATTAAGTTTTAATCTGTCAGCATAGTTGGATTCCAACCCACTATGGTGACAAAGTTGCCTTTCTATTTATTTAAATCACTTAAGAATACAATTTGATAAAACGAATTGCACCATTAGTCTCAGGTGAATATTTAGAATTTTACGGTGCAACAATATGTTTCCCTGTTTCCTGAATGAATAGTAACTAGAAGTGCCTTTTTATTTGATTAAGGCACTTAGGAGTAGAATATCGCAAAATGAATTATACCACTAGACTCGTATGATCATTTAGGATTTTATGCTGCAATAATAAATTCCATAATTTTTTGGGTGAATAGTAACATTAGGGATGGTGACAGGTGGCAATCGATTCAAACAATTGTCAAATCGCCATATAGAATGTTCAAATCCATTTAGAATCACTAAATTACTTTTTGGTTGGACCCATGGCACAATCCTAGTCATTCATTGAAATAATAATAAAATACTTGTCACATGGAGAATGAAGTGCAATGGAATGAAGGGAAAATCAAGCCATGTGATCATGCCACCTAAGCCAAACACTATTTCGATCAACCAGAACACTATTTGGGCAATCAAAAGAGATTTTCAACTCCAATGAAACTCTAAACCATTAGAATTCAAAAAAAAAAAAAAACCTAAAGATCATGTGTTGGCCACAACTCTAAACTTGGTTTTCAAACCTTAAAGTGGTCGATTTTGATTAAGTGTTTAATCACTTAATTAAATTATTTTCACATACTATACCACTTAATTATACACTCATACACCCTTAACCACTCTTTTATATATTTTTAATAACTTTGGGCCAAAAGAATTTGATTTAGATTTGATCCAGCCAAAACCCTAAAAGAAACTATCTCTATACCGAAAATTGAAGCCCACGCAATTAGGCCTAGTTTTGGCCCACCAAAAACCACCACCATGCCAAGCTTCTTGAAAAAGTTTCTTCCCCCACCCAAGACCAAGGCTATGGCTGACATACCACTCAGTTTTGAGCCTCCAATAGTCATTGGAAGAGAATAGAAAAGGCTACACAAACCCAAGCCATCCCCTCGGCCAGACTGCCATGAGAGACAGTAGTTGTGTAGCTTCTTTGTCCCCCTCCTTTAGGCTGCCACCTTCCCAACCAAGGGTCACTCAGCCACCCTCATGTCATCCCCTCTCTCCATATCACAGGCCCCATCCATCTTCATTGTAGACTTGGCATTTTCCCACCATTTTCCTAGAGAGAAATTGAGAGAGCTCTTGAGGCAGGTTTTTGGCCTTTTTGCCCTTGCATTTCTAGCCCTTTGTAAGTCGATTTATATGACATAGTCTTCATGTATTATGTTCAAATTTGAGTCTAGTTTACATGGGTATATGTTGGAAAATATTTCATGAAGTTTTTGTTGGTGAAAGTTTGGTTGGATGATGCAAAGATCATGGTGGTGACATTTCTTGATGTTTGGGTGAAACTTTGAAAGTTTTGTACAGTGTTTGGTTAAATCTTGGGTAGATTTTGCTATGGTGAAGTGTTGACATATTTATATGCAAGTTAGGTCTGGATTCATAACATGTTAGCATTTTTATAAAAGAGCTTTGCATGATTCTGAAATGTTAGAAACTGGATGACTAAAAATAGTTTATGTTTCTGGGAAGTTGTGATTGTAGGTTATGGAAACTTGATTTAATAGGTTTGAACTTTGCATATGTTGTTCTTGAGGCTTTGATATATTTTTTAAGAGTTTATTTCCAGAGAATGTTGGTTTATATTTTTTATGGAATGATTTAGTACATGCAAGAGTTTGTGTAAAACACAATCTAGAGGTTCTCGGATGTGTTGTTGTTTGGATGACATTTTTGTCAAGTCGTGCTAGATTTAATTATTAGATCAAGTTAGAACTTGACTATGAGATATATGGTTATATTTATTGAAGATTTTCTGCATGAAAACCAATGATCTAGTGATTTTGGTTTAAGTCCAAAGCATGTTAAACATGGTTTTGAGGTTTTCATGCAAACCGATTCTGTAAGTTGTATTTTTGAGATTTTGTTGTTTAATCAAGTATGATATCACTTAGGTTTTAATGATGAATATTTTAGTAGAGTATTTATGAAATTTTGGGGTCCTTGGAGTTGATTTGGAAAATGTTAGACCAAGAACATCAAGGTTGGTTATATTTTACCTAAATTTGGTGTTTTGGAACTTTTGTTGATATAATGAGCTTATGATTTTAGTGAAATGTGAATGCTGATGTTTTAGTATGATTTTAGAACCTAGGACGAATCTCCATTTAGTATAAAAATTAGTTATTTTGGATATTTCACATTATCAGGTTGACAAGTAACATGATTAAAAATTAAAAGACGAATCTTTTACACAAGATGGATACTATCAATATCACTTAAAATTTAAAAAGTAGATGATATTTTTCCGTTGGGAGTAGAAGATGCTCCTTTCCCTCCAATTAAGATGTTTTGATTGAGAGATGCGTTAGTTTCATAAAAATAAAGTAAAATTACAAACTGATATGTTAAATGTGATTTATTATAATTTGATATAAAAAAATATTGAATTTACAAATTAGATGTGATGCGTTAAAAAATAGTTAATTTATCAAAGCAAGGTATGCGGACTTGTAAATAAAACATTTATTTGTTAATAAAGGAGAGGGAGAAACTTCTTTCAATAGAAAGTCGGTAGGGACGATGAGTACTCTTTGTATAATGAATAGAATTCTGCACCAAACAGAAATCAGCTCCAGAAAGTTCAGGATTTTGAGCAATTGCATGAGAATAATTAGGAAAGAGAGACACTGCATAAATTTAAAAAAAACGATATTATGAATCTGCAATATTAGTCACTCCCAAATATATCTATTCATCCCCTAACTGTGAAATGACTACACAGATAAACTTTGAAGATACTAACCTTCTAGCCTATCGGTACGAAATTAGTGGGTTTAAATTTGGGTAAAATGAGATTGACCTGTTAAGATATGATTAATAAATGGGCCAATAATAGGTCAACTCACAATAACCCGTTAAATTACAATTATATTATTGTTGAGTTGTAATATTGGTATTTCTCAATATGTTTATGTTTTCATTGTTGGGATTGTGATTCTGGACCTATATATGCTCATAGTTGTTATGGTATGGTTTGTAATATTGATTTTGTTATATATTAAAATTTGAAAAATATTGATATTTTTTGTTAGTAGACATTCTTATTGTTTTTTTTTTAATGTATCGTGGCTACTAATAAATAAAGCTTTTAACTTTTATATGAATTATGTTAATCGTGTCAAATGAGTTATGTATGTTAGTTCAATCCATTTACATGAAATGAGTAATATGTTGACCTATTTCTAATTAAATATTAAACGGGTCCAAACGGGTGACCCGACACGACCCGTTATTTAAATGGATTTGGTTAATGTTTGACAGGTTTAACTTCACGGATTAAGTTTGGGTTAATCTATATAGTTGAACATACATAACTTGATACAACACGAATATGACTCGCAAATACAAATTGTCACCCCTAGTCGGCACATCACAATGGATAAGTCTTGCTTCGCATTAAATTTAAAAAACCAAAAAATACTGAGAGATAACATATTTTATGGATAATTGAGGAACGGTGATGTGATCATGTGTTGGTGAGGAAATAGAATCCTCTTAAAAAAACTTGAATCTCCATTTAGTATAAAAAAAGTAGTTATTTTGGATATTTCACATTATCAGGTTGATAAGTTAAATGATTAAAAATTAAAATATGCATCTTTTACGCTAGATGGATACAATCAATATCACTTAAAATTAGATTAGATCCCCGACTTAATTCTTCTCTCAACTACTTTCCATATCTAGAAAGCGATAGAGGTGAAGTCATTAGTCATCTTCCTCAACTGAGGAAGGGGGGATCTCTTTGCTCGCGAGTATGAGCAGAGGAGTGCGATGGAGGATGTGTGGAGGAGGTTGAAGTTGAACAATGAGGAGGAGAGTCTGATTGAAGTTCAGCAGGATGTGGAAGGTTTGATGAGATCGAAGGGTGAAAGACGTCTAGTTGGGAAGGTGATTTCGGATCGTGGGATTGGAAGGGATATTGTCAGATCGATGATGGAATGGTGTGGAAGGTTGGTAAACCATTAGAATTTCATGATACTGGAAGTAATTGCTTTGTTAACCGGCGGCTTTGCTCATGAGTTAGCGATCAAGACTTTTGTCAGTCAAAGAGATAAGTTGAGAGTTCTCGATGGCTGTCCATGGCTGTTTGACAACCATGTGTTTATTCTCAAGGATTTTGATGGTGAAACGCAGCCTAGCAAACTTGATTTTGATCATTCTTGTCTATGGGTGCAGATGCTGAATTTACCTCTGAGCTATATGAATAAGAAAATGGGGGAGGTAATTGGAAGATCTTTAGGGGAGGTTATGGAGGTAGATGTACAAAAGGATGGTGTGGCTTGGGGGAGGTGTTTGAGTGAAGGTGGAGTGTGACTTAAGAAGGCCTTTAGCTCGAGGAAGAACTATTGTTGTGGATGGAAGGACTAGCTGGGTGCCATTTCAATATGAGAAATTGCCTAGGCTATGCTTTAATTGTGGAAGGTTGTTCATGAGAAGGATGGATGTAAAGGAAGGGAAGGGAATTCTGGTCAGTATGGTGTTTGGCTAAGAGCAATACCTCAAATCAGAAAAGGTAATGCTAAGGGTAGGGATCAAAAAGGGAGTGAGTTTAATGAAGAAAAAAAAAAGGAAATGTTAGGGGCTAATTGTGATAATGTTGAAAAGGGAGAGGAATTAAAAGGGGGAGGAATGGAAAATGAGGTAGTAAATGAAGGGAAGGAATCGAGTGGTGGTTTGGAGGTACAATGTGTAGTTAAGTTGCATGTGGTGATTGAGGAAAGGCCAAATATCTACGAATGTGAGAATGATGGTCAAAAGGATATGCTTGATAGCACGATGTAGTTGGAAAGAAAGAGTTCCAATGTAGAGGAACAAGTTCAAGAAAGTAAGGAATCCTCGAGATGGAAGAAAAGGGCTTGAGTTAGGCCTAAGTCAGGTAAGCTTTCTAGCTCTGTTTCTGCTTTGAAAAGAAACTACGAACCTGGGGAGAATGAATGTGAATCAATGTTTTGAATACCGTACCGGTGACCATTTCGGTTGAGGCATTGAAATAAGATATTTCGATATTGGTACCGTTTCAGAATAGTCTCTATATGAATAAATTCTTTATATAAATATATGTAAATTATATTTCAAAATGATAGTCTATATATGAATAAATTATATATAAATATATATAAATTATAAATAGTCTGATCTGAATTGGGGGGTAAAAAAATAAGCTTGTAGAATGAAGAAATGAAAAAATAAAGATGAAAAAAGTGAAGGCCGAATTATAGGCCGGTATGGGCCAAAATGATCGAAATTCTAACTGGTAGGAAACTATACCCTTCTCTGTATCGGCTACACCATAGAAACAAAATATTTCGACCGTACCAGTCGGTACGATGTGAAATTTAAAACATTGATGTGAATTGATGGTGGATGGGAAGAGGTTGAGAGGCAATGAATTTTTGGTCTGTGATGAGGACAGGCTAGGTGTGGTGGCTGCTGAGTAGCACCACCTGGCATTATGTTAACCTTATGTTGGAATTGTCGAGGGCTTGGCAACCCTCGGGCAGTTCAGGACGTTAGCCTCATGGTTAAGGAGAAGAGGCCTACACTGGTTTTTGTTTGTGAAACAAAAACTAGATCTTATAAAATTGCAGGACTACATAGGAGACTTGGAATGGAAGGTTGCCTGGCTGTGGATTCTATTGGGAGGAAAGAAGGTCTTGTGTTGTTCTGGAAAGAGGAGAGAGGAGTTGAGGTGATCAGTTATTCGAATTAGTATATCAGTGTACATGTTAAAGGGGATAAAAGGGAAAGAGATTGGATTTTTATTGGTTTTTATGGCAATCCTGAGACAGGAAGGAGATGTCTCTGTTGGGACTTATTGAGAAAATTAAAGCCTTCGAATGATGCAGCTTGGTGTGTAGGGGGAGATTTTAATGAAATCTTGTGGTAGGATGAAAAGATGGGAGGTAAGAGAAGGGCTGAGAGTCAAATTAATTTGTTTAAAGATGTGCTAGAAGATTGTGGATTAGGGGATCTTGGTTGTTGTGGCAATGGATTTACTTGGTCAAACAAGCACACTGATCAGTCTATTACAAAAGAAAGGTTGGATAGGTTTGTAGTGAATGATAAATGCAGGTTTCTATTTAAGGAAATGAGAGTAGGCTTTGAGTGGACGATGTTCATATCATTTATCTATATTGTTATCCATGTTGACGGTGAGCAAAGTAGGAAGAGAAAACATTTTCCTTTCAGATTTGAAGCTTGTTGGATAAAACAGGAAGAATGTGAAGATGTAATTTGAAGAGGATGGAAGAAGTGGTAGTCTATTGTAGAACCTCTTTAGAGAGTTCAGTCCAGACTCAAGATTTGCAGTGGTTCTCTATTTTCATACTTTAATGGAAGAGATAAGGGGAGAGGGAGGGAGATTGAATAGATTTCCTACAAGATTAACAAAATTCAAGAAAACTTAAGTAAGGAAAATATGGAGGAGTTGAAGGCTCTGTAAGAAAAGGTTGGTTTGTTATTGGAGCAAGAAGATGTGAAGTAGAAGCAGCGTGCAAAGAGAAACTGGGACAAGTTGGGAGATAAAAAATACTAGATTCTTCCATGAGTGTGCAAATCAAAGGAAAAGAAGGAATAAGATTGTGTCTATTAGGGATGGCCAAGAAGTTTTAAGGGAAAATGAGGAAGCTATTGCTGCTGCTTTCAGAGATCATTTTTCTGTGATTTATACTAGTGCCAATCCTTCTACTGAAGCTATCTAGGAGTGTATTGAGGCTGTGGAGCCTAGGGTAACAAATTCTATGAATGAGTTTCTAGAGAAAGAGTTTCAAAAGGAAGAGGTAGATGAGGCTTTGAGAATGATAGGAGCTTTGAAGGGCCCGGGTCCTGATGGTTATGGGGCATGCTTCTTCCAATATTTTTGGCATGTGATAGGGGATGATGTGTGTAAAGCAGTGTTTGGCTTTCTGAATGGTGGTAATTTGCTTGATGCCATCAACCAAACTTTTATAGCACTGATTCTTAAAGCAAGTGAGCCAAGAAGTGTGAATGAATATAGGCCTATAAGTCTTTGCAATGTTGCTTATAAAATCATTGCAAAGACCTTAGCAGATAGACTAAAGAGGGTGTTGGATGAGGTTATTTCAAAATGCCAGAGTGCATTTATTCCTGGGAGGTTGATTTCAGATAATGTCATAGTAGCCTATGAGATATTGCATTTGATCAAGTGCAGGCAAAGAGGTTGAGTGGGAAGCATGATAGTAAAACTTGACATTTCAAAGGCCTATGATAGAGTGGAATAGGGGTATTTGGAGGCTATCATGAAAAAATTAGGTTTTGGAGTTAGGTGGATTGGTTTGATTATGAAATGCATTTCATCAGTCTCATATGCTGTCATTGTCAATGGAAAGCCAGGTGATTCTATTAATCCAACAAGAGGATTGAGATAAGGAGACCCATTGTCTCCTTATCTTTTTCTGATTTGTGCTAAGGGGTTAAGTGCACTGCTTGAGCAGGCTAAAGGGAGAGGTGAAATAAAAGGATTTTTAGTGGCTCAGGGGGGGATGAAATTGACTCATCTCCTATTTGAAGATGATTGTTTAATCTTTGGGAAAGCTTCTTGGAGAGAGTGGAAGCAAATCAGTGGAATATTGGAGGTGTATGAGAAGGCATCTGGGAAAGCTTAAATAAGCATAAGACAACTATTCTGTTTAGTCCTACTGTTGGTTCTTAGGTGAGAGCAGATATTGTGAAGGATTGTGGGGCTAGAGTATGAAAAAAGTTGAGTAACTGGAAAAACCAGTTCTTATCACCCTTAGGAAAAGAAGTACTTCTAAAGGCAGTCATCCAAACTATTCCCACGTATTATAAGTGTTTTTAAATTGCCTAAGAAGCTGTGTCAAGAGTTAGCATCACAAATGGCAAAGTTCTGGTGGGGCTTCAAGCAAAGGGACAATAGAACTCAATGGCAGAGTTGGGCAAAAATGGGAATGTCAAAAGCTGATGGAAGGTTGGGTTTCAGAGAGTTAGATGCTTTTATCAAAGCTCTCTTTGCAATGCCGTGTTGGAGGGTGGTGATAAACCCTTAATCTATGGTTGTAGTAATTCTTAAGGATAAATACTCTAGAAATTTTAAGATCTTGCAAGCTTCTTTGGGGTCTAAACCTTCTGCTATTTGGAGGAGCTTGGGAGATTCTTTGGATTTACTAAAGGATGGTTTGGTATGGAGAGTAGGGGATGGTAAGAATATAACAATTTGGGAAGCTAGGTGGATTCCCAAGGCACTAACCTTTAAAATTCAATCTCCTGTGAACATTTTAAATGTTGATGCAAGAGTGGAGGAATTGATTGTAGTGAATAGAGGGTGGAATGAAGAGTTAGTGAAGCAAGTGTTCAATGATGATGAAGCTGCTGTGATAAGTAGACTACCTGTCAGTATTGCTGGGTTCCCTGATAAGCAAATATGGGCTCATTCAAATGATGGTTTGTTTAGTGCTAAGACTGATTATCATGCTAAAATGAAGAAGAGAAGAAGGGTGAGTAGGGAGGCATCAGAAGAGGTTGAGGAGGCTTGGAAGAAATTATGGAGTTTGAACATTCTAGGGGTTGGTTTTTGTTTGGAAAGCTATTACCAACTGCCTTTCAACAAAGAGAAATTTGATAAAAAGGAAAGTTCTAAAAGAAGTTTTATGCCTAGTTTGCAAGAGGGTTGAGGAGTCAGTATGCCATGCTTTGTGGAGTTGCAGTGGGGCAAGTGATGTGTGGGCTTGTGAGAGAAGTCCAGTGCAGAAGTGGTCCAGCAGTGGAAATGTTTGATCTTTGGGCAGAATGGACTTCAAAGTTTGCTCAAGATCAGTTAGAGGTGATGGCTATGGTGCTGAGAAGAGTGTGGTTGAGAAGAAATGGGGTGGTGTTTGATAACAAGTTCGAGGGTCCTAATGAGGTTTTTAATCTAGCAGCAGAGTTGTTGATAGACTTCCAGCAAGCTTAGATCAAGCAGGGAAGTGGCCAGAGAAATGGGACTCAATGCAACAGGATTAGTCGATGGAAACCACCTATTGGGGAGATAGTTAAGGTCAATTGGGATACAGCTTTAAAGATTAATGAAAATAGAGGTGGGATTGGGGTGATCATTAGGGATATTTGTGGTGAAGTCTTAGTTTCATTGTGCTGTCCTAAACTAAATGTTGCAGAACCTATTATAACAGAAATTTATGCTCTTTAGAGGGCAATGAAGCTGTGTGATGAATTAAATTTTAGTATGGTGCAATTGGAAAGGGATGCCTTAACCGTGATTCAAGCAGTTAACAAGGCTGAAGTCTCATGGGAGTGACATGACCAACTGATAGAAGAATTGAAGGAGATATTGAAGAACATAAGGCAATGGGAAGTTGGATATGTGAATAGAATCTGCAATAGTGTTGCGCATAGTCTTGCTAAAAGTGCTTTACATGTAAATGAAGAGATAGTGTGGATTGAGGACTATCCTCAAGAGATTAAAAAGCTTGTAGAAATTGATAAACTTTGTAATTCTATTGATTCATGAATACAACATACAAATTTACTTTCAAAAAAAAAAAAAAAAATCACTTAAAAGTTAAAATGGAGATGATCATTTTCCGTTGAGGAGTAGAAGATGAGTTAGTTTTAAAATTTACAACTAATGTGCTAGATTGATTTATTATAATTTCATATAAAAAAATATTTAATTTACAAATTAGATGTGATGCATTAAAAATAGTTGATTTATCACATCAAGGTACGCGGACTTGCAAATAAAATATTTTATTTGTTAATAAAGGACATGGAGAAACTTCTTTCAATAGAAAGTCGGTAGGGACGACGAGTACTCTTTGCATAATGAATGTAATTATGAACCAAACAGAAATTATCTCGAGAAAGTTCAGGATTTTGAGCAATTACATGAGAATAATTAGGAAAGAGAGACACCGCATAAATTAAAATAAATAAAAAATGTTATTACGAATCTGCAATATTACTCACTGCCAAATATATCTCTATTCATGCCCTAAATGTAGAAAATGACTAGATAAACTTTTAAGATACTGGACCTTCCAAGTTCAAGCCTAACGGCCAAAATCCCGTGCTCGAATCACGCGCACTCTGTTTCTCTCTCTTTAAATTTGGCACTCACGTTTGTTGGGCACATCGAAGCAAATATCCAGTCCGTTACAAACATACTCTACGATTCTCATTCCGTTTTTTTCCCAATCTTCCCCAAATCCAGATCTCCCTTCAACTTCCGCTTCCCTTTCTTTTATCCTTCCATCTCTCTTCGAGACTTTTTCCACCACCGATCGAATAGTACCATTGATTTCTGCTTTCCGATTAGGGTTAATCATGAATTTCAAATCTCTTTGGCGCCGTAGGAAGAAATCCGTTTCTTCCGCCGGTGCATCGGTCGCATCATCAGCTATCAGCACCAACTCTTTACCGTCTCGCTCCACGTCTCTGAATGGCAAGGCCCAGATCGCGGAGCTGGAGCAAATTTTCAAGAAGCTCGACGTCAATGGTGACGGCAAGATCTCGTCCTCCGAACTCGGATCCATGATGAACAGCCTGGGACAAACGGCCACCGAGGAGGAGCTCCAGAAAATGATCCGAGAGGTAGACGCCGACGGCGACGGCTTCATCGACTTCCAGGAGTTCGTCGAGCTGAACACCGAGGGCGTCGATTCGGAGGAGGTGTTGGAGAATCTGAAGGACGCGTTCTCGGTTTACGATATCGACGGGAACGGGTTGATATCGGCGGAAGAGCTCTATAAGGTCATGAAGAGCCTGAATGACGAGTGCTCGCTTGCCGAGTGCAGGAAGATGATCAGCGGGGTCGATCGCAACGGCGATGGAATGATCAGTTTCGATGAGTTTAAGGCCATGATGATGAACGGCTCGCGCTTGGATTTGATGGACAGATGATCATCATCCTCAACATTCTCACATCCGATCCACGAATGATCCACCCTTTGATTGACCGGACGTACGTAGTCGGATTTGTTTGCTTTTCATTTTCTACTAGCTAGGCAGAAGGGTATAAAATTAATTCCAGTACGCACTTGATGGTGAAGATTCTGTGAATATTTTCAGGATCTTTATTATCTAATTGTTAATTCCATTTCAATTCTTTCCATTTTCTTGGTTTTAGTTTTTCGGTGATTTAGTAGTTTAATGTTCTGTTATGATCAAATTAATATGGGTCATAATTGATCACATTTTTCGTGAAAATGATATACATCTATTTGTTTCAGCATTCAAATTTAAATAAACAAAAGTTTTTCTCTGAACTAGATCTAGAAATTTCTTCAAAAATTTCTCATTTTCCTTTCTTTATAACATCTAGATTTCTTATTTCTTAAGAACATGCACCTCTCAGATGCCCAAAGATGATAACGTAAGATCGATTTAGATAAAAATTGTTTGGATCGGGAGAAAATCTTAATTTGTTAATTTAAAATCTTAACCAATAATCCTATTTTCTATGATCTACGTTCCCACCCATATATTCCGGAACTGAAAATATGGCTGCAGTGCTCATGTTGTTAATTTTGGACTATGTGCATGGAGAATATGGCAGTCCTCTTTACTTGCCTTGTCTGTTTGTCAATGATTTTCGTTATGTTTTGCTTCCATCCTCTCTGTTCTCTCAAACAGGATATTTTGTAGTCAATTGAATCGTTTAATCATATCATTTTTTTTTCCCTTTTTCTTTTGCTTTTCTAGCTTTGAAGAAACTCATGATTCCCGTTGGGTAGGCCGGCTTGTGCCGAGAAAATTGAATTGGCGCGTGATTATTAAATTCTCAGCTTTTACATTATTGTGTTGGTTCCACGCGGAAAACAAGCTCTGTATGTAACTGTTTATTATTTCCTCAATTTAAATCCATAATTGAAATAAAAACATGTCCACTTCACAAAAAAAATCTTATAAAAATAAAATTCACTCTTTTTTCGAATGTGAATTAAGAGTAATGTTAGATAAAATAATGGATTGTCTAAGCGCCATGTACTCTTTTTTAAAAAGAATGAGTTTCACTATTAAAAAATTAATATTTTATGAGTCTCATGTTTACTCATTATTTTTAAAATGAATGCGCAACGTTTACACATTCTATAACTGCAAATATATTTTCTCACAAGTTTATGAACCATACTTTTGTGAGATTTTTGTGTTAACAAAATATTTATCTCTTTAATAATAGTAATAATAGTAATCTAAACTGATTCACAATTATGTTTTTTGATGAATTTTAAAATATTAATGTATACTAAATTTAAATCTAAACTAAAGTTTTCCAATTTGTTGCTTGAAAACAAATTCGTTACCCTTTACAAGGACGTATGAAATTCAGTTGGCATATATAATAATATATCATATCATTTAATCTATACAAAATAATCATTATGAAAAATTATATTTTATATTCTCAATCCTGCAGAGCACACGGTACCTAGTTATAAAGTGTTTAGATTTAGAAGTTAAATTTTAAAATTTGAATTTTATAACTCAAATCTTGCTATTTAAATGATATAGATAGTTTGTTTTATATATTGGGTTGATAATAGAATAACTCAATCATAATATTACCTATAGAGGTGACAATACGTAACACGACTCTTGAACCCAACACGAATACGATACAAAATTAGCAGGTTTAGGTTTGATGTTAACAGGGTCGGATTAAAAGGAGTTAACCTGTTAAAACATGATTTATTAATAGGTCAACCCGCCTAACCCGAAATCAATCTAATTTAACCCATTTAGATTTTATTTTAAAATTATAATTTTATTATTGTCGAGTTGTAATATTGATATTTTTGAGCATGCTTATATTTTATTATTAAGATTGTAATTTTAGATTTATGTTCATATTTATTATTGTATAGTTTATAATATTGATTTTGTTATATGTTAAAATTTTAAAAATATTGATATTTTTTTAGTAGGTAGCTTTGTTTTTTTAAGATATTGTGACTACTAATAAATAGAGATTTTAAATTTTATGTGAAATTATGTTAATCAGGTCAAATAGGTAATGTTTGTTAGTTTAACCTACTTATATAAAATGAGTTTAAATGAATCGTGTTGTGTTGACCTATTTCTAATTAATTATTAAACGGATCAAAACGAGTGACAGAACATACATCGTCCACCTCCACCGTCCACCTCCACCGTCCACCTCCACCATTCCCAAGCCTCACCCTTCATCCAAATCCACGCTCCTCACCCTCCTTGGAGTCCTATAAATACCCCCTCCTTCACCCCTCAGTTCCTCAAACCACTTCTCAAAACTTTCCTCTAGTGTGCTTGAGAGTCATTCACTCTTAGAGTGAAAATAGTGAGAAACTAAGTGAGTTGAGAGTGTTCTTGAAGTAAGTTGTGTTTGGGAGCTCAAGGGCCATGATTTTTGTAAGTAATTTACCCTATCTTTTGTTAAGTGTTAGAATTACATGTTAGGATTTAATTTATGGCATGATAATGAGGTTTGAATAGGGCCAACAGGGAATGGGTATTACCGAGCGTCTCTAAGTTGCTTGTACAATAAATAAGTTGCTTCCTGCATGGAAGAATTTTGGCATATCTTTTAAATATAAGACTAAACATATGACTATGGAAACCTTGATCTATGCCATTAGGGTCCAAGAACAACACTTGGAAAATGTTTATGTCCCACCATTGGTTTTTTATTTTCAGTCTAAAGCAAATATTGTAGAAGGCTATAAAACACATAAGAATCCATTACATTAGAAGTTCAATTCAATAAGGGTAAAACTAATTATGGGAGTAATTTGAAACCAAAGTCATATATCAACAAAGATGATAAGAGACTCATTTGTACTATAACAAACCGGATCATTTAGCCAAAAATTGTCGCTATAAGAAGAGGAAAAATCAAGGCAATGAACAATCGAGATCACCTAACCCACATGCTCATATGGTACTTTTCGGGACCGATTCCGTTGGAACTGAGGAATGATATGTAACCATAAGTCTCCAAGTTTATTTGGCTTGTAGTACTACTGATTGGATAGTAGACACATGAGTCAATGTATATGTCACTTCTAACTGCAATATTTTTTCAAAATATCAGGATACAAGCGGCATGAAAGTGACGATGGGTAACTCCACATCTGCACAAGTATTTTGAGTAGGAAAAATTGAACTCAAATTACTGTCTGGAAATATTCTTTCTTTAGAAGAAGTATTTTACTTATCAGAGGTGAGGAGAAACCTAATTTGTGGATCTTTACTTAGTGGGGTAGGTTACACATTATTAATTCAATCCAATAAAGTTATTGTAACTAAATATGAGTCATTTGTGAGGAAAGGTTATGTGAATGGTGGTTTGTTTATAATAAATATTCAAAATAGTGTAGTAGAAAAATTTGAATCTAATAATAAATTTGTATTTTCTACATGTTTCTTTTCAATAGGGCATGCTAGATTTGGCCATGTTAATTATCATAATGTTAAAAAAATGATGGATTTAGAGATTATTCCTAAAGTTCCTATTGATTTGAATGAAAAATGTTTAATCTGTATTCAATCAAAACAGTCTAGAAAGCCATTTAAATCTGTTATAAGAAATTCTTCGCTACTTGAATTGATTCATAGTGATGGTTGTTATTTAAATGATGTCTCCTCTAAATGTGGTAATAAATACTTCATTCCTTTTATAAATGTTCGTCTAAATTTTGTTATGTTTACTTGATGAAAACAAAAGATGAATCTTTTAGTCAATTTGTCTTCTATAAAACTAAAGTTAAAAACCAATTTGAGAGAGAGATTAAAATTATCAGGTCTGATAAAGGAAGTGAATACTTCTCTAATCAATTAGTTCAATACTGTGGGGAAAATGGTATTATACATGAGGAAACCATTCCATATTCTCCTCAATCCAATGGTGTTTCTGAAAGAAAAAATAGAACCTTGGTAAATATGGTCAAATGCATGCTCTCTAATTCTGGCCTACTTGAGCAATGGTGGAGGGGAATCAATACTTGCATCTTGTTTTATCTTGAATAGAGTATCGTTTAAGAGATTGACAAGACACCATGAGCTCTGGAAGGGTATAATACCCAATATTTATTTCTTTAGAGTTTGAGGTTATCTTGCAAAGGTTAATGTTCCAAAAATTAAGAAAAGAAAATTAGCTCCAAACACAGTAGATGCAGTATTCATTGGATATGCTAGACATAGTTATGCATATAGATTTTTTATTAATATCAAATCAGAAGTCCAAGGTATTGATCCCAACACCATCATGGATCTAGGGATGCAACATTTTTTGAAGATCTAGTTTCTTTAAAAAATAAGTTAGAAAGATCTTTACCTATAGTAAGTTTTGCTTCTACCAGTAGTTAACCTACCATTATATCTAATCTTGAGAGTGCATCTAGATTAGAAAATGAACTTGGAAGAGGAGAATGAGTTAGAAAGGAAAATGATTTTGGACATGATTTTTATTCTTATTTTATGGAGGATGACCCGTTGACCTTCAAGGATGTCATGCTTTCCACTGATTCTACTTTCTGGAAAGAAACAGTAAATAATGAGATGAAATCTCTTAAGACTAATGACACTTGGAACTTATGTGATCTTCCTCCTGGATGTAAGTAGATTTTTAAAAAGAAATTGAGACCTGATGGTATTATTGATAAATTTAAAACTAGGCTGATTGCAAATAACTTTACACAAAGAGAGGGTATCGATTATTTTTATATGTATTCTCCTGTTACTAGAATAACCACAATTAGTATTCTAATTGCTCTAGTAGCGATCCATAAACTTGAGGTCCACCAAATGGACGTAAAGACAACATTTCTTAATGGCGATCTAGAAGAAGAGATATACATGGATTAACAGAGGGGTTTGTGGTTCCAGGACAGAAAATGAAAGTTTGTAAACTTATTAAATCTCTATATGGTTTAAAGCAAACCCTAAACAATGGCATCAAAAGTTTAATGAAATAATTTTATTTTATGATTTTAAGATAAATGAATCTGATAAGTATTTATACACTCAAATAGTTGATGGTGCATGTGTAATGCTATATCTTTACGTTGATGATATTCTCATCTTTGGTACCAATATAGATATTGTTCTTGATATTAAAAATTTTTATCTGAGAATTTTGACATGAAAGACATGGGAGAGACACAAGTAATTCTTAGTATTAAATTAATGAGATTTCGTGATGGTATTAGCATAAATCAATCTCATTATATTGAAAAGATTCTTAAAAAGTTTGAGAGATTCGAATGCAAACTTGTTAGTACTCTTCTTGGTCCTTGTTTAAATTTAAGTAAGAATCTTGGAGATCCTGTAGCACAATTGAGATATTCCCAGATTATTAGTACATTATTGTATATTGCTAATTCTACTAAACCTGATATTTCATACACTGTGAGTAGACTTAACAGATATACTAGTAGGCCTGATGATTCTCATTGGAAGGCATTGGACATAATTCTTAAATATTTTAGAGGAACCATAACGTATGGTATCCATTATTCTAGGTATCCCACTGTATTAGAAGCATATAATGATGCTAGTTGGATAACTGGCATAGTCGATCGCAATAAAACAAGTGGATATATTTTCACTCTCGGTGGAGCAGTTGTGGCTTGGAGATCTTCCATCCAAATTGTGATTTCACGATCTACTATGAAGGCATAATTAATAGGCTTGGATACTACCAGACATTAGGTAGAGTGGCTTAAGATATTATTATCAGAAATTTCACTAGTTAAAAAACCATTAACAGTTATTTCTGTTCTTTGTGACTATCAGGCTGTAATAAATGTTTCTAATAATAAACACTTAAATCATAAGAGGAAACATGTGAGTATTAGACATTCTACAATAAGATACCTGATAAAGAATGGATACTTGACTTTGGAATATGTAAAATCAAAAGATAACCTAGTCGATCTTTTGACGAAAAGACTAGTAAAGTCGAAGATTATACATACATTAAGGGGTATGGGATTGAAACCCATTAATTAGGTTATCGGTAGTTGCAACTCAACCTTCCTGACTAGAGATCCCAAGAAGAATGTTCAATGGGAAGAACAAACTATTTGAGTGACTGGATAATACTATTAAAATATTATTATAGGTTCATCCCTAGAGTGTGAGTTCTACAAATTCAATGGCAAAGGAAAAACGAAATGCTTTGAATGAGTCCAAGACTAAGGCAAGGTATTGAATTGCAGGTACTCTTTGAGGATTGACTCATGTGAGTGTGACTGTGGGGCTATAGTCTATAGTAATTGGGCTATTCCCTAGAGTGCTAATGAATCCAAGATACGGTGCACGGCCTTTATGCATCACCTAAAAAGAACTTGATATATGCCTTACTATATGTGTGGAAGTCTGAGTTAAAAGATTCTGGTTCAAGACTTGGTTCATCATGGATCTTTCAGATGGAAACACGTTAATACTAGGTAGACGTTTAAAGCCACAAGCTACTTCTATTGATCCATAGTACTTAGTCCAAAATTTTTTTTATTCCATTTTGTCATTTAAAATATTTTAATCAGGTGGGGGATTGTTAGCTTTTAAACTTAAAAATGATTAAAATATTTGATGTAAAATAAAAATAATGTGAGCCATTACCATTGTTCAATGTATCGGTTCGGTTATCTAGATTTAAATGAAAATGTTTCTTGGTAACTTGAACCAAGGTATGTCCCTTGGGGATATGAGTCTTAACCGCTTGCCAACCAAATAAAGGGTTGTGTCCTTTAGTAAATTAGAAATATTTTCAATGTATTCTATAATATTTGAGAAGTTGTGACTTCTCAAAAGTACTCATTCATTTTAGTTGACTTTTCACAAATACCCTTTCATTTATATAAGTTGTGACTTTTTACAAGTACCATTTCATTTAAATAAGTTGTGACTTTTCACAAGTATCATTTTATTCCAGTTGTGACTTTTCACAAGTGTCATTTCATTGTCTATAAATAGGAAATCTTACCTACAAATTCATTCACTCCAAATTTTCTACAAATATTAGAGAAATAATTCCTCATTCTTTTTGTCTTTTTTTCTTTGAGCTTTGGCTATTTTATATTAGGTTCGAAAATCTTATTTTGTGTGCACCGACGAGAAAATTAATGGGAACCGACACTATTGTATCTTGGAAGTAGACTGTCAAGAAGTCTAGTGCATGTTTAAATTTGGAAGTGACGGAATCTATTTTAAAGAAAACGTCTATCACAATGTGCCTTAACACCGGGTTCTCTTTTTCTAATTTATCATTGTTATTTTACATATTCTCTAGTTTACAAAGAGTTTCAAAATTTTTTCCAACACTATCTCATTATTATTAAAAGATTTTTCATTTTATCTCATTTGCCTAAATGTCTTTCTGAACATGTATTCACCATGTCTGTAGCAGGACTTAAACTATCTTTAAAGTGTTCCCTGTTTTTTTTTTTTTTTNAACTAAAAAAATAAAACGGGTAAATCCAACGGGAGCCCTAAACGTCCCTAGCATTTCGTTCGAGTATAACATAACTTTTTGTTAAAAATCGATTTTTTCCAACAGTAATATTTTGTAACGGTTAAAAATGTGAGTTTGTTAATAAAAATTAATCTAATGTTTAGTAAAATTGACTTTATTTAATATTATTGAAAGATATAAAAATATAATCTGCCTCACGTTAACATAAATAAGAAAATTTGATTTTCAGGGAAAGAAGGAAATGCTTGCGATTATTCACGTACGTTCCAGCCGAAACAGGAACTTGACTCGCATCGGAAGTTTTACACGAGAGAGATTGGAACAAGCAAGAACAAAATTTGAAAGTATCACTGTATATGTACAACTGAAATAAAACCCAAAATCGAGAGAGCGGTGGGAAAGGAAAAGTACTGAAGAAGGAAAAAAGCTCCTAAGCCCATATACTGCTTATTCGTTCTCTAGGCGTTCCCCACAGAGATGGGACTCGCAGCCAATCCCAGAGGAGAAGGCGACGACTGCTGCCTGGAGAATACTCGGAGAAGATTGACACGCCACTTTTCCGGCTGCTCCAGCTTGAATTTCTCCATTTCTTTCTTGATCTTTGTAACTTGGTTGTGAACTGGAACACCCATATATAATCCACCTCCGTCGTTACGCTTGTTTTCTTTATTCTTGCTGCTGTTGTCGTTGCTGTTGTAGTTACTGAGGTTGTTCTCGTGCTCCATTTTGTGGCTTTCACGCAAAACTCACAAGCCTCTCTTTCTCTCTGTGCGCGGCGGACTCACTTGACGCCCCTATATATCGCTTTTGCGGTGCGTTGAGAGTTATATAAATATATATATTATATAATTATATGCAGAGTCACTTTTATATTTTCTTTACCTTCTATTAATGTGATTAATTTTATTATTATTTTTTAATATAAAATAATTATTTCGAATTAATAGAGTGCAAACAAGAGGAAAGAGATGAGACACGACTTGTTCACGTGGGAATCTGGGATAAAGTATAAACGGAAGGTGGGCGACAAAGGCGATGTCTTTATGGATCAATTTTGTACGATTCCCTTGGACCGTATAGAGAGATATCCTACCATATTGGACTTTTTGGTGGTGAAATAGTAACCATACTGGCCTGCCAATGGTCAACGACTCCATCGGCAGTTTTTACTTTTTGTTAATATATATTATTATATTTTGTTCGTGCTTCTCTCTTTCGAGCCCTGCTAGGATGTATTTTTGGAAATATTCATGTTATTTTATTATGAGTTCTTCTAGGGAATAGTTACTGTAGCAGTGTACATATTGCATACCCTATATGATTTTCTTTTTCTTTTCTAATTTTTATTTTTATAATGCGAGTCCTTGCACGCCACCCCTCTCACTCTCCTTACCACCCCTCCTCACACATGTCTCTGTTGTAGCCTAGATTCACCGTCGACTGGACCTCCCACTGCAACCACCGAACACCACCATTGAGCCCTTATTCTTCCCCAACCCAAGGCTCGTCTCTCCTCCATCTTCCCTCGCACGCAAGTCCTCTCTCTCTACACAGTCTCCCCACGTCGCTGCTTCGATTCGCCACCTATAGCTACTCGTCGTCGCATACGAGCACACCGGACCTCCACCTCTCGGCCATACCCTCATTTCCCAGCCCACACCGACCTTCCTCTCTCCCTCATATGCCCTTTTCCCTCACAGGTCCTCTATTCCTCATGGCCATATCTACACCACTAGACCATCATACCGCCACTTCGACCGTCAACGATACCACCAGCTCCACCGTAGCCTCCCCATGACCACCCCTTTTAGATCTTGGGAGGATGGGTGACGTAGGAGGGATGGGGGAGAGAATGGGTGACACGAGGGTGGGGGAGAGGATGGGGACGCGGCGTGGGGGTGGGGGCGAGGATGCGCGACATGACGCGGGGTGGGGCAGATGATGTGGACACGACGTGGGCGACAGAAAAGGAGGAGAGCTGGGCGACGCGAGGAAGAGGAAGAAAAGAATTTCAAGGTTGTCTGTTGTGAATTGAGTCTGAGAGAGGAAAACCCAATCATTAATCAACACGTAAGGTGTGCGATGGGATGTAGCCAAACAGTGGTTGATCTTAAGATTTTTTCTTTTATTATTAAAAGTTATATAGATTGATGCTGCATATTTGAGCTAATTTTTCATTGTGAATCGATGACAGAACCACAATCTATTCGTAACTTTATAATAAAATTATCTTTTTTTAAAATATTTAAATGCATCAAATTAAAGCAAAAGCCAACAGCAATTTTAATAAGAAAAATATTAGTGGAGTTCCTCAAACTTACTGCTAAATCTTACCGCTTATGCATTTTAATTTAATTTTATTTTTTTTACTTAATGATTAAGAAAGATACTATTAGTAAAATTGTGTTTTTTTTAACGATTAAAAATATTAAAAAAATACTTAAAAGAAAATCAAAATAAAAAAAATAAAAATTTTATAACTAGCGGTACGCCCATCAATAAACATTGGGTGGCCCACTAGCATAATCCTTTTAATAAATAATCATTTTATTATGAAGTATTATAAAAGTTGTGAATGAGATATTTCTTTTATCATTTTTGTTTTTCATTAAATATGCTTGCCATAAGAAATAGGAAGCCAATTGTGTTAATTGGCATAGTTGTATACCAGCAGAGTGATCTGCACAATCCGACCTGCTCCTGCTACTTCCCCTAACATGATACCCACTCTTTATCTAGCCTTCTCACGAGGATAATTGAGTTTACCTCAAACACATCTCTCTCTCCCTCTTTATTATTATTTTTTAAAAATTGATGTTAAATGGCACTAGAGTTCAATCATGCCGTATGTACCGACGATATTCGATCCTGTACTATTTATTTTTCCTGTTTATTTTATTTATTCTTATTTTTCTCGTTTAGGATGTAATGGTATAAAATATAGGTAATTGCTTGAGCTTGGAGACAGCCAAACGCTTATGACGCGTTCGCCGTGTCCTTCATTTGACCGCTGGTCTCCAACACCAGTTATAAAATGGCCCACCCCTATCAAGCGGTACCTACCCTTAGTTATATTATTATTATTTTTTTAAAACTTTTTTTTACATATATTTTTTAAAGAATTAAAAAATCATAATATTATTAAAAAATACTTCTTTAATCACTAAATTAAAAAAAAAATCACAACGATAATTCCAAGTTGTAAGAATAAGCGGTAAGAATATCATTTTTCTTATAAAATACCAACTTTTAAAGCAAGAGAAATATACTTAATTCACATATCACAATTGTTCATCGTCCGATTTAAAATAACCACCAATAAATGTACAGAATTTCAATATCTTTAACGAGGAAGGGACAACATGCCCCCATACTATTTTTGGGGCTACACTACTTCTCCTTCTTCGTAACAACAACTGTTAATGCAAGACAAAGTTGAGACAACGTCGACAAATATAAACATAATAAGAAAGATCATACATACCAAGGCTCCAACCTCCGAGCAAACGAAATAAACATATATAATTCACCGTAAATTTACCGAGCATCTAATGCTCAAATCATCACATAATATAAGTATCTCGGACCCCAAGTCCATTCAACAACATTGAAAACGCAAATTGCAAGAGTTTGACTAAGATTAGGTGACTAAGATGATAAACATCTTCTTAAGTTTGAAATTTGTATTTTAGATCAATGTAAAATTCTTTGAGTTTATTTGGAGTCTGTAATTTAGTGTTTAGATAAGTCAAAACATTGTTGTGAAGATATGTTCTAGATGTAATTCGAGTTTCAAGGACTTTATCTTATCCAGAGAAGAATTTGAATTTGAAACCAACACTTGCTGAGAAGATAAGTTCCAGGCGTCAGCAAACCATAAGCAAAATTTCACTGTCTTGGAAACTACTTCCAAAAAAGATATTTAAGCCGTCATATTAATTAGGATTGGCAAAGATTCAGTGTTGGAGATTTTTAGAGCACTTTTCAATACTTATTTTGGTGAGAAAATCTTGAAAATTTTCATATTGTTTATCTCAAATTGTGTGATCTTAATCCAAGGTTGAGATGGAGTGATTGTGTTCAGCCACTGGAGTTCCAGTAGAGAAATCAATATTTGAAAATCGTTAAAGGTTCTAGCTATTAATGCGGTAGAGACAAAAATGTTGTTTCTCTTGTCAAGTAAGAGTGTCAATTGACAAAAATTTTATAATTGAAACTTGCTTGTAATGGATTTTCAAATAATAAAATTGACTGTTTTGGATTTGGTTGCCCGTAGGGTTTTACCTTTAAAGAGTTGTTTAAAGGTTTTTCCTTTATTACTAATCTTGGTGTTATGTAATTTATTTATTTTATGTTAATATTTTATTATTGTAGAATTGCATGAATATTGACTAATCAATTGATTGATTGAATTTGTAGATCTTTGTGTTACTATACATGGGTATTTGGGTAATTTCATTTAAAATCAGAGCGTGGTTCACTCATTCGAGTGTGATCTGTATCCCCGCGGATCATGTCGTCATCGTCATCAGTCCTGCCACACTTTGATGGGGACAACTATACTTATTGAAAAGTTCGAATGAGGACTTTTCTCAAGTCACTAGATGAACATGTGTGATATGCAGTTGAAAAAAGGATGGACTAAGCTTGAGATGAGTCTGGACACTTGGTCCAAAAATGAGATCAACAACTCCGACTGAAATAGTGAGGGACTTAATATTATTTCATGGTTGTCTCTCCTGAAGAGTTTAAAAAAATCTCCATGTGTGAGATTGCCAAATAAGCTTGAGACATTTTGGAGGTTACATATTAAGGCACAAAGATTGTAAAAAATTCGAAATTACAAATGCTAACCTCGAGATTTGAGGAGATTAAAATGCTGAAAGATGAGACCTTTAATGATTTTTATGCAAAACTTAATGATATTATGAATTCCAGGTTTAATCTTGGTGAGAAGGTAGAAGACTCAAAAGTTGTGAGAAAGATCTTAAGGTCGTTACCTGATTTTTTTGCCCAAAAGTTACAGCCATCGAGGAAAGCAACGATTTAGATGCTATCAAAGTTTAAGAACTGGTCGGCTCTTTGCAAACTTATGAGTGCTCGCTTCATCAAACAAGAAAAGAGAAGTCCATTAAGCTGAAAACTGTGAAAGAAGATCAAGATGACTATTCCAATAAAGAAAATCTGAATGATGAGAACCTAGACTTCATTGTTAGGAAATTCAGAAAGTTTTTGTTTACCAAGAAAGCTAGTGGAAAACAAAAATGAGTGAAGGGATTTCAACCAAAGAAAGGTGATGCTGAAAACAAGAATAAAGAAAAATCAAATAAGAGGAACAAAGTACAGTGTCATGAGTGCTCTGGCTATGGTCATATTAGAGTGGAGTGCCCAAACTTTAAGAGAAATAAGGAAAAAACTTTGAATGTCACACTTAGTGAAAGTTCAGAATCTGAAAATTCTTCTTCATGTTATGATGATGAAAGTTCTTTTATGGCATTCACCATTATTGTTGAAGAATTCCCTGAGGTTATGTTAGTGGAACTTGAAAATGAACCTGATGATAACGACTTAGAGGTAGCTATTGTTGACACTGATCATGAGCTAAGCATACAAGATGCCTATACTGACTTGTGTGAATAAGTTGTCAAGTTGAAAAAATTGAACAAGAAGCTATACAACAAGCTCATAGCAATGGAAAATGAAAAGAATAGCCTTTCTGAAACACTAAAAGTTTCTAAAGTCGAGATCAGAATGCTAAAGACTCAAAATGATGTACTAGACAGGGAGTTGAAGAGTTCTCAAGAGAACCAACAAATATCAGCAACTCAGAAATTGGAAGACATGCTAAGTATTCAAAGCCCAGTTGTGACCGTACTGGATTGGGGTATTCAACCTTCCAAGATAAAGATCTTCAAGCCTCATCATCCATTACCACCACCTCTAAGATTATTATCTTTGTTAAAAGAAGTCAAGTAGTTTTGGATGCTCAAAGTGAAGTCACTCCAAGGTCAAATCATCCTAAAAAGCCCAATGCAATATCAACTTCAAACAAGCTGAACCGAGGTAGGTTTGGAGGTAAGTTTGTACCTATTTGTTGTTATTGTGGTATTTCTGGTCATATAAAACCTTACTACTTTAAATTAAGAAAGATACAGAAAAATAGAGGTGAAAGAAAATCAAGGAAGAAGGCAAAGACCCTTGGAAACCAAGTCCAAGAGTTAAGCCAACAACTAAACTCTATAAGCCAACAAATAAACTCTATAAGCCAACAAATAAACTTCATAAGCTTAAAGCTAGGTGAGTTATCTAAATTTTGTCTTGGCAGCAAGGATAAGACCACAAAGAGTTGTGATGATGTAAAGCTCACCTCAAAACTTAAAGCAAAGTGGGTGGTTAAAGAAGATGGTGTGGACCTTGCTAAGAAGGAAAGTCATAGGTATGTGTGACATTAATTAATAGGAATACTTGCATGTTCTTGCATTCCCTGCATATCATTAGTTTAGAACATGCATGTCAAATATTTTTATATTCTTTCATTTTTTTTTTTTTTTGTGGAGTTGCTTTCTATTCTTTTGCTTTATTATATATAACAAAATAAATAAAGAGATCATTTTTGCCTTGCCAAGTCTAAAGTACTTGGTCCCTCACACTTCCCATACTTGGAGTTGGAACATCTCTCTATTTTTATAGTCTACAATGGGAGTATAGACCCAATGGCTTATTTTGCCAAACTCAAATTCTAGTGCACTCTGAAGAACTTATTTTCTACATTTTATTCATTATGTATGTTCCATAAAATCTCATAGATGCTATCCAAAGTGGGAGTCTACACCTTAAATTGATTAATATTAGTTGAACCTAGTACTCAAAGTTAAGAGGTCTCTTCTTGCCGGACATAAAGGTTTGATCCATATAGAAAAAGTGGGTATTTTTTCATTGCAGAAAAAGGCAAACATCTTACACGGATCTTGTTCCTTAAGTCCTTATAAATATGAACAATAAAATGGACATACAAAGGGTTGAGCAACCTTATGTTCGGAGGAGATATTCTTTTCAAGTATCTAAACCTTAGCATAAAGTTTGACTTTTGAGGTCAAACATAACCCATTTGGGAGTATCTATCTGAAAGAAATAATAAAAAAAAAGCAAAAAAAAAAAAAAAAAATTAAATATTTGGTGATGGTAATAAGTTGTCTCACTCACACACCAACATAGACTTTGGTCACGATGAATTTGTGGTGTGTCTACACTTTTTTTTTTCTTGGCTCTCTATTTCAAACAAGAAAGTATGAACCTCTTTTCAGGTTGGTTGTGTGATTGGTATATGGTGCTTGGACAATTGATTTAGTTAGACAAGTGATTTGGGTTCAAGGGAATTAAGTTGCTTAAAAAACTTTTTAAGGGTGTGGATCAACCTTTATGTTATTTTATTTATATTTTATTTTTGTAATTGTTTTTATTATTTTTTACATATGGCATTTTCTGCATGTGAACACAGTTGTTTTTGGTCCCCATACAAATGGGGTCTATGAGTGTTTGACAACAATAATTCTAAGTCCCAATGGGACTCTGAGCCTTAGTGATTAGGCCCATGCGCGTGGTGGCTTTTGGCAAGCTAACTCACTAAGTCAGCAACGTTTGGATGTTGAACTGAGTTGAGTTGAAATGATAAAATATTGTTACAATATTATTTTTTAATATTATTATTATTTTGGGATTTGAAAAAGTTGAATTGTTTATTATATTTTGTGTTGGAATTTAAAAAAGTTGTAATAATGAGTTTAAATGAGTTGAGATGGATTGAGATGAGTTTGTGATCCAAACATACCCAGGTGCCAAACTCCACTTACCACCGATATTTCCTCTTCCACTCTTCTACGTCTCATGCCCTAGCCGAACATGATATCGCACGTCTCTCGCATTCTACTCCTCATTGTGCCTCGAAATCATCCAACAGTCTTGATCTACATGATTCTCGGTCACGGTAAGTGTAGCATTATCTTCTCTCCTCTTCTACTAGGGCTTGGTTCTTCATTATTTTGGGTTTTTGGTATTTGATGTAATTTGAAGTTTGAGCTTGGATTTCTGGTTGTTTGGGTTGTGAATAAGTGCATCTTGTGGTTGGGTTATGCATTCGTCATATATTTAGGAAGGATTTTTGGGTGGGTTCTTGCATATTGTCATTCGGTTTCTAAGGAGTGCCAACCAAGTGTTTGCATCTTTGTCTCAACTAAAATTTTTTAGTTTTCTGTCAATTTCTTTACATGCATTCATTCTTATTTATCATTTTTCTGCCATTGCATTATAGAGTTGAGATTCTTTGTGGTTGTGGGAGGGTCTTCTCAAGAGTTTTATTTTTATATTCTCACACGGTATTCAGCATAGGTCTGATTCTGATGATGAGGAAGTTTGAGCCTTGGCAAATTTGTGACAAAAATGGAAAGTTGAATTGGTGAGGGGGAGTTGAATGAATTTACTGAGGGGGGTTGAATGATTTTTTTTTTTTGTTATGTTTAAAATAGTTTAATATTGAGGGGAGAACTAAATTCTTAATTTTAAGCTGGTTTGTAAAAATTACTTTAGAAATTTTTATTCTGTGGTTGAATTCATTTAAGTTTATTTTTGCGGTACATTTGATATTGGATTAGAACATGCTTAGAAGTTGTTGGTATTAATCTCAATCATTGTTCTATGTCATTATTCGTGAATTCAAAATTGTTTGTTTGAAATTTTTGCTCAGTTTCTGTTTGTTAGTTATGCTTGACAGGTTCAAGTTACATTCATCAAAGTTTGGGTTTCCAAAAGGAAGAGATTGAAAATGCAAATTGCAAGAATTTGACTAGGATTAGGTGACTAAGATGATAGACATCTTTTTAAGTTTGAAATTTATATTTTAGATGAATGTAAAATACTTTGAGTTCTGGAGTCTGTTGTTAAGTGTTTAGATAAGTTCCAGATGTAATTCGAGTTTCAAGGGCCTTATTTTATCCAAAGAAGAGTTTGAATTTGAAACCAACACATGTTGAGAAGATAAGTTGCAAGCGTCAGCAAACCTTCAGTAGAATTTCACTTACTTGGAAACTGCTTCAAAAAAAGATATTTAAATTATCATATTAATTAGGATCAGCAGAGATTCAGTGTTGGAGATTTTTTAAAGCACTTTTCAGTACTTATTTTAGTGAGAAAATTTACATATTGTTTCCCTCAAAGGGTGTGATCTTGATCTAAGGTTGAGATAGAGTGATCGTGTTCAGCGACTAGAGTTCTAGTAAAGAAGTCAATATTTGAAGATCATCAGAGATTCTGATTGCTACTGCAGTAGAGATAAACTGGTCGTTTGGCTGGTCAAGTAAGAGTGTTAATTAAAAAATATTTTGTAATTAAAACTTGTTTGTAATGGATTTTCAAATAATAAAACTAATTTTTCTAGGTTTGCCTATCCCGCAAGGTTTTACTTTTAAAGATGTCTTTAAAAGGTTTCATTTCGTTACCAATTTTAGTGTTATGCAATTAATTTAATTTATGTTAGTGTTTTCTTATCGTATAATTACTTGAATATCGACTAACCAATTGATAGAGTGAATTGGTAGATCTTTGTCTTACCATACAAAGGTATTTGGGTAATTGCAAACATGAAAACGCTCTTACCAGACATGTTTCTCTATACATATATATATATATATATATATATAATCTCTTAGGCAAAACTATCAAAAGCATATCAAATCGACTCCCAATTTACTGCTATTGTATTACATGAATAATCTCAATTCACACGTAATCTATAACTACATTAGGACCCACCGAATGTGTTCTCGACCTCTTTCTAGAAGCAATCAGCTTGGCACGAACCAAACAAGGCCAATTTAGCAAGAAACATAGCAATCATATATACTGAATATCATGTGCTTGAAGAATGATTAATACTAGATATGCTCTGTAAGTCCTATGCACTTATTTTGAGAAATTTTGGGATCTGTTATTAAAATTTATTATTTTTTGCATAAATCTCATATTTAACTATTTTTTTTTTTAAATGTACGAACTTATGCAATCTAAAACTATAATATTATTTCAGTACGTAGATGCTTTGATATATATAAACGCAAAAAACGTGCATTCTTGGTGTTTCCCGAAAACGCTTTGCGCCACACACCCAACGTCTCCCTGGTTGTATTTCTCGAAAAGGACAACAATGATAGGATAAGATATGTATGCTGCTTGATCTATTCAAACAAAACTACTTATATACTGACTCGTCACTCATTTTCATTGAGAAAAGTTATTTATAAATATTTTAATTGTCATTTTCAATCTCTTGATGTGTCTTGTCACTTACTAGTAATTATTTGACGGAATATTAGAAGATAGTGAATACATGATACTAAAAAGACCGGAGAACATTCCAAAAATAAAAATAAAAAATAAAATAAAGACCGGAGAACATTATTTTTCATTTCCATTTCACATTCTATTTGTTATAGGATTGCCAATTATTTAATAATAATGTTGGATATAGTCTAACATATGCAAATCATGAACACTGCTTTTGAAAAATAGTGCCACCCAGCATTATAGGTTTGGATAGTGATCAGATGATGATTTTTAGTTTTAGATAAAAGTTTATAATATTATTTATAATATTATTATTGTTTTGAGATTTGAAAATTTTGAATTAAAATTTGAAAAAATTGAATTATTTATTATATTTTGTAAGAAAATTTGAAAAAATTGTAATAATAAGTTCAGATAAAATGAGAATCTTGTGTGATCTCATCGCACTTGCCAAATGAATTCTCGAAAGAAATTTTATTTTTTCAAAATAAAAATAAGGTGAGAGTAAGATTTTTCAAAATCTTAAAGCAACTGGATATATAAAATTTACACACTCTAAAATTGTATAAATTTTTTCCTATTATTTAATAATCATAATCCTGAAAGAAAATATTTAGGTTGCAACGTTGATGCCTTTCAAATTCAAAACATTGGAATCCAAAACAGGATATATAGGAGTCTCTATTAGAGACACTAGAGAGTTATTTTGACATATTTTGTTAAAGTTTCTAATATTTAATAGACTCGACTTCATAATAATATACAATCGTATAAGAAACATAATAATGTGTTATGAATGGCCTTTTAAAAACAATAATCCAAGTCGACTCGACTCTATAAATTATTATAATCCTAAGTTCTTCCCTATTCGTCTTCTCCCGCGTTAATTGACCTTTTGATGAAAAGTATTGACTAAGGTATTTTTTTTTTTCAAGTCAATCTTAAAAAGTACTAGTATTCAACTGTTTGTTTATTGTGGAAGTTTATTGTTGAGGGTGTAGGAAAAAGTGGAGGAATGGCTTTGCCATGAAAAGATGATGTGAGGCTTAGCATCAATACTTATTCTCAAAGACACATCAATTCATGGGTTGAGCAAACAAATTTATCTTGGATGCTAACATGCTTTTATGGTAATCCTGAAGCAGAGAAATGACATGGAGGAGCATATTGAGACACCTCAAGTTTCAAAATCCCAAAAGGTGGTTTTGCATAGGAGATTTTAAAGAAATCCTATTTCACAGTGAGAAATATGGAGGGGTTAGAAGGGATGAAGAATAAATGGAATTATTTAGAAGGGTGGTACAAGACTGCAAACTCAGCGATTTGGGGTCATCCAAGGGCAAATATACTTGGTCTAAAAACAGAAATGACCAAACTTTTAATATGGAAAGGTTAGATCGAGCTACTGCCACATCTGATTGGTGTGAAGACTTTGGTGGGGGAGAGGTTCAAGTTTTGGCCTCTTCTACATCTGACTATTGCCCCCATCCTAGTGTCAGTTGGAAAATGGAATCAAAATTCAAGAAGTATTACAACTATGTGCATATATGAAGATAGATGATCAGCTTTTATAGATTGTGAAAATGTTATCAGGAAGGCATGGCATCAACCGGTGTGTAATAATGGAGTTTGACAACAATCAAGCACAAACTTGATTGTTGCATGAGTGAGTTAAAAAAAAGTGGAGCAACAAAAAAGAATATGATTCAAAAGGAACTCTAATTAAGAAAACAAAAAGGTTGCAAGATCTAAAACAATCTCTTACAGCTAATTGAGTGTAGGAAGTAAAAAAATTTCAAGTGGATATTGATGGTATGCTAGAAAGAGAGCATTTGAAATGGAACAAAGAGCTAAGGTGACATGGCTACAACAAGGGGATAGAAACACAACATATTATCACCTTTGTGCAAGTCAAGAAAAGAAGAGGATACAATTTCAAGGATTATTGATGACAATGGAGTGAGTATTTCTGATCCTAGTGATATAGGAAAATTTTTTACACAATACTATAAAAGCTTGTTTACAACCTTTGAGCCTTTAAACATGGAAGCTTTTCTCAATGCACTTGAAAAAATGGTCACTCAAAAAATGAATGAAGATCTTCTACTGCCTTTCACAAAAGATGAGATTGAGTGTGTAGTTTTTTAAATGGGTCCATACAAAGCACTTGGTCTTTATGGGTACGAGACTTGTTTTTATCAAAAATGCTGGTCTGTGGTAGGAGATGAGGTATGTGAAGCTATCATTTCCTTTCTAAATTCAATGAAAATTACTGAGTACAAACCTATAAGGCCTGGTTTGGTTACACAAACCAAATCATTTCATCTCATCTTATCTCATATAATTATCATAATTTTTAAATTTTCACACAAAATATAATAAATAATTCAACTTTCTCAATATTAAAAAATGATATTCTAACAATATTTTATTCAACTTTTAACTTATATCTTATGTCATCTTATCTCATCTGTGTAACCAAACGAGGCTTAAGTCTATGCAATGTTTTTTATAAAATCATCACCAAGATGTTGGCCAATCGCTTGAAGTTGATCCTTCCTTCAATCATCTCACAGAATCAGTGTGCCTTTGTTCTTGGGTGTTTAATTATTGATAATATATTAGCTGCATATGAAACTCTTCACACAATGAGAACAAAGTTACATGGACAAAAGGGTTATATTGCGTTGTAGTTGGACATGAGTAAGGCGTACGATATAATTGAATGGAACTTTCTCAAAGAACCCATGCTCAAGATGGGTTTTGATTCAAATCCACTACGTTGATCTTAAGATGTATTACATCCTCTTCCTTTTCAATTTTACTGAATGGGGCTCCTCAAGAAATTTTCAAACCTACATGGGGATTGAGACAAGATTGTTCTTTATCACCTTTTTCATTTATTATTTGTGCTGAAGTGTTAACTACACAACTTCATGATGCATAACAAAAGGGTCTTATTTCAAGAGTTCCATTAGCAAGGGTTAAGATAAGAATGAATTATCTGTTCTTTGTAAATGATAGCCTATTGTTTTGTCAAGCAAATATGCAAGAGTGGGCTTGGTTAAATCACATTCTTAACATTTATGAGAATGCTTCTGGACAGAAACTTGACAGAGAGAAGACTTCTTTGTGTTTTAGCAAGAACACTAAGAAACTAACAAGACAATATATCGTGCAAGTTGTTGGTTTACGAGCTTCTTCAAATTTGGAAAAATACTTAGGACTTCCTACCCTTATTGGAAAATCTAAAATGACAGCTTTTTAAGGAATAGTTGAAAAAGTGAACAATAGAATAGAAAATTGGAAGACTAAATTTCTTTCATAGGCTGGAAAAGAAATACTGATCAGTTATCCAAGCCATACCTACTTATAGCACGAGTGTGTTTTTACTGCCAAAGGTTTTATGCAAAAAGCTGAACAACATGATGTCAAATTTCTAGTGGAGATTTCGAGATAAAACTTCCAAACTCCATTGGGAAAGTTGGGATACTATGAGTTATGGTAAACCAGATGGTGGTCTTGGATTTAGAGACTTGGTAAGTTTTAGCTCAGCTCTTTTGGCTAAACAAGTATGGAAGCTTACCAACACCAAATCTCTTATTGGCAAAATCTCCAAGGCCAAATATTTTCCTAATACTTCTATTTTACAAGCTAAATTAGGATCAAAGCTGTTTGTATAAAAATATATCTGCAAGTGCATAGAATCGAACAAGTAGTAAAGTGTTTTAAAGAAAACGGATTTTGAACCCAGGGAATAATTATGCTACTGAGTATTGAAATTGACTAAATTAATTCATATTTGGAAAACCAAAATTTGAAGAATGGATTATCTAAATTAAATTGAAGAAATGAACATTAAAATTAAGATTTTTAAAATAATAAAAATAGATCTAAAGCATTTGACTTCACCTAGCAAATCACACACAATTTATTCTTTCTTGTTATAGAATCCCAATTATCCCAAGTTGATGATAATAATCATTTAATTATTCAATATTTTCTCTAGAACAATACCAAAAATATCTCCAACTAATAACTCCATATCTCTATGTGAATTTAACTAATTGGGGACTCATTAAATTCTTTGAATTTTTCTTGAAAATCACACTAGTCCTAGTAAATCATCTATGCTTTCGCTCAACTAATGGTATTTAATCATAGAACTTTAATCACAAATCACCTCTTGGTCTCATTGCAATCCAAAAGATCGAACAATAGTTAACTAGAAAATTGTAAACATTAAGAATAAGGAATAAACACTCAATTATGAAAATATTGAAAATAAAATAACTTGGAATATAAAATGTGTGTTCAATGCTAGGCTATATCAAAGCTCTAGAAAATAAAATTAGTTCATAATGAAATTAAAAAGAAAAATAATAAAACTGGTGTTCTTCGATGAAGTCGGTGGATGAGGCATGCAGCTCTCGCATCTGCCCTCCAGTTCCACCTTATCGAAAGAACACTTAAAGAATGAGTTTTGAACTATTGAAACCTAAACTCAGACTCTCTAAAACTCAAAACAAAACTCCGATTCAGAACTCTCCTATTCATCCCACAAGACGGGATTAAATAGATATCGAAATCTAAATATGGAAACAAGATAACTGCGGTTACAATTTAGCTGAAAGATTTGGAAAATATTTTCTAAAGATAAATGTTAACATAAAAGGAATTATCCCAAGAATAACAAGATTATCTAAATGGAATATTTAGTGATATGTGACTTGAATTTTGGGGTCGGGAGGATTCGGTCGCCAACAGATTGATTGCGAAATTCAAATTTGGTGGTCAGTAGCAGATTGATCCCAATCTGGAAGAATTATCCCACCAGGTAGATGCATTGTGCACTGAATATAACTGGCGTATAGGTCATAAATGAATAGGCGTGGAGGTCACAAAGACCACAAGGCCCTCTCCTCGCCTACCGAGTGGAAAGACTCCCCACAGGGATGAAAGACTCCTCTCACATTTTCTAGTTGTTGCCCACGATATATTTTAGGTGGTTGTTAGACTAGTTGTCCAATCTAATCACCTAGAGCCTTGTCACCAAGTCTTCGCGCCTTCTGGTTGCGCCTTCTGGTAGCGAGTTTCTTTGCCTACAGAGAGATAAGTCTTTTTGCCTTTGGGCAAGAGGAATCTCTTTGCCACGAGACAAGGCTCCTTGCCCAAATCTCATCGGCTCTCTTCAGATCTTGCTGTCTCTCATCGATTTGGATTTGTAGTCTCTTCTTTTGTACCAAAATGCTTTCCTTTTGCACTAAATTTTCTTATTCCTTCAAATTCAAGAAAGTAAATAAAAAATATGTAGAAATAAAATAAAATCAGTAGTATTGAAGGGAAAATGAAAATTTTCATAAATAAAATAGTGATAAAAATTACATAAAAATAACACTTATCAAAATCCTTCATTTACTTGGAGAAGCGTATGTTCTACAATTTATATCATTAAGGAAGTTATAATATTGCATGTTGGAGATGGGAAAAAGATAAAAATATGATAAGATAAATGGATACAAATGGCAGGTTCATGCATAATTCAATCACCTATTAAATTGCTACCAGCATCTGCAGTTGTGGCAGATTTAATAGATCAACAAACAGGCTAGTTATATAGCTATTAAAAGAGATTTTACTGATATAAATTGGTTTGGAAGAATACTTTTAATGGCTCCTTTTAGGTAAAGAGTGCCTACCATTTACATAAATAGAAACAAGAAATCAATAAAGGGGAATCTTCAACAAAGGGGGTTCATAGTGAGCTTTGGAAACAGATATGGAACATGTAGACCACAAATGTTGTCAAAGTATTCATATGGCATGCATGTACTGATGCTCTACCTACCAAAGTGAACTTATACAAGAGGAAAATCACCACAGACCCCTTATGTCCAATATGTCTAAAATCAAATGAAACTTCAAGCCATCTTTTATGGACATGTCCATTTGCACAAGATGTTTGGTTGTTAAGTAGCTGGAAAATTCAAAA
The DNA here is from genome assembly GCA_003123785.1 of Pterocarya stenoptera. Taxonomy (NCBI): domain Eukaryota; kingdom Viridiplantae; phylum Streptophyta; class Magnoliopsida; order Fagales; family Juglandaceae; genus Pterocarya; species Pterocarya stenoptera. The sequence goes on from QEOT01002864.1 coordinate 174,717, forward strand.
AGCTTCCATTAAAGATGAGGATTTTGGATGTATATTTATGCAGGTGCTTCAAAGAATATGCCAAAAGGATATTAGTCTATTTGTAGAGATAGCAAGATCAATGTGGGTTAGAAGAAACAAACTGATATTTGAAGGAAGTTTCTTGCATCATTGTGTCCTGTTCAGCCGAGCTACACAAACCCATGATGTGTTCCAAGAAGCAAACAACCAACATAACATACTAAGTCAACATCAAACCAACATGTGACTTTAAAATGGGAAGCTCCACCAAAAAATTGGCTTAAAATAAACTTGGCTAGTTTAATGTAGCCTTTACTTTTTTGTTGATCACAACCTGTGATTGCAGAAGGTAGAGGATTAGTTTCAGCTACTTTTTTTTTTTTTTTTAAAAGGAATTTAGTTTACAAAATGTTTTGTTAATTTGAAGGAGATTCAATCCAGGTCGTTAATGCTATGTTACAGCAAAAACAATAAAATGGGATGTTAAGCTGCCTAGTGGATGATGTTAACACTACCCTTGCTGATACAAGATGGCAAATTAAACATGTCAAAAGGGGAGCAAACAAGGTGGCACGCAGACTCGCTGAAGAAGCTGTTTGTTTTTGTACTGAACTAATAGATATTGACAACATAAATCTGTATCCAGTCTCTTGTAATGGCAGAATGCCATAGTTTGATGCAATGAGAGTTTCTATGTTTCAAAAAAAAAAATACTGGTATTAGTGGAAGGGGCACTTTTGAAAATAAAAAACTGTTGTCGAAATGAGGTGACACTTGTGCTTGCATTTCTTGGACGGTAGGTTTCAATTGCTGTCGGTCGGTCGGTCGGTCGTTTTGCCGGGACTGCGAGTTTATGCATGGAAGTATGCGTAAAGCATCGGGGAATTACTTTGTCGCGTGGCGGATACGTGTTTTGCCGCACCACCATAGGTTGCCTGCTTAACGTGTTTATCCTTTAACTCCACTGAGCTTAAGACACTTGGCAATATTTGATTTTCTTTCAATCTTTTATTTATTTTAATTGTTTTAATGGTGGTTCGTTTAGGCCACTTGGCTGATAAACTATAGCGATTGTTACATTAGTAATGTTGGTCATAAGGCTTGACCTGTGTTTGGTTGTAGATCCAATTTAACTCATTTTAAATTAATCATTAATGATTATTTTTTAATTTTTTATAAAAAAGTTAAACTCCTCTCAACTCACTTCACACATTTCAATCTAAAAAATTAAAACTCATCTCAACATAAAAGCGTTAAACCCATCTAAGTGTGACTAGCTCGCAAAATATTAATATTCACAACTCATCTCAATATCCAAACACAGTCTTAAATTATAAGTTTTGCATGTGTAGGTTATTTGTAAAAATGTGAGTCTCGTTAAAAAGGAAAATGCTTTTTTACACATTTTTACAGAGGGTTTACTTTTTTATAAAGGGATTATGAGAGATTTATATACTTGAGACTTGTACAAATTATTTCTCTAATTATATTATTTTTTTATTACTAAACTGATATGAAATATTATTACGCAATGAGGAAAAAAATAAAGGTACTAAGGTCACGTTGATATATGAAGTTGCACACACAAACATACATTTATATATACATATATTTATATATATGTATGACAATGCTAGGAGGCCGCCCAACATATACCGCTGGTTGTGCCCTTAGTGCATTTCTAATTTGATTTTTTTTTTTCTTTCAAATATTTTTTTAGCATAGTAAAACAATTTTTTTAAATGCACACATTCACTAGTTGTCAATTTCTTGACCATTAAAAAAAAAATTAAAACACACGAGGGTCAAATTATAGGGAGAAACCAGGGGCTAATTAGCTACATTTTCTAATATGTAATGTTAGATACAGTCTTGTAGTGTGTAAGTCCTGTACATTCCTTTTAAAAAATAATTTTTTCACATAAATCCCATATAGGACTGTAAGATTTTCAGTCCAGATCGAAAAAAGCAACTGGACTAAATGTTCTTGTTTGTTCCGGACCAAACTGATAGTGAAATCAGCCAATTTCAATCTTACTAGCTAGTGCAAAACTTTCGCTTTTTGGTCCTTTCCCAGGATGGAGTTTTTTCACCCCGAATTGGTTGAATATAATTATATATATATTAAAATATTATATATATTATTTTATATAGTAATTATATTATATAATTTTTATCTAATCTATTACCATTAATGTTAAATATACAATTACTAATATGCTATCAATTAATTAATATATTATATGATAAGTCATAATATTATATGCAATAATACATACTCTAGTATATACTATCTATATCGAATTAGAGTAATTATGTAAATTTTTTATAAAATACCTAAGTTGCAAGTAAATATGAAATATCAAAGGTCAATGACAATTATTCATTAACCATATACAAAATGTTAAAATTTTAATATAGGCAATTATGCATTAACTATCATAGTACATTTACATACTATTGACTACTAAGTTAGTAACTATTAACTTTATAAATATAATTAATTATTTTTTTAAATGAGTTAGTTTCGTAATCCATATTTAAGTCCACATTAAATAGGTCACTTAAGTTTCATTTTACTAATTTAATTTTTTATTATTATTAATTTATCTGCCAAAAAGATAAAAGAGATGAAAAAAATGTTTAAACAGCTTCTTTTCGAGTAACATTGGATATAAATGGTGTCGTTTAGTTACAGTTACAATTTAAAAATAAAATCTGAGTTGCATTGTTTACGCAACAAAATTTTTTTTTATTACCCGTATGTTGAAACGATGTCATTTCAACACATGCCCCATGAAGTATTAGCCATTAGGCCTATCGGCCCCACCCTTTCTCCCTTTCATTCAATCTCTCATTCTCTGTCAATACAAACTCTAGCAGTCGAACATGTTCCCTCCCCTCTTCAACCCCTATGTCACAGCTCACAACCACTCTGCCTCAACCACATTAGTATCCACCAAGAAAGTACGCCCCACGCTACCTACCATTGCATCTAAGGTATGGTTCAATGGAATCCTGATTCAACTATGATAAAGTTTTTTGGAATCTTGAATGTATTTCAAACGAAACATTTTTTTAAATAGTTGCTCCACATAATTATATGTTTTTTAAAGCGTTAGTGTGTGACACTGAAACATAATAGGTGATTATTCTGATGGATTGTTAAACAATAGAATCTAGAGATTGAGATTGAGATTGAGATTGAGAAAATTGCAAACAAAGAATAAGCTATGAGATTACGGTCTTGTTATAAAAAATAAATCTCTTCATTCTAAAGCCCGCAAGTCTGGCTTAAATAGTCAACATAAAAGGAAAATTTATTATTAAGGCCAAATAGTAAAATGTGGAATAAGATAATTAGGATTAAAATCTAGACTAAGAATACAGAATAAAAATCATTACTAAAAATAAACATTACCATAAAAGAAAATTAACTAAAAATGAAAGAAGTAACTAAAAGTGATGTGTCAGAAGGAAAATTGGTTGATTTTGAGGTTAACAAGGGGCCCACCAGACAAAGCTTGGTTACCACGATGTGTGTGCTGTAAAAAGCTTTCTAGATTGGGGTCAGAGGCCCGATTCCGGCACCTATAGCCAAAGTTATGGATAAAATACTGATATCGTCACTTCGTCTCGTCCAACTGAGGAATAAGTCGTTCCTCGCCCAAATTTCAATGAATACCGCTTCTCACCCAAATCTACCGCTTCTCACCCAACTCCTAGGAATACTATTCTGTTCCCGCCGGTTTGGCGCTAGTCTACCTTCTCGAGGTAGTTCAGTACTTTTAATGTTGTATCCGTTAGTTGAGCCTCATCGGACTCGGATTTCCTTGTATCAGTCTCCACGAGTTGGAAAGAACTCGCCTTTGAGTTCATGCCATTGTCAACAAAGCACAGGCTGAGGTGTTTGACGTTGAAGACATATGAAGTCCTCATATGACTAGGAAGACGTAGTCTATATGCATTGTCGTTGATCTTTTGGAGAATTTCACAAGGTCTAATCTTCCTCTCCTTCAACTTATTGTACTCACCAACAGGAAAATGATTACGGGTTATCACAGCCCATACAAAATCTCTAACATCAAAAAGTACATGGCAATGACAATTGTCAGCTGGGACCTTGTACTTTGCATTGCTCACCTGGATTACTTGTCTAACCGTACACAACTTCAAATGGACTCAACTGGATAGTCCGGTTCTTGGATCGGTTGTAAGCAAACTCTGCATGCGATAAGGCAAGGTTCCATTGGTTTGGTTTACTACCAGCCAAACTCCTTAGGATGTTGCCCAACTTCAATTCACCACCTCGATTTATCCATCCATTTAAGAGTGGTAGGCACGACTAAAGTTCAGCTTCGTTTCCTTGTTTTCCCCACAAAATCTTCTAGAAATTATTCATAAACTTCGTATTTAGGCAACTGAGGTGATGGACCGATGAACACCATGCAGATGAGCAATCTCCTTAAAATGAAGATGGGCAATCTGTGTGGCATCCAAGGACTTCTAAAAAGCTACAAAATGGGCCATCTTAGAAATTCAGTTGATCACGATGAAGATTGAATCCATGGCACATTGGGTCCTGAGTAAACCCAATACAAAATCCATTTTGACATCAAGTCACGAACTATCATCTTCTTGACTCAAGACACTGCCAATACCCACCCTGGAAGCATCGCAATTCACCTCAAAGATCTTCTCAAAATTAGGGAGTGCTAGAACAGGTGCTTCAGTCATCTTTAACTTGACCAGCCCAAAACTAGTCTCTACTTCCTTGGACCACTTGAATGCCCGTCTTTTTAGGCACTCTATGATGGGAGTGATTAGAGTGCTGAAATTTCGGATGATTTATCGATAAAATGAAGCCAATCCATGGAAGCTTTGCACATCGTGTAGGGTCTTGGGCGTTGGCCATTCCACAATGGCTTCTACTTTAGATTGATTTGAGTTGACACCATCCGTAGAATCAACAAATTTAAGGAAGGTAACATAAGTGGTGAAAAATCATCACTTCTTTCGGTTAATGAACAAACACTCATTTCGTAACGTCTCAAAGACAGCTCAGAGGTGCTCTCTATATGTGTCTCCCATGTCGGACTATAGATGATGATGTCATCAAAGTATATGACGACCAACTTCCCTATAAACGACTGCAATACCTGATGCATAAATCTCATAAATGTACTAGTTGTGTTAGATAGCCTGAAAGGCATGAACTACCACTCGTAGAGACCATGTTGCGTCTTGAATGGTGTCTTCCATTTGTTGCCAAGACGTATTCAGATTTGGTGATTCTCACTTTTAAGATCAGTTTTGGAAAAGATCATAGAGCCTGACAATTGATCATGCATGTCGTCCAGGAGGGGAGTTGGGAATCTGTACTTCACAGTGATTCTGTTGATGGCTTTACTGTCCACGTGCATACACCATAAACCATCTTTCTTGGGTACCAGGAGAGCAGGAATTGCACATGGACTCATACTCTTATGGATGTAGTCCTTCTCCAACAACTCCAGCACTTGGCGCTACAGTTCTTCTGATTTATTAGGCAGAGGCAATATGTTGTTCTGTGGGGTAAATTAGATCCCTGCACCAAGTCAATTTGATGTTGTATGGCTCTCATGTGCAGAAGGCCAAGGGGAAGGTCCTCTGGCATTAGATCTACAAACTCAGACAGTATCTGCTGAACTTCTAATGGTAACCCACAATCAACCCCGCCACAGTTGTCACATGGTACCAAGGCAAAAACCATGCCTTCTTTCTTTACCTCTTCCAAAAATCTAGCCTTTGACAAAAGAGTGTGCCCCTTTTCACCCTCAGGAGTAGAAGCAACTCCCTCCCTTTGAGCTACTAAAACGACCTTCTTCCCTTTCATACTAAAGGGAATAGGTGTTTTTAAGCCCATCATGAGTCATGCTTTGATCATACTGCCATGGCTTGCCTAGCAGTAAATTGCAAGCATCCATGGATACCACGCCACACCACACATTGTCAAAATACTTCCTACCAATCGAAAATGAGACCAAACATCGTTGGTTGACGGTGCCCTCACTACCCTTCTTCAACCATGATAGTTTGTACAACTTCGGGTGATGGTCAGTCTGGTAGCTTTTGAATTGCTTCCTTGGAGACTACGTTCTCATAGCTACCACTATCTATGATCAGTTTTCACACCTTCTTAGAATTAGTGCAAGTAGTGTGAAAGATATTAGTCTTTGACCAATCTTCGTCCGAATCACCCTTGGGAGTTAGTAAACATTTTTGAACGAAAAGGGTCTCATTACCATCTCTGTGCAAGACATACCCTTCCTCGCCATCTTCGTCATAGACCAGTTCTCCCATGCTTTCAACATCCTTTGTGTCATCATCATTGATAGGAGGTTTTTCCCCTTTAGGTTGGCAAACTTTCTGCATTTCGTCTCCTTATGATTGGGCTTCCGCATCTAAAGCACCGAATATTAGTGGTGTTCAGATTTTCACCTTGAGTGGACTATGGAGTAGGGCGAGTCTCTTGCGGACGGACCCCCTATGCGTTTTAATCACCCCTAGGCACTGGTCATCTAGTTTGCTGTTTCTCCATGGTTAGAGCATGCTGATAGGCCTCAGAAACAATCCACAGAGAGTAGAGGCTAAGGACACCCTGTAAAGGATGCCGCAAGCCTCCCAAATAATGTGGTACCATTTGTTCTTCAGTTTCGAAAAGATCATTCCAGGGCACCAACTAATAGAACTTCTCAATGTACTCATCAACGGATTTCATTCCCTGCCTCAACGTGTGAAGTTGCTGAAACAAGGTCTGAGTATATCCAAAGGGCAAAAAGTGACCCTTCATCTTCTCCAAGTCGCCAATTTTGGCTTTACCCTGTCAATCATGGGACCACTTCAACTGCTCCCACCAGGCAGATGCTCGGCCCTTCAGTTTGATGGCGACGAGTTTCACCTTCATATGATTTGGGACATCCTTGTAATCAAATATACATTCTACTTTGTGCAACCAATCGATGAAGCTCTTAGCTTGCAGAGTCCTAAAAAACTCCATTAGGTCCACTTTGAAGCCTAGGTCTCCACCTTGCTCCTCCCTACCATAGTACTCCCATAACGAAGCACGATTGTGATACGGATTCTCAAAAATAGATTGAGAATATTGATCATAAGTCTAACCCTCCAGGTTTTGTGCCTCTAGCCACTAGGATAATTCTGCAATTTTTCTCTGCAAATCTACAATCATCACGTCCTGTACGTTACGATAGCGAGGAGGGACTTCCTCATTCGGAATCTGTCCAAGTCAACCGCAACATCTACCACCAACCATGAAAATTGATAGTAATTCACCCCAGGAAAATGCTAAAGCTCTGATGCCAACTGACTTCGAGACATAATAGGTGATTATTTTGACAGCTAGTTAAATAACGGAAATTAGAGATTGAGATTGAAAAAATTACAAACAAAAAGAAACTCTGAGAAAAGCTCTGAGGTTAGGGTTTTGTTATAAAAACAAATTTCATCCATCTGAAGACTACAAGCCGAGCTTAAATAGCCAACGAAAAAGGAAAAAGTTGTAATTAACGTCAAATAGTAAAATACGAAATAAGATAACTAGGGCTAAAATCTAGCTTAAGAATCCGGAATAAAAATCATTACTACAAATAAACATTACCGTAAAATAAAATTAACCAAAAATGAAAGAATTAACTAAAATTGAAGATTTGGAATGAAAAATGACTAATTTTAAGGTAAAAAAGGGGCCCACTAGACAAAGCTTGGTGACCATAATGTGTACGCCAAAGAAAACTTTTCAAATTGGGGTCATAAAAGCAATTCTGGCACTTATAGCCAAAGTTATTGTTAAAATACTGATGTCGCCACTTCACCTCTCCCAATCGAGGAATAAGTCTTTCCTCGTCCAATTCTGATGAATACCGCTTCTCACTCAAATCTACGGTTTCTTGCCCATCTCCTAGGAATACTTATCTCTTCCCACTGGTTTTGAGCTAGTCCACCTTCATTAGGTAGTTCAGTGCTTTTAACGTCTTATTCGTCAACTAAGCCTCATTGGACTCGGATTGCCTTGCATCAGTCTCCTTGTCTGAGGTATTTGATGTTGAACACATCCAAAGTCCTCATATGACTGGGAAGACACAGTCTATACGCATTGTTGTTCATCTTTTAGAGAACTTCAGAAGGTCCAATCTTCTTATCCTTCAACTTATTGTACTCGCCAACAGGAAAATGATCGTGGGTTATCACTGCCCAAACAAAATCTCCAATATCAAAAAGTACCTAGCGACGACAATTGTCGGCTTGGACCTTGTACTTTGCATTACTCACCTGGATTGCTTGTTTGACTTGATTGTGTACTCCGTGAAGGTGCACTGCCATCTCCTTGGCCTTAACGTTCAGGAAACTAATTAGTGGGACAGGTACCAAGTCAAGGATGCCTGGCGGATTTTGATGGTACACAACTTCAAATGGACTCAACTGGGTAGTTCGATTCTTGGGTCAATTCTAAGCAAACTTTGCTTGCGATAAGGCAAGGTCCCACTATTTTGGCTTACTACCCACCAAACTTCTTAGGATGTTGCCCAAACTTTGATTCTCCACATCGGTTTGTCCGTCTACTTGGGTTTGTAGGCATTTCTAAAGTTCAAGTTCGTTCCGAGTTTTTCCAAGAAACTCTTCTAGAAATCATTCATAAATTTTGTATCCTGGTCTCAGGTGATGGACTGAGGAACACCATGCAAGTGAGCAATCTCCTTGAAATAAAGATGGGCAATCCATGTGGCATCCATGGTCTTCCTACAAGCTACAAAATGGGCCATCTTAGAAATTCAGTCGAGTACGACGAAAATTGAATCCATGGAACGTTGGGTCCTAGGTAAATCTAATATAAAATCCTGCTAAAGTCAAGCCATGAACCATCAGGTATAGTTAACGGAGTGTAAAGCCTAGCATTGGTGAGGGTCCCACTCGCTCTCTGGCCCACAAAACATCTCGCCAAGTAATGTGCCACGTCATTGGTCAATTTAGGCCAGTAGTAATATATGGCGATCAAAGCTAAAGTCTTTTCTCACCAAAAGTGTTCATCGCCATATAATTCCCGTATAATGTGTTCTCTCAAAGAGCAGTCTGGGATACACAACTGTAGGCGATGGAACAAAAAACCGTTGTGCAAAAGAAAATCACTTCGCCGACTCTCAGTTACCTCCTTAAGAATCTTTCTAAAGGATGGGTCTTTGGCATACAAATTCCGCCACTTTGATACTCATGGTGGTGAGGAGTGATACACGTCGACTTAAAGCGTCTGCAACCCGATTCAAACTCCCTAATTGGTGCTTTAGAGAAAACATGAAATCTTGCAGATAGGTGACCCACTTGGCAAGTCGTCTACTTAGCTTGTGTTTCCCATTGATGTACATCAAAGTCTCATAGTCAATAATCATAATGAACGCCTTTTGTACCAAATAGTGTCAACAGTGCTTCAGGGACTGTAGAATGGCGTAGAACTCCAAGTCGTACGTGGAATAGTTTTTCTTTGATTCCAATAGTTTCTCTATGAAAAATGTAATAGGTCATCCTTCTTGACTCAAGACACTACCAATACCCACCATAGAAGTATCGCAATTCACCTTGAAGATCTTCTCAAAATCAAGGAGTGCTAGAATTGGTGCTTTAGCCATCTTCTGCTTGACCAACCGGAAACTGGTCTCTGCTTCCTTAGATCTCTGGAATGCCTGCCCCTTCAGGCACTCTCTGATGGGAGCGATTAGAGTGCTGTAATTTTGGATGAATCATTGATAAAAGGAAGCCAATCCATGGAAGCTCCGCACATCATGTAGAGTCTAGGGCGTTGGCGATTCCAAAATGGCCATTCGTAGATACAAAAAATCCAAGCAATGTAACAGAAGTGGTGAAAAATGAGCACTTCTTATGGTTGACGAACAAACACTCCTTTCGGAATGTCTCAAAGACAGCTCAAAGGTGCTCTCTATATGTTTCCCACGTAGACTGTAGATGAGGATGTCATCGAAGTAGGCGACAACATTCTTCCCCATAAATGAAGAAATTACTAATATCGCCACTTCTCCTCACCCAACCGAGAAATAAGTTGTTCCTTGCCCAATTCCGACAAATATCGCTTCTCGTCCAAATCTACCGCTTCTCGCCCAACTCCTAGGAATACTTATCTCTTCTTACCGGTTTTGCACTGGCATACCTTCTCGAGGTATTCTAGTACTTTTAATGTAGTATCCGTCAGTTGCAGACTCAGATTCCCATGCATAATTGTAGATGCCTAGCATTTAAATTTCGAGTGTAAAGCATTTTATGCCTATTTTGGTTATTGTTCTCTAATGAGTGACTCCTAGATTTATTCACGTTTTTAAGAGTACAAGAGACTTGCACATCCTAAAATTGTATTTACTATTAATATATATATATATAGGAAAATGATAGTATGCCCCATAATTTTGATTGCTCATGTTTTTTTTTTTTTTTTACTTAATGGTTAAGGAAGTGACTATTAATGTATTTGTTTTTTTTTAATAATAATAATCATAATCAATAAATTATTTTATTTCAATAAGGAAGATTTAAAAAATAGATGTTTTTCAATAATATTGATGGCATTTATCTCCTATTTTACAATTCTCGAATCACCTAACCCAGCCTCATTTAAACCCAACGAAAAGATTTGGACTGACAGATACTAACGAGTAAAGCCCAGACTGTCCACCTTCGCTGATGCTTGAGGCTGGGCCCGGCTGTCTAACATGTTCCGTTGGGATTTTCTCTTCTAGCTCTAATCTATACTACAAGTACTTTGACTGTTGTCTCTTTGGGCTTTTAGCCTTTCACAGGATGCCAACATACTCAAATGCTCCTTGCTGTTCATATATTCATGAAAACTCACTTTTTATTGAAAATTGAACAATGTTATCTTAGACATTTAAAAAAAAAAAAAAAATCATTTTTTGAAAATTTTAAAAATAAATAATCTCTTTTAGATATATGCAAAATGAGAAACTTTTGTTTAAAAATTTTGAGAAATATATGATGTCTTGGACATTTAAAAAAAATAAAAAAAACTTTTGTTTGAAATTTTGAAATGATGCTCATTTGGACATTTATTAGAAATAAAAGAAGATTTAAATTTGAAGATGATCTTAGAAGAATGCAAAACAAGTCTCATAGTGAGATCTTTTTAGAATACAACATTACAAGCTTTACAACACTTATTAGTCAAAAGTAGCCAATCTCTCTTTTCAAATATTGAGCCTTATGGGCCTGATCACTTATTATTTGGAGAGAGATATAGTTTACTTATTATTATTTTATGATAAATTATATTCTCAAGCAAGTGTATAGAATACACTTAATAAAGTACTTATATTGTATAATTTGATTTGGAAGATAATTTTAAAATTTAAATTTTATCAATCAAAATTTTCTATTTAAATAATATGTATGATACTACACACTAGCTTGAGAATAGAATAACTCTTATTTTCTTTCACTTATCGAGGAGATTACTTTAATAACTTACCAACTATAAGCTATTATGTAACAACAAAAGGATGTGTATAGTCTTTATGAGTGTAGTAGAAATTCTATATTAGGGAATTGCTCAATCAGCACTCATAAGGTGAAATTTTTTGAGAGAGAAGTTATTGCTCAAAGATGAAATAGAATCTATTTCGAACTAAAGGAGGTTAAATAATGAGTTTGATAATCCTCAAAAAGTAGTTTGAAGCGGAAATGTTATTAAGTTTGCTTATCTCTTACTTTTACTTTTTTACATTTACTGCTACTTAATATTTAGTGTTCATACTTTTTTTTTATACTGTGCACTTAGACATACCCAATTCACCCATCTTGGATTAGATCCGGACAATAATATCTCATTTGTTTCAGTTAATAATCAAATAAGTGAGAATTTCGAAATACAAGCTACTTGACTTTCACTTGTATCACATAGGTGCATGATAGATTTTAGTTAAATTATGACTAGCTCTAGTCAACTTCCTACTGTTGCTCATCTACCACACACCAGCTTGTGTGTAATTTTTTTTTTTAATTGAAACGCGCATTTAGACAGGTCCCCTCCCATTGGGTAATTTCAACATCTGTTGATGCCACCTTTGGATCAATTATGCCCTACCCTCCGTAGAATAATTTGGAAGAGTTAAGACGAATTCAAGATACGAATCAAGTAGTAAGTTTTTATGTCTTAAAAAAGTTTTATTGTACGTGTGTGCATTCGAGTCTTTCTAACACAGTGAGTAATTGCATCATCCGTCGATGCCACCCTTTAGACCGACTATATCCTACCCTCCGTCGATGCTCTTTATGTATTTGTAAATGGGTAATTTTTAGCTATGTACTTTGATTTTGTACATGTACGCTCAGAATTTGAAATGAAGTCATTGTCAGTTCTCTTGCTTTGTGATCATAGAATATTGCATGTAATGGGTTATTCTCACTACAAGATAAATGACTTTTCCCAGCGATTATTTTCGCTGGGAAAAGTCCTTAAATCGCTGCCATTGATCTTTCCCAGCGATTTATAAATCGCTGCATTTTCGCCGGTATTATCTCTCTGCTTCTGATCTCCCCAACGGAAGCCAATAATCGCTGGGAAATGTTATCTTTTCTGGAAAATTTTTTTCGCCGGAAATTACAAATAAAACGCTGCAAAAATACGTATGGTTTGCCTATTAAATCGCCGGCAAAATCTTTTACCAGCGATTTTTTACCGTCGCTAAAAGTATTAAAATCGCCGCAACTAAATCTTTCTGGCGTTAGGTGCATATCGCTGCAACTGGTCAATTTGTCTTGAAAACTCTATTGCGGCGATTATAAAATCGCTGTAATTAACTATTCCCAGCGATTTTATAATCGCCGTAATAGAGTTTTCAAAACAAGAGTATCCAAACGCAACGATTCATAAATCGCTGCGTTTGATAGATTCTCAGGGATTTAAGATCCCTGGAATTGCATATTAAAAACTGAAAACTCAATTGCAGCGATTATAAAATCGCTGGAAATGGATATTTTCCAGCGATTTTAAATTATGGTCGACATTGCTTATTTGCAGAGGGTATTTTCGCTGGAAAGGGTATTTGCGTCGATTACATATGGCCACAAATAAGTTTAAATGACAAAAAAATATTTCCGGCGAAATTTACTCGCCGGAAATAGTGTTCCAGAAAATTTAAAAAAAAAAAATTCACAAAACAGAATACTGGAAATTTATAATACACATCCAAGTATAGACATTCCAGCCACAAATTTCCGGCTGGAATGGACATTAAGAATCTAACACAACCTACCATTCTCCCTCCCTCCCTCTATGGTACCAGTGGAAAAAAAAAACAAAAAACAAAAACCAAGAGAGAGATGCAAGATATGATAAAGACTTCCAGCTTATTAGTCAATTAGGTGTCAGCATCCATAACACATCATACATACATACAGATATATACTTATTTATATATATATATATGTTGATTACGACCAAAGGGATATGTAAACCACAGATGTTATCAAAAATCCAAGTCAATCAAACCTCTATAATCTCAAGTTAGAAAAAAATAAAAATAAAAAGCTTTCAAGTAGATTATGGTGACATAGAAACAAGCCAATCCATGAGAAAGGGTTTTAAAAGGGCCATATTAGGTTACATGAAACATAATGAATATAGAAATAGAACTGAGCGAACTATATGACAAGCAACACAAGTATAATTTTAAATTATAGCAAAAGTTAACAAATATTACATAAAGAATACAAACAGTTGTATAAAAAATGTGTACAGAAATATGCCAAAGTCAGAACTCACAGACCATATGGTGACCATGCTTACTAGAATATTGTGTTTATGCTTATTAGAATATTGCATGCCAAAGGAATATTGTGTTTAAAGCCAAAGGAATATTGCATGCCACATTGTTATATCTTTTCATCTGATCTACAAGTATAGCTTCATTAATTCATAGATTCCCAACAAAACCTGAATGCACGCTGAGGTTCTACGTAAATAATTTATAGCTTGCAATCTGATTTGTCATAGTAAATAAAGAAAATGACAAATCTCATAAGGTTTGGTCGCCTAACGGTAGATCTCCTCGAAAAGAAATTTTTTAATATCTATGTTGTAATATTTAAGTTCAACAAAATTTAAGGAAAACATTGGATTCAAAGAAATTTTATTTTGTGCTTTCTTGTTTGATACCGACTTTTCAATTTAAATATCCAAATGTAATAATATCTTATCTTTAATAAATAAATAGAATGAGATCATGGGTTCAATACTCAAGCTGGAAAATGTTGCATGTCACATAAAATGTTTATATCATCAGAGGGACTCAATTAGGAGATCCATGAGATGGATAGAAATAAAGTCTTTGCAGCATTTAATTAATAAGCTTTGATGTTTCAACAAGAGTGCATTGGTTTTGAGTTATCTAGAGTGCAATAGTTTTGTAATCATTCCCCCAACCCTCTACCGAAAATTTTTAATATTGGGACAAGGAAATGAGTCACTATACTAGAAAAACCAGCAGACAAATAGAGGGGAATCTAAGAAAAAAAGCAAATTATAGGTTGTTTCCAATTGCATATGCTCTCTTACTCCCAATCTATTGACCTATTGAACCAACCAATCTGCACAAATTCTCATACCTCTAAAGCCTTTGCACCCAACTGGTCCCAGCTTTTTTGCCAACAATTGCCCCATTAAACCTACATTCAAACCAGCTGCTACCAGAAAATGATTCAGCAAAATCATTCATCTGAAAATAAATGTATGTGTAGTCAGCAAAATCAAGAAAAATGAGGATGTAGTAGACAAACTCTAGCTGGAATCTATGCTATAATTAAACCATACCCTATCATATATTTATATAAGAGACTCCAGTTGAATCATCACACATAGCAAAAACTTCATTAGATAACCAGAGAGCATTTTTACAACATGTAGATAGTCTACACATTATGAACCAAAACCTAGTCAAGCTATAAATAGACACAAGTACATGTAGAAGATACATATTCATTGCTTCTGCTACCCTTTACTGCAACCAAATGCAGAAGATGCCCACCCATAGTCTGTTGACCAAGCCCATGCTGGTGGATCTCCATGTGCAACTCTGGTGCCTAAGAACAATAAACAATGGAATCGAATTGATATGGGGCAACTATACTTTTAATAACTTAAAATTAAATGCCACAAATACTTGCTTCACTTTGTATTGGATGCACGTCAATTTAGGTTGTTATATCAAATGGATTTAAGTCCAAGATTCTTTGTTTAGAAAATACTCACAGCCACCATACTAAAAGGCAAGAAATTTATATGCGCTTCTGAAATAAGACATAAAGTTACATTACAATGGACATAAACAAGAGTGTAAGATAATAAAACAAACACCAAAAGTGATCTGCAGCCAGAGAAATAACCAACAAAGAGGACATATATTGCAGCTTCTCCAAACTAAAAGGTGTCTTATTAACGTACTTCATTGAGTTGAGCAGCACTGCAAATATTAGGTCTTAATTGATCAATAGGACAAGTCGAGCTAGCTAGCTTTAGGGTACTGAATAGAAAGCACATGATGAAGCTAATTTAGAGAATTAGCTTGCTTTACAACTCACGATTTTGTGCCAAAATGAGGCAGCATTTCTGAAATCGTTCTCCTCTCCAACTTGCCAGCTTCTATAGAAATAACATAATATCTATATATATTTAGTAAGATGGAGAGGAAATATTACATGATCATACATATATGAACTATATATATATAAATATATATTCTTTAACTTACTACTGATTGATTCTGGAATAAAGTTTGAAATCCTGTACTTCTGGGAAAAAAGGAAAAACAGAAAGATTATCAGAATTAATAAATCTAGACTAAATGAACAAATTCTGATCTGATATTTTAACAACATATTGGGTTAAATACACTCTCACCCTTAAACTATGATAAGTTATTCAGATTAAATCTCAAAATTAACACATTGTAACAGAGAATTAACAGAGAGAGAGAGAGAGACCTTTAAATGGCTTTTGACATGATAAATGTTTAGGCCAGGAATGCGCATGGCTTTCAGGATACCCTTTGGAGTTGCCCCTACAAAGCAGGAAAATAGAAAAACACATTAGAATATATATTAAGTTACCGATTGAGATTCCCCATTCATTTATATACAAGAAGTACTACACCGCCAAGTGTAGAGAAACAATGAAAAAATCATGCAGATCGAGACCACACAGATATAAACACAAAAACTAATCCAAACGGAACTAAAACAAGAAATCAAGCAAATATAACAGGAATGAAAAGAACCCATAAATGTGAAAACATAAGGCAATATTAGGGGTTGTCGTGGTGGTCGCTTGGCGTGGAGTGGTGGCTCGGGAGGAGCACGGTGGCGCTGGCGAGACATGGTGGCTGTGGGCTGCGAACAGAGCAAGGAAGAGAATGAGGGCCTCGGACTGAGAACTGGGCTAGGCGTGGACGAGAAGATGGATCTGACGGAGAACTGGCGACGGCGTCGATGTGTGGGTGGTGGCGAACGGCGCCCCTAGCGGCGGCGATACAGAGAAATCCGAGAGAGAGAGGGGTGAGGCACCAGATTCGGGGAGGCAAGAGATCCGGCGAGACTTGGGGGAGAAGGAGGGGGTGGCCGTCGAGGTGAGGTGGCGGTGGCGTGGTGGGGTTGTTGGCGACGGGCTGTGAGCGGCGGCGTGGGTTGAGGGAGAAGAGGGTGGGGGAGGCAGAGCGGGGGAGGGAAAGAAAAAGGGGAAATCGTAAAGCGGGGGGGAGAAAAAGAAATGAGGGAAATCGTAAGCGGGCGGTTTAAATTTAATTTAGCAATTCCGGCGATTTTTTTTCGCCGCTAATAACTTTTCTTTTACACAAAATGCTCCTACAGCGACAATATTCGCCGTAATTGTATCAATAAATCGCCGAAAATTCACTCTATTTGTGGAATTTCTTTCGCAACGATATTAAAATCGTTGCAAAATGTGTGACTTTTCTGAAAGGTTATTGTAGCGCTTTTTATTCGCTGCAAAACTAGCTATTGTGGCGATTTTACAATTCGCCGAAATGAAAACACCGCTACAGTTACAAATATTATTTGCGGCGACACTAACTCGCCGCAAAAGATCAAATTATCGCCGCAAATAAATAAACAGTAATTTCAGCATCAGTTTTTTTTTTTTAACTTTGCTCTATATTTCTGCGGCGATACAAAAATCGCCGCAAATAAGGGTTAATTGTAGCGATATTTTTCCCGGCGATCATAAAATCGCTAGAAAAGGCCATATTTCTTGTAGTGTCTCTCCCTATTGATATAAAATATAATATAATATAAAAGAAAATGGAGAAATGAGAAAGAGGGAAAAATACTTTTGAGGGCTACATTTTTACTTTCTCAATTGTTATTGAAGACAAGACATACATTCTTATTTATAGGAATATTATATTGAGATAAGATAAGGTAAATATTATAAAAATAAAATCAAAATAATATCAAATAAAAGTGATTTGATAATTATGAAAATCAAATCAAAACAATATCATTATTGATTTGATATTATCTTCAACATTCCTCCTCAAACTCAAGGTAGAGAACTGTAGAATCTTAAATTTGAAATTTGAAAGTAGTCTTCATATTCATTAATTGATCGTCAATAATATGATGGTATTGGTGATTAAGCGACTGGCAACTAGACCGTCAAATCTGGAGTGGCCAACAATGGGCTATATATGACCTTGGTCAACTATTGGACCAAAATCAAAAGGTCAAAAATGGATTTAGGGTTTCAAACAATGCTCACAACAGATCAAAATTTAGTAAAAAATGTCTCACAGCTAATACAGATACTCCAAATGCATTAATTTGAAACGATACATGATAATTGAACGGCGATAAAAATGTTTGTGAGGGGTAAACCTAGCAGAGGAATAAATATTCTACGGGATCGAATCTAGCGTTAGCCAAGGTCTCTGATATTATGATAGAAAATAAAATATAATATAAAAGAAGATAGAGAAATGAGAAAGAGAGAAAGATACTTTTGAAGGTTGCATTTTTACTTTCTCAATTGTTATTGAATACAAGGCATACATCCTCATTTATAGAAAAATTACATTGATATGAGATAAGGTAAATATTATGAAAATTAAATCAAAATAATATCAAATCAAAGTGACTTTATATTTGTGAAAATCAAATCAACACAGTATCAAATCAAATTATTGATTTGATTTTCAAAACACCATCCAAGCATTTTCAGTTAAAAAAAAAAAAATTATTGATTTGATATTATTTTCAACATAACTGATCATGAACATCATACCATCAGAAAGAGTAAGCATGAGTTCAGGTTCTAAAAGGAGTGCATCATCTTTCTGTTCTTTGAGTTTGGAAGGCGAACTCTGCCTTCAATTACAGTGCGTTTTGCCTATATCTGCAGCCTGCCGATATGGGCAATTGCTATCAATTGTGTGATTTGGTTCTGAAGTTGCTTTTTTTTTTTTTTTCTTTTTTTGGTGTGATTTGAGGAGGGTCTAGTGGTCACTTAATCTACTAGCCTACTCTCTATAAGGAACTAACAGGACAGGGCCAGAAACACAATCTTTGTGAATTTACATAGAAGTTAGTGCTATGTATTAAATGGGCAATTTGTTTTCTTGATCCTGCACTAGGTTTCCATGCAGATCCTATATCTGCATTGTTCTTTTCGGTGTAGGCAATACCCTGATACGTTGCAGGAATATCAACATTTTCGATTAATTTTTATTGTTAGCTAGATGTAAATGCTTGTGCTGTATTATACACATTTGCCAAGTTTCTCTAGCATTATGCATAGCATTTACAACGTGTTTGATACTAGCTATTGCCTGAAGGGTAGGTATTGAAGTGCTTCTCTTAGTTTAGAGATGACTATTCGAAGGGACTTATTTATTTTATCTCTTTTTTTTTTTTTTTTTTTCCTTTGTTTCTACAGGTAAAATTTTTCCCTGGAAGAAAGCTGGGGTATGAGCCCAAACATTGTGAGAAGCATAGAAGTGAAAAGGGCTTTATGAAGGCAGTTGAATTCTCTATGGAAAGTCTAGCTGAAGAAGCCAATGTGGATATCAATAAAGGAAATGCTGAAATAACTGAAAATGGCAATTTGTCTGGTGGAGGTTGCTGTGGAAAGTGTGGTAGTAGCTGTGGAAATGCCTTTGAAAATATTCGAAAATGACAATTTGTCTAGTGGAATCCGTGGAAAATGTGGTAGTAGCTGTGGAAATGCCTTAAAAGAGTGGTGGCTGTGGATGTAGATCAAACGAGCGGCGGGTGTGGGAACATGGCGATGAGCGGAGGCTGTGGTGGGTGTGGCACTAAATCTGGTCACTCCTGCGCTGAAAAACATTCAAAGGGAGCAACCTTCTACTCTGGCAAGGCAGTAGCCGTTTGATGTTTATACGTATCACGGAAGATCAGCAAGAATTTCAATCTAAATAAAGTTCCTATCTGCCTATAATGACAGCTTATTATGGAAGGTTCTTCGTCGTGCCAGCCATCATATCTTTATAGAATCATTACTTAGCTTACTACATGATATGCTCGCTCCATTCAAAATGGGCATCATTTAAAGCTTGCATTATTATTTGCTTGGATTGACGCTCCGAATAACAGTATTCTTGAGATTTTGAGCCTAGTTGCATTGTCCAGGAGAAAGGAAAAAAAATACATGAAGATAATGATTTTAAGAGAAATGTTTCCGGTCATTTTTTTAATTATTTCTTTACCTCATATCAAGTAATTGAATGTTCTTATAATTTTTTAGTTTTTTCATTTTAATTCTTTTAATTTTAGTCTTTTATTCATCATTTCCACGTATCACATACTATACTTATTTTTATATTTTTTATATTTTTTATATTTTTAGTTTTATTCTACAAAACCAAAACAAAAGAAAAGCTCATTAAGAAGAATAATATCAAAATTAATTAAAAAATTAAAAATAAATAAATAAATAAAAATAAGTGTCATGTATGGTGTGCGGGAATGATGAGTAACAAAACTCCAGTTTCAAGTATATGCGCTGTACTTTATTTACTTGTGATGTCCATATGGCCTCCATGACTCAACGAGGCAAAGAAAAATCAATTTTGGCATGCTTCTAACCATTAGTAAGAAAGTCAATATTGACTTTTTCAAGGTGTTACTTTAGTAAGATTGTTTTCATTCCAGTTATATTTGAATTATTTTAATTATTGACTGTCTATTTAAATAATAGTAAACGTATAAAATTAAACTAATTAAAAAATTTCACATCAGTATGTCTATTCAGCATTAATGAAAATGATAAAATCTTAAGTTGAAATTAGGAAAACCAAACGACCAAACCTCCTTAATTCTTCCTTGCTACCTTTGTAGGAATGTCTCAAGGCAGCCATTTGTCCCAAAATTTGCCAAATCACTAGAACTGTTTCAACAACCACTAGCACTTGTTATTGTAGTTGTCTTTCTGGCCTACGACCCGCGTGAATGATTGGATTAAATCAATTCATTAGTTCATTTCCAAAGAGAGATTCAGAGAGTCTGTAGCGAGGAAAGCTGATGTTCAAAACTTCAATAACCCGTACGATTATTAATTACGTTCAAAGTGTGCGATACTCGTTATGTGCATGCATGTATGTACTGGTCGTAAACCTGTGCACTGTACAAGAATCGTTAAGTATCTAAATGAAATAAATAAATAAAAATCTGTGTTAGTTATCATAATTTTAAACATTATGCAAAATGGAATAGCATTTTAATTGTGTCAACTAGCATTTTCTCTCAATTGTTTTTTGAGCAACTTGAGCTTTTATCCCTCTCTCTCTTCTGTCTTTTTATGTTAATAACGAGAAGCCTCACAAACTTGGGGGTTTTTATATATATATATATTTATATGAACTTGGAATCCATCAATATTATAAGAATTACAAAGAATTCTTATCAACACAAACAGCTTGGGAAACGGACTGGAACATTAGCCCCCCACATTACACTGTCATCCACATTTCAAGCATAACGAGCCAATCTATGGGCTGCCTCATTACCTAACCTATAAACATATTGAATTTTGCACACACTAAATAACTTCGTCATTAGACTTTAAGTTTCTTTAAGCAGATTCCCTAGCCTTGAAAAAGAACTAGCAACTGCTGTTTGTAATTCTTTGATCATCACCAAGCAATTGCTTTCCAGAATTATCTGAGAGATACCATTGTGCATGCAAAATTGAAGTCCTTTGAACATAGTTAAGAGTTCAATTTTTTTAGGATCAACAACTTCACCTTAGCTTTACTGACTGCCGTAACAACGTCACCTTTTTCATCTTTGAGTATAACCCCCACCCCTGCTTTATTTTGATTAAAGAACATGGCTCCATCAACTTTAAGTTTGAGGAAACCATGAGGAGGAGGCTTCCAATTGTAATGTGTCTTAGGGTTTGAGTTAGATATAGTCACAACCTCCTTGTGAAATTTCTGCAAAGACAATGCATGAGCAATCACATTTTTGGGTTCATAATATGTTTTTTCATAATCAAGTCATCTATTGTCATCTTCTCTTTCAGCATCAAAACTAAATCTAGGAGGCTTCAATGTTCTTCATTGTCTTTCAGTATAGGCAGATAACTCTTCCAGACTTCTTTTATTGTGGAACAATAGATAAGAGCATGTGAAATGTCCTCTTGTTCACCTCTGAAGAAACAACAATTTGTATCAACTTCAATATGTTTCTGCTTGAGATTGTATTGAGTGGGTAGACAATTTTTGCAGGCCCTCCATGCTAATATCTTGACCATCTGGGAAATTTTCATCTTCTGCAACACTCTCCACGAAGAGTTTTGTTGATTAAAAGAAGATCTTTCACCTACACTCTCCTCCCATCTTCTTTTAAAGAATTTATATGCACTCTTGACACTAAAACTCTCATTATTCTCCTAACTCCAAATCCATTTATCACCATTACCTTCTTGGTAGATAATAATCATTAGAATATTAGCAATTGTATTTGGATTGAAAAGAGCTCTAATTATGTGCACATTCCACCATTGTGTATGATTGTCAATGAGAGAATCAACAGTTTCATTCCACTCCCCTTCCTCCACCACAATCAGTTCCTTCTATAGAGTTTTATGTCCTGGAATCCAGGGGTTTGTCCAAATTCTGATCAATTTCCCATCACCAACTCGCCACTGACATTTCTGATAGAGATACTGCTTAGCTTCCCATATTCATCTCCAAGCATAAGATGGCTTAAATCCTAGGTTTGAACCAAAGAGATATGATTTTGGGAAGTATTTGGATTTATAAATTCTGTGAAGCAGTGTATCTTCCTCTTGTAATAACCTCCACCTTTGTTTTGAAAAAAGTGCCATATTGAAAGTCTTTAAATCTTTAAATCCTAAACCACATCTAAACTTGGAATCACATATCTTTTTCTAGCTGACCCAATAAATCTTTCTTTCATTTCTTTCCTCCCCCAAAGAACTGTGGCATCATACCCTCCAACTTCTTACAAAGGCAATTAGGTAACTTAAAGCAACTCATGGCATAGGTTGGGATAGACAATGTCACTGTTTTGAGTAAAATCTCTTGAACTCCTTGAGACAGCTGCTTCTCATTCCAAGTTTGTAACTTCTGCCCCACTCTATGTTTGATACCAGAAAAAGCATTGGACTTCCTTTTACCCACCATTGGTGGCAATCCTAAATACTTCTCATATTGTTGAACATTGATACCATCCCATAGAGACATTATGTCCTCTTTGATGTATGCTTCTGCATTCTTACTAAACACCATAGATGTTTTATCCCTGTTAATCTTCTGCCCAGAAGCCATTTTATACTTTTATAGCAACTCTTGAATATTTTTATTGGTGGTGGTGTCAGCTCCACAAAAGATGACACTATCATCCACAAACAGTAAATGGTTTAATTTTAAAGCACCTCTACAAATCTGAATTCCTGGCACATAATGGTTTTTTGCATCTTCTTTAAGCACATAGACCAACCATTACACAATGGGTTATTTCTTAAAAAAATTACAATGGCTGAATGGCTGAATCTTAATCAAGGTAAAGCACACAAGGATTATTAGCCAATCATCCGTATTAGTTTTATAATCTTAACTTAATAAACACATAAATGAGACCCCCTCCATCAATCAAAAGTTGAAATAAATTTTCACCAGTCTCCTCTCGCTTTGGGAAGGAAGAGGCAGAGTCCCTGTCCACTCTGGGGTGATTAAACTAGAGTGGTGGCCCCTACGTTGATAAATTACAATCAACGGACTTTGAATGAGTTCTTTTTAAAGGAATCCGAAGCAAAGTATATGGACATAACGCTAGTGGGTACAACACATTGAAAATACGATGAAGGAGAATTGTGAATTGCCGTATCATATGGACTCTAACATAATCACACCCGGTCAAGAGGGCTGGCAATGTGATACTATAATTAGCAGGAAGCCCACAATTCCTAGGGGTAGCCATGAGGTGTTCACCCACATTGTTATATGGCTTAATGATTACAAGTGATTGATATGAAACAAAACTATGATATTTGGTTACATGGTGATTTTGTTACTCTGTCGCATGATTACAAGATCAATGGTTTTTTAAAAGAAATGTACAAGAAAGAAGTGGGTTTTCAGTCAAGTTCTTGTTCATGCGTTCATACTCATGGTTTGCCTTAGACATACGTATGTTATGTTCTTGTATGTTATTGGTTTAACTTGCTGATATTTCTTGAAATCTCATCGTGGTAGTTTCCATTATTATTCCCTCCGGAATGGTAGAAGGGCTGACAGGAATAGACAATAGCGATGGAGAAACGCAAACGTGAGGATCCCCCAAAGGTTAAGGAGGCCTCCAAGAGCACTGAGCACTCTATGGAACCAACGCTAGTAGAACGACATGAATCAACCAAGAACTTTATATGTGAAGTGCTGCAGGTTTTTGAGGACCTACAGAAGATGCTGAATAAGGACAAGCAAATAGAACCCTTTTTGATATGTTAAGAAACAATATGGTCTTTCTTTTACTTGGATTACTTGGATTTTGTAAGCCACAAGAGTTGTTGTTTAAATCTTCATTTTGTATTTGAAAGATTTTTGAACAATTATTTTGAGATTAATAGATACTCTATTTTGGTACCATATTTTAATTGCTCAAAACTTTACTTAGAATTAAACTTTTTCTGCTATGATTATTTTGGGAAATAGATACTTTATGATTTATAGAAACATGTTAGGTGCATTACATGACCTTGAGTTACATATCCCAACGTTTCAGTCTCCATCCAATCCCAAGTGGGGTCTAGGGGCACCACATTATGTTTCCCCATTGTTGCCTTCTAATATTATCACAACTTCTACCATTTCGGAGAAAGTAGTAGTGAAAACTACCACAGTGAGATTTCAAGAAATTTCAACAAGTTATACCAAAAATAAACAGAGAAATAACATAAACATGTATAAGGTAAATCATGAGTATGAATGCATGATTATGAACATGTATTTTGACTAAAACACATTTTCGCCCATCTAGATTCCTTTTTCAAAAACACCGATCCTGTAACCATGTAACAAAATAACGATGTAACAAAAGTCAAAGTTCCATTTCTTTATTAATCACTTGTAATCTTATTTCATATAACAATGTAGGCGGACACCTCATGGCCAGTTACCACATCACATTATCAACCCTTTGACTGGGTGTGAGTACATATAATTCAAAATGATAATGCAGTTCGTAATTCGCCTTCACCATATTTTCAATATGTTGCACCCACTAGCGTCAGGAGTGGCTACTTCACTTAGGAATCTTTTAAAAAAAAACCTATTCAAAGTTGTTGATTGTACTTCATCAACCCAGGAGTTACCATTCCAATTTAAGCACTCTATAGTGGATATGAAAGTTCAACTAGGATATTTCCCTATCCTAGCATTGGGGTCATGATAAAACCTTTTTCTTTCAATGCACAACCTGAAAGCATGTGACATGTACTTGTGATGAAATCATGCAACTTGTCATGTAACCATGTCATGTACTTGTACTCAATATGCCAAGAATGCATTATGTGAACGACTTGAAATAATTAAAACATTCAAATATATATACATGAATATAACATGTGAAGGCTTCAAGATGGCATATATCATTTTCCAAACTCCAAACATGTCATTTAACCAGAATTTCCAGCAAGTATAATTTGAACATAGCTTAAAATTATAAAGATGTAAATCAACCATAGCATGTAACATTTGAGCATAATCTTTAATTATTCAATATAAACAACAAAGTTTACATAGAGACATAAGTATATTATCCAATGATATGTTAGAAGACTAACTTACAAAGCTCCAAAACGTTTTTTTTTTCAAACGATCAAGCGAACTAAAATTGTATATTTGAACTATCAAATTGTTGAAAGCAAAATACTAAAAACAAAACATGTGTTATGTGTACTAGGCTTTAGACTTCCTAACCCTAATTGGTCATGAGCCCTCTTTTTGTGATTTTCATAAACATATACACACATTGCATGAGAGTCTTAGGGTCAAGTATGTGTGCGTATTAAAAAGTGTGGTTTTACTCCAATCTTAATGGCTAAAAAGTACATAGCATTCAAGATTGTGCTTTTTCAAATGGTGACTAAGTAAAACTCTTGATGAAACCCTAGTTATAGCCAAACAACATCTAAGAGATTTTTCCTCACTTATCTTGCCACTCAGTTTTGAATGAAAACTCTAAGGACTAACCATACTCAAATTTAAAGACTTCAAGCATGGTTCATCCTTCCATAGCCGAACCTACCACTTAGTCATCTCTATGGTGTTTCTTACAAAAACACAATACCACACTTGGTCCTTACAAATTGAAACCTTCCTCACCCTCCTTTGGCACTTGCATGTGTGAATGTGTGAAAGAAGGCTGTGATTTTGAACTCCTTACCATGCCAAGCTCCACCAAGAAAAATATCCTTGAATCTTCCTTCATTGTTTGCACAAAGTGGGTGCTTGGAAGGAGAGAAAATTTGGGAGTTATTTCTTAGTGTGTGGACAAGATGGAGAGAATAGGAGAGAAGAGAAATCTGGGAAAAAAATGCTAAATGAACTTTGATCTCCCCTCGAGCAACTGCATGGGTGTTGGCCATAAATGACCTTATTTATAGGTATTCTTGCTTCCACTCATTTTCTCTCTCTCATCATTATTCTGCTGCAGAATCTGAAGAGCTTTCTGTCTCCTTTCATGTATGGGCACCAAGTGGCATCTCTTTCTTCTTGCCTTAGCCAAAACACCCATTTGTCCTTTGCTCTTCTCTCTTTCTGAAACCCTAGAAGCTTTTACATGGCTGCCATGTGGCATGTGTCCCTCTAGTTTAAAAATTTCACTCTTCATCTTTCTCATGATTGCATCTCCTAGAATCTCATGCATCCTATACATGCTTGTCAAGTGGCATGTCTGAATGCCTCCCCCTTTCTCTCCATCATTTGTCTCTCTTGGAAACCTAAATGGCTCTTGTGCATGGAGGACAAGTGGCGCCTCCCTTGATGTGGCTGAAACCCTAAGTCTCCTGCATGGGTAGATTCTTCTAGAAACCCTAATGATTACACGCATGCTCTCTTAATGGTGTGACTGAAATCCTCTATTCCTTCTTTCATTTTTGGTCTAGATGCAATGAATCTATAGAATTTAAAATGCATGACTGCCAAGTGGCATTGTGGGTGATTGGGTTTTCGTGTGCTCTAGCAAAGACAAAAGTCCTATTGTCTTCTTGCATAATAGCTCTTGTTGAAAACTCAAAAGTCCTAATGCATGTGTGACATGTGGCACTTCCTTTCTTATGGCCAAAAATCGCATTTCCTCTTTCTTCTTATGACTTCTTCTAGAAGCTCAAAGGTTCATTGCATATTTTCCAAGGGTTGCCATTCCCTTGGCAAAACCGAAATTCCCATTTCCTAGATGCCTCATGATTATGCCTTGGAAACTCAAAGGTTTCCCTTCTTACTAAGCTCCATGTGACGCCTTCCTCTTCTCATCAAAACCTTAATGGGCTTTTCTCAAGCCCTAATTAATATAGTGGCCAAAAATTACAAGGCCTAAGGCCTCCTCTTGGGCTTAGGCGCCTAATCCACTATCAAAGGGTAAAAATCTAATTCTTTTCTCATAATTCTAATTCAATGATCTCTAGGGCTTAAGCCCACTTATTCCCAACAAAAATTAAATCTCAACCTCAAGAACCTAGCTTGGGCTAAGATATTATAGTTAGCTAAAAATGACAACTCATTAGTGGAGGCTGCTAGTCAACCCTACCCATCACCATGCTTCGCCTAAGCTGAAACTACAGGGGGACTTGAGAACCCCTAAACAATTCAACATATTTGCCTTCTAGTAAGGGATAAGATGCCCAATTTTTTCTCATTGAGACAAAACTAAAAACTGGTAAGATTGCAAGCTTAAAGAGAAAGTTAGGTGTGAAAGGTACTTTGTGGTAGACGCAATGGAGAGAAAGGGTGGATTGACACTATTATGGAAACTGGAAGTTGAAGAAGATATAGTAAGTTTCTCAAAAAGACATATCAATGCTATGTTAATAGATGATGCAACAAGAACTAGGTGGGTACTCACATGTTTTTATGGACATCCTAAAGCAAGCAAGAGAAAGGAGTCATGGCCTTTAATGTCTTTATTGAAGCCTTCTAAACATCAAGCTTGGTGTGTGGTAGGGGATTTTAGTGAAACCTTATCACAAAATGAGAAGCGAGGGGGTAGACAAAGGCTTGAAAGTCAAATGGATGACTTTAGACAAGGCCTGGAATATAATAATCTTTATGAACTTGGATGGAGGTGGGACAAGTTCACATGGAGAAATAAGCATGAAGATGAGTCTTTCGCAAAAGAAAGACTAGATAGGGCTGTAGCAAATCCTCAATGGTCAGAAGAATATAAAGAAGCTTAGATTGAAGTGTTGGCTGCAAGAAGTTTAGATCACAAATGATTTATTCTACTTATGAATGAGAATAGCCAAAGATCTAGACAAAGGAAAAAGCTATTTAGATATGAAGCAGGTTGGGCAATAGATAAAGGGCGTGAGAGGATAATAAAATCAGAGTGGTCGAATGGTGAAGCAAACTCATATCCACTAAAGAGGGTGCAAGATCATCTTAAGTCATGTAGTGGGGCTGAGTTGATGGAGTTCACAGAAATTTTCGGGAGAGTGAAAAGGATATTGTGAGAAAATAGAAAGACTTAAAATCTTGCAAGATGAAGAAGGTCCTCACAATGCAGAAGAAATAAAAAGATTACAAGTGGAGTTGGGCATTTTACTAGAACAAGAAGATATCAAATGGAGATAGAGAGCAAAAGGAAATTGGGATCAACTTGGGTCAAGAAGACAAAATGCTTTGATGTCTATGCAAACCAAAGAAGAAGAAAGAATATGATTAAGAAAATCACTGACACTCATGACAGCTTACTGAAGAAGACAGCCGACATTGAAGGGGAGTTTAAGCATTACTTTGAAGAATTATTCAGATCTTCAACTCCATCAAAGGAAGAGATAAATGAATGTTTGGAATCAGTGGGGTCTTGAGTGACAAAGGATATGAATGCAAGCCTCCAAAAGGATTTCACAAGAGCTGAAGTTGAAGAAGCACTTCATCATATGTCTCCCTTAAAGTCCTAGTCACGGATGGTTTTGGAAAATATTTTTTCCAATCCCATTGGAATATAGTAATAGATGAGGTTTGTAATGTGGTTCTAAGCTTTTTAAAAGGAGAGGTATGGATTACTCTCTTAATTTTACTTACATTACCTTAACTCTCAAAGTAAAAAAAAAAAAAGAATCTCATTTCTGTAAGTGAGTTCGGACCAATTAGCCTTTATAATTTTTTGTAAAAGATTCTTTAAAAATTTGAGCAAATAGGTTAAAATAGTTCTCATGGTCATCATATCCAGCAACTAGAGTGTGTTCATTCCTGATAGACTTATCACAGATAATGTTATAGTGGCTTATGATGAAGCTTTACATTTGACAAAGACAAGACAAAGAGGAAGCACTAGAAGCATGGCTCTTAAGCTAGACATTTCAAAAACTTATGACAAGGTTAAATGGTCTTATCTAGAAGCTATGATGAAAAAGGTAGGAATTGGAAAAAAGTCGATTGCACTGATTATGAACTATGTAACCACAATCTCATAATCAATTATAGTAAATGGATAACTAGGTGAAACAATTCTACCCTCAAGAGGTATAAGACAAGAAGATCATCTTGTAATACCCGTCCTTGTGGTGAGACTTTAATAAATAGTTTTAGAAAATAATATGGGAATTACTAAACCTTTTAAGATTTTTTCCATTCCTTCCCAAGATATAAAATATTCTCTGTTTAAAACAAAAACATGATTTGTATATTAAAAGAGAGTCTACAGAACAAATCATTTAATTAATCAGAAAGTCCTTTTACAAAAAAGATACATATATATATATTCTTTCATATATTACATAAACAAGCCTAGGTTTTTGTCCTCATTTTGTTCCTAGAAGGGGAAGGTATATACATAAAAATAAAATGAGTCAAATACTTAGTAAGTACTATTTCATACTGTAAAAATATACTAACATAGGTTTTAAATGAAAACCTTTAAATGAATGCTTTAGTAAAGTATATAGAGAAATGATAACTGCATGAAAACATTACAAGGTGCAGTTTTTCTTTAAAAATGTTTTCATTTTTCATAAAACATTTTCCACACCTTATACATTCATTCATAAAGAAACTAAATCATTTATATATTCAATTACTCTTATCACTTTTTTTTTTTTTTGTTGGTACACACTGTTAGGCCCGGTATATTGGGGTTAGCGGTCTTTCGGACTCGGATTCCGCCTGTGGCCACAGGTTGGGAATCTCTTTCAGTGAGGGGGGTAGCATTAGGTGCACTACTAGTACTACTTACCCGGCATTGCAATCTGCCCAGTCCATTGGTACCATCATTCAGTCATGAACGTTACGCATCTTCATATATTAAAACATTCATTTCTTTTCCTTTCAGTCATTTCCTTTTCATTTCTTTCATTCATTAGTCTATTTCATTTCATAGCATAACATAAACATCATAAATAAACATCATTTCATAGAATCTTTTAAATATTCTTTCATGACATCATTTAAACTTCATTTCATAGCCTCGCTAAATATATTTTCATAACATCATTTAAATATCATTTCATAACGACATTTAAACATCATATCAAGTATAAAGCTCAACAATTCATTTCATGAAAACATAAATACTAAGTACTACATATAACATCCATTCACATTTATACAACTATTCTTTGAGATGCATCGATAGGGTTGTCAAAGAAGGCCATTACATACTTATACCTTAAAACATTATTACTTAGCATACTTACATAAACGTCATTTCATTTTCCTTCATTGCATATAAAGAACATTTTTTTATTAAAACTTTTCATTTTCATTTTCATTTTCATAACATTTAGAAAACTATAGAAGATTATGAACTTCATACTTACTTGGACTCAATGCTATTTTCATTTCATGTAGTACATTCATGTGCGTGTCAGATGGCAACCTAAATTCATACATAAATTAAAATCATTCCATTTTTAAGTGCATATGCAACTTAACTTAGAAAGGCATAAAACTACCATTGACTTATACTTCCTTCACTTAGACCCATTTAAAGTCACACTTCCAACACATGATATTTAACTTCATGTCCTTATACCTTAAAGTGAATTTTCATGCTTCACTTTAAAGATCAAGGCACAACCCTATCAATATCATGGCTCCCTTCCTCCAATCATGCATAATCTAATCAACACTTCATTATAATTCAAACCATTCATAATAAACAATTTTAATCTAACTTCGAGGCTTAAATATTGTATACTCATACTTAAAATAGATTATCCATTACACGTGGTTAATCTATCTGACACATCCATCCAATCAATTTACATATATACCCTACCCTTTTATATCACCTAAGATCAACATATAGTTCACTAAAAGGTCCACTTGTGTATACAAGCTCATACACACTGACACTAACATCCAACTCAAATTACATATGTACGATCTTTTAACACTTAAGTTCAACATATAGTCTACCAACACATTCACTTGTTTTTACAAGCCTCCTACGAGCCAACACAATCCCAAACCACACATCCCTTCACACAACACATCCAAACTACATATCTTATCTTGAAATTTCACACGACATACAATCACATCATAACTACATCTCATCATTTCACACAGTTCACAACCATTTGCCAAACTATACAGTAATCCCATCATTTCACATGGCATCCAACTATCCCACAAACAGCATAGTGATCCATATTTAATCCCATCACCTCATACGACATATAACCACAACACCAAGTCCACATTTCCAATTCACAATAACAGAACACACTTCACAAACTTCACATTAGTCCCATCACTTCACATTCACAGTTCACAACGCAGAGCACATCTCACAACATTCCATCACTACATATCATACCACCACATTACAACTACACAATCTCTACTTCATAAACATAAGAATTATCGAAACATGGAGACAAAGATTATACCACGATTAGGGGTTAAAAAATGTTGTGTGCCACTTGCTGTTTGGTGGTTTAGTCGTGCATAGAGGGGAGGTGAAAAGGGCTAAGCTTCACAGTTATTGTGATAGTGGGGTGGAGGCAGTGTTTTTCGTGACTAGGAGACTCACTATGGTGGTAGAAATTTTTTTCTTGTGGCATGAAAAGGTGAAGGGGGAGGGTGATACGATGGAGGAGTTAGGTTGTAGCTTGGAAGAGACTGTCGTGATAAGACAAATTTAACAAACCCCACATGATTCTGTCCTAAGACAAAATTAAACAACCCCACACTCAGTCTAGAGCATATTAGTAGGAAGTCAAAATCTAATTGTCAAAATGTGTAGATAAAGTTATAAAATACAATATTCGTTT
Source organism: Pterocarya stenoptera (assembly GCA_003123785.1). Taxonomy (NCBI): domain Eukaryota; kingdom Viridiplantae; phylum Streptophyta; class Magnoliopsida; order Fagales; family Juglandaceae; genus Pterocarya; species Pterocarya stenoptera. The sequence goes on from QEOT01002864.1 coordinate 206,779, forward strand.
CTTGAAGATGAAGTAAGACTAGTATATATTATTAATCTATATTATATAAATTGTTCGTCAAAATCAAGGGCTCATTTGGATACTTAGAGTATTTTACAATTTTGTTAATAGTAGTGAAATAGTTTAAATTAAGATATTTTATTGGATTCTCGAAAAGAAAAAAGAAAAAGTTAAATATGAATATTATAAAGTTAAAATATTGTTTAAATATGTTTTTTTTAATATTATTCTTATTCTAAATTTCACCTTGAACCGGACCATTATATATATTTTATTTTTTTATATTATATATAAAATATTATTTATATAATTATTTTTATTATATTATATATATTATATGTTAAATTACTAATTAATATAACATGAAATTTTAATCTTATTATTCATGTTTATCAATCTTATAATATAAAATTAATATAACATTTGATATAACATAAAATTAATCTTACTAATTATACTATACTAAGTTAATCTCATTAATAATTAATAAGTTAATCTCACTAATTAATAAGTTAGACAATACTTATACTATACTAGTATAATTAGACACTAATGAACTAGTAATTGTTAATAATAAATACTAAATTTTTAAAAAAAAAAAAAAAAACTAGAACGGACTAGACTAAAATTGAAAAAATTAAAAGTTTTGGTTTTGATGATAAATTTGTTTTTAAATTTACAAAACTGATGTATCCTAATTCGATTTCAAAATATGTCAAAATCCGGATGGAATCGAATCAATTACTCAGGTTAAATTACTTGACAATTTAAAATCCTAGGCATTATTTTCAAGGAAGAAGAGCTGGCGCTAATAATATCTTATTATAGCAATTTTGGTTGTGCAAAACTTGATAAATGCTAAACACATGGGCTCCAGATGGTGGTTTTGATTAAAGAAGTAATTTTTAATAATATTTTAATTTTTTTAATTATTTAAAATTTTTAAAAAAATACATAAAAAACAAAAAAACAAAAAACAAAAATTATACGTTCGGATTCCCCATGTGTGGCTGGAGAGCCACTCAAACTTGATAACAAAGAGACGAGTTTACACGACTGCATGAAGACTATAAAGGAATTTTCCAATAAAAAAAGGGGGTTAGCCACTAATCATTATGCTCTGTCCCTGTCATTGAAGTCTTTTATGTTCTGTATAACCTTGATAAGATGCAACACTGTGGGCCAAGTACGGGTTGATGCTCGGTGACCAAAATTATAACAATATGCGTCGTCAAAGAAAAAAAAAACGTGACCCAAATTACACGAGGATAAAATAGCATGATAAGACGACTTAGCTTGGTGTTAAAATTCAATTCTGGCATGCCCATCCCTTTCATCTACACGGTACCAAACAAGTCAAATAATACATATATAATTTTACAAAACTCACGTGGAAACTTCACAAATCAAAAGAAAAAAGAAGAAGTAAAAGTTCAAAAATCATAAAGAAAAGTATTTCAAGGGAAACGTGTAATTATAAAACTTTAAACAATTTTATGATGCCCAGCTTGTAACCCAAACGTACTAGGTATCAAATAAAGTCAACGTTCTGAGTTTATTTGATCCAATATTGAAAGAAAAAGAAAATGGTAAATATTCATATGGTATCTACATTTTTCGATCAAAACTATCATATATATATATATATATTGTGTATATCTTTGATATTTTAATTTAGACACAGAATTAGAGAGAATCTTTATCTATTATTTTTAAACTCAATAAAATATGATCTCAAGGAGATCAGAAGATAGAATCATGATGATGAGTATAGGCACAAGAAAAGTTGAAGTTCAACTTCTCAATTATTAGTTGATTTGTCTTGGAACTTATTATATATATATATATATATATAGCTGTTCCTTCTGAAGATAAGCAAGGAGGGGACCAAAGAGGGACCCGGATATATATATATATATATATATATATAGAGTGGTGGACATTATATGCACGTTTTTTCCATTTCATGCATTAGGGTTCGACCGTTTCAAACACGACTTTTTAGATATGTTTGAATGTTGAATTGAGTTGAGTTAATTTGAGTTTTTTTATGAATAGTAATAAGTTGAAATGATGAAGTATTGAGTTTCGTGAGGTCCACCTAAAATGATTTAGATGTCTTTAAATGTTAAGATTAATTTAGATATATTTATAAAAAGTTAAAAAAGATTACGAGTCTCTTGTATAATTTCCTAGCACCGTGGTTCTCATGATCATCCTGTAGCATGGTCTCCTCATAATCGAAATCATTATAAGTTGTTATATATGCTTTTCTCTATCTTGCTTTTGGTTTTGCGAAAAGTTTCAAAATTTCTAAGCTATATATCATCTCTAATGATCATTTATATAAGAAGTGTATATGAGAAGTACTAAGATATGAAACGTTTGCTGCTTTTAAGTTGTAATTAGCAATGATTATAACATGAAATTAATAGGCCAACTAAGAAAAGTAGGAGAAATTAACAGACTCGTAATAATATTGGAGTTTCTGTTGGGTTAATTTTCTTTTATACTTGTTTTGATTGAAAATCAAATACGTTGCTCAGACTTTCATATTCATCATGTGTTTAGTTTGGAATCAAATCATTCGTGATCAAAACATGAGTTTGTTCTTTGGGATAAAAGCATATGGGTACTGTTAGCATATTGACCAAACCATCAACCTCCAAGACTTCTGTTGATACGGTAAAAATTGCTCAACAGACCAGAATGGGAGAAAGAGTCATTCTCAGTCCACTGGGGCGACTTGGGCCTCGTTTGGTATTGTTTGGAGGTCCCGACAGTGTTCCGGTGCGGTTGTATGGTGTAGATGCGTACGTCTATGACGGTAAATGGAAAACATAGGTGCAGAGAAATAAAATAGATGAATACATGGATTTACGTGGTTCGTCATAACGCCAACGTCCACGGGCGTTTGGGGAGGAGAAATCCACTATAATATTCTTATTTACAATCTCTCATGACCTCTCATATCTCACTGTACAATGGTGATGTTGTATATAAATTTACTGGAAAAAGGCATTCGCTGGAGCTTTCTATTCTCTGGGTGGAGGAGAGGCCGACGAAGAAGAAGAAGAACTGAAGATGATGAAGAAGAAGAAGATCATCCCCCGTTGAAGAAGAGAGAGCCCCTATTTATACTGAATGCATTTTTCCGCGTGCGCCCCCCTCCCTAACATCCCATGCACCCTGGTCCCCCACAATCCTTCTGACCCCGTCGGCGCCTTGAACCCCCTGACTCCCCATGACCCCTACTGTCCCTTACTATCACCTAGCCCTTGCTTTTTAGCACTTTCTGTGTGCCTACCTGTACCCCTTGTCCCCTATTGGGCCCAAGGCCAATATGCACTCTCTGCATGCCTACTTGCCCTCTGGTCCCCTACTGGACCCAAGGCTAATATTTTATCTCCTCACAACTTCAGCAACAGAACACTCATCACCCAACAAAAATTAAGCAACAACTAATCTGGAATCCAAAACTTTAGTCTTTACAAATGTGGCATCACAAAAATCTTTCCAAATGTGTCAGCAAGCTGGAAAGTCAACTCTACCGCAAAAATGTAATTCCCATATCTTTTCCTAGATCTTGGAATTTACTTTCTACTTGATTATTGTATATTCAATTTTGTAATCAATGTATATAAGACCAGAAATTTATAACATTCGAGATTAAGAAATACAATATGTTTTCATACAATTGTTCAATCTCTTTCATGGTATCAGCACTTCTTTTGTAAACAGCCTTCAATTCAATCCTCATGGCTTCCTCATACCCATCCCTGATTGCCTATCAAGCTCCTCTTCCCATTATTTCCATTAATGCACCTAATGTCACTCATTTGGTGTCTTTTATATTGAACAACTCCAATTATCTACTATGGGTCTCATAGTTCCTACCCATTTTGGCATTCTTAATCTCCTTGCAATCATTGATGGCTCGGAGTCTTGTCCTCCTCATTTCCATCTCAATGCGTAAGTACAAGTAGCTAGTGTATGCATACGTTAATTAACATGGGAAAATACTTGCCCAATCACATGGATGTGTATGTCCTATTTTGACATTTGGTAGCACGTGCTTACCCAACCATATGGATGCTTATAAGACTCGAGATAAGTGACTATGATAATGTTTTTCTACATCATATTATATAAAGCTAGGGTGGGAAGAGTTGGGATAGAAGTGATAATCATAAATCAGTTTGGACAAGTCATGGGGACCCTTCGTGCCAACAGGTCTCTCAGGGCTAACTCCTTCGATGCTGAAGCTTATGGGCTCCTACTGGCAACAACTTTGTACAGAGACATAAGAATGCAGTAGATATGTCTAGAGGGGGACTCCAAAAGAGCTGTGGATTTGCTCCAAAGTGGTAATTCGAATTGGAGTTTGGGAGGCTACCTCATAGGAGATGCTTGACAAGTTTTGGAATCTTTTGCCATCTGGACAACATCACATGTATACCGAGAGGCAAACATGGCAACTCATCAAGTGGCAAAAGCTGCTTTTGAATGTGTAGAAGATCTATATGACATTGAAGAGTGCCTTTCCTATATTTTGACTATTATAGCAAAGGAAATTATGTAATGCTATAGCTATATGTCACATGGGACTTTGTTGTAAGCTATAGCTATTTTGCTGTAAGCTTTCATTTATGACTAATGAGATCAGATTCTCTTTTAAAAAAATATATATATATAAAGAAAAAAAAGGTCATGTAATAACTGTATAGTAAGGTACATCTTTACAAAAGTATATGTATATGTATAAATCCTTCTTGGCAGCCCCTATTTATGAATTATTATTATTGTTGTTGATGTAATGCATGTGACTATGAAATTCCATGGCTAATGATGTGACTGAATATTGTATGGTACAACTATATATTTTCAAATGAATGAAAGCTAAGGTAAGTCAAGGCTAAAGGAAAAGAAAAGAAAATGAAGGGAATGACTGCATGTGATTGTTGAGATAAAATGATCTTGCCATGACAGTAACAACGGTACCATGAGGTTAAGGGATGGATTGCAACACTCGAATGTTTCACTGGCAACGAACCTAGTGATACCCATTTCTAAGAAGGTCTAGGTTCTAACATGCTAGCCCCAAGTAGAGCAAAGGTTGTAAGAGTTGTTAATCTTTACACATGAGGTAATAGTGTGTAACGACCATTAAGAAGATATGGTTAAGGAATGTATGTTTTTCATTTGAGGCTTAATGTAATGCCTATTACGATGTTAATGTTGATTGAAACTATTAATATTTGATTGAAAACCTAGACTGCTATTTTGTTTATTATATGATTGGTTCTTTCTGTGTATTCGGCTCTTCTTCTTTTTTATGTGTGTGCCTACCCATGTGAGGGTGACTATGTGGATGTTCCGGTACAGGATATTGCTTAGGGGATGATATTGAGGCTTAAGGAGTTGAGATGGACCTTGTTTTATTTCAATATTGACTGAATTGTAGTACAAGACTAATTTTTAGAATGGGATCTTTTATACCTAGTTGTAAAGTGAGTGCTTTAAGATTGGTAGCATTTACTTCCTCTAGCTTCATAACCCTAGTGGGATGGGGTGTTACCGTCAAGACCACTCAAGCCTCTACAACAATGCCCATTCTAGTTATGCAAGTGTTACCTTACTGCTACACTAGAGAATCCTCCATCTCAGCCTCTACCCTCACATCGTATGCTCACTAGAACAGGCCAGTGACTCAACAAATCGATCTTTTCCCTAATTATCATGTCAATTACTTCACTAATCATCCATTGTTGGTATCTCAACTATTCTCGCTGCTAGCAATGGAAGAAGAATGGCAGTCCAGTGCAACGAATGGCAGCTAGCAAAGGAAGAAGAGTTTCAAGCCTTGCTGTCCAATGGTACCTAGGTTCTTTGTCCTAGAAGAAAGGGAAATAAGGTTATCAAAAGTAAATGGGTATACAAGTTGAAGCAAAAGGCAGGTGGCAGTGTTGACAGGTTCAATGCTTAACTTAGGGTTAAACATTTCCATTTGAATTGTCCTTGCACTAGGATTCACTTATATTGGCTCATAACATGTGTCCAACACTTTCTTGCATGGAACACTTGAACAATAGGTTTACGTGGAGCAACTATCTTGATTATGTCTATCACCTAAAAAAATTCTACTTGTGTGGCCTAAAACAAGCCCCTCAGGTTTGGTTTACCAAACTATCAAGTTGCATTCTTCCCTTAACTTTTCTTGAATTCCAAGTTGACTACTCTCTTTTCACCTATTATCATGGAAACACTCAGACTTATCTCCTCGTCTATCTGGACAACATCATAGTGACATGCACATCATCTACAGCAACAAGTTCCAATATCTTGGGATTTATTTTCTGGTTGATTCTTGTATATACAATGTTATAATTAGTGTAGACTAGTAATCATGCAACATTCGAGATTGAAAAATATAATATATCTTTATACATCTGATCAATCTCTTTTAGGTATTTTGATTATTTTCTTGAAACTATTAAATCTTTTCTAGTATGGATTTCACTTGTTTTCACTTATAACTTTAATGACATTAGTATTGTATATAACACAGGAAAGATCTAATAAAACTGAAAATTTGAAACATATGACAATATTATTCCTTATTCGCATGCTTTGTATGGAGTAGAGCATGGATAATTCCACATTCATTGCACTGGGCAAAGAAGAAAGGTGATAGAATAGAGCAATTTTGTAAATAATTCACCTTAACGTGAGAGTGAGAATATAATTTCACCTTAATGTGATAGTGAGATTATTTTATCTATTGGATTACACAATCTATGGGACTTGACAATGATACAAGAAAAAGCTTACTACATTAGGGGAATATTTATTTGAGTTTGAATTCTAGTCTGGAGATGAATGATGCATAATGGTGGGCTCCAATCAAGGGATGATGCTAAGTTGTTATTATCAAAGCCTTCAATAAGCCCCCTCAAACTGAGTTAAGGGGCAATTCTAAGTTAGAGATGGAGCAGATCGAGCTCAGTCCAAGGCTTTGTGAAAATGTTTGCAAGTTGCATACAATAAGGGATATGCTGAGTCTTTAAAAGGCCAAGTGTGGTGCCCCTGGCCCTTGGTAATTCTCTGGTGAGGAATGCAATGCCCGAGATCTTCCTATAACTTTCGATCGAGTAAGGGTTGTGTGCCCATATGTAGAGCACATGTGTAACAAGACTCGCAGCATAAATAGTAAGGGAGATTAGTTGGAGACTAATCTAGTAATACCAGAGAAGTCAACAATTACTCAATCATTAACAGTAATAATATCCATATGTCACTATCACTTTGTCCCATATATAGTTGCGAACCATCATAAGTTCATCACTTATATGAAAAAATACTGAACGATATAGTGTTTGTCGCCTAATCACAATAAACATCTTATATTGCAAATTATAACTATACAAGGACAAGCCCCATTGGCTATTTCTTAGGCTGGGCTAGTCTTTCTTCCTTAGGATAATTCTCCTGGGCTACATCTATATCAAGGTCTATGGTTTCAAAGAATGAAATCCCATGTAAGACCACCATAGTGATATTTTGATAAAACCACTGTAAGTTAAAACCTATGATAGTACTAAAAATGAAAGATAATGACAATGAATATGCATGCACTAGGTAAATAAGGCTAAGAGCACACATATTTTAAGCATGGCAAGGAATCACCCTCTTGAGCCCAAACACATACATTCATAAGCATGATGAGGAATCACTCTCTTAAGAAAAATGCATATATTCATAACTATGGTGAGGAATCACCCATTTGAGCAAAACACATATATTCATGGAACTGTTAGAAGAAAAGCAATTATAGGGATTCAATCCACCAATTCAACACGGGGAATCTTTCCACCATGTCAACACATGAAACACATTCACCAAAACACAACAGGGAATCAATCCACCAGTTTGACATTGATAATCTCTCTACCTCGTCAACACAATGAACACCTCCACCAAATATCATAAAGAACACTCCACCTGATCTACAAGAGGACTCATTGCTCATGATATCATGTGAAGCCATATGGAAATGCCCCACCCCAATAATCACAGGGAATCCTCTACCCGTATGACACTCGTGGTAAAGTACCACCAAGAATGTCATGGGGAACCCTTGACCTAATCCAATGAGTACAGAGCATATTGAAAGCATATGATCACTTTAAAGTTTAAATCACATCATCAAAGTATGTAATAAATATAGTGAGAAAAGTATGCATCTTTATGAGAGAAAGAGATTAGAAGTAGAATATGCAAATCCTGAACATACTCAGAACATTTAGATCACACTTCTAGTAAAATCATAGGAGTGAACTTACCTGGATAGTATTCTAAATACTAATGGTTGTTCTAGAGTTACAATCCCTATGTTGACAAAGACTTTGAGCACTTAGCGTTCTTGAAGTCTTTGAATATAAGAGAAGAAAAGAGTATCAAAAGTCCTTTATGATTTCTAAAGTGAGATGTTGACTATCATCTATTTTCTTTTATTTGGCAAGACTGCCAACTACAGTCTTGGCAAATTTTGACGTTTCCTCTAACCATTTTGCTTGAATGAGAGATCTATAGTGATAACCCAGACTTAGCCAAGTCCACTAGGAGGCACATCATGGGCTAGTGTGAATCCGCTCATCATGCAGAGAGTATGGAAAGCATCAAAGGCCTTGTAATCTTAGAGAAGGGGGTGACTAAGCCCACTAGGAGGCCCATCATGGGCTAGTGTGAATCGACCACTAAGGGCCTAGGACTTAGGAAAAACCCTAACTAGAGTTTTAGCATGGGAGATGTCTGCATGGAAGAGGGAAGGAGCTTTTAGTCTTCCCTAGAAATTCTCATCATTTGGAACCTAGGGAATGAGCACTTTAATTAGCACAAGTGATGTCACGTGGCCAGCATGCAAGCCAACACTTTGGGTACATTGAACCTAGTCATGAAAATGGAAAAAGGGGAAGAGAGAGAAGAGGGAAGGAGCTTTTAGTCTTCCCTAGAAATTCTCATCATTTGGAACCTAGGGAATGAGCACTTTGATTAGCACAAGTGATGCCACGTGGCCAGCATGCAAGCCAACACTTTGGGTACATTGAACCTAGTCATGAAAATGGAAGAAGGGGAAGAGAGAGAAGAGGGTTTCAGAACCCTAAGGGTCACACGCCACACACATGCACTTGTGTGAAGTTCCTAGAAGGTACAATGATTTGGGGCACCTAGGGAATGTGCAAAATCAGAGGTACAATATTCTAAGGGACTCTATGGATTCCGCCAAAGGAGGAAACCAACAATCTTTTGCCACTTGTCGAAAGTATGAGAGTTCCAAACAGTTGGCATGGGAAATGGCGCATGGGGAAGCTCAAAGGGCAAAGTCACAATCCACGAGGACTAGGGTTTTGGCCAAGGGAGATGACATTTGCCATGTGTCACACATGCATTCGAGATGGGGATTCTAGAAAGAACCAATGATAAGAAGTGGAAGAGGCACCTTGGGACAAGGCAAAACCAAATCCCTAGATTTGGCCACCCAAGACCCACACCCCACATGTCTTTTCCCTAGGGAACCAACACCCACACGCCACCCAAGCCTAGAGAAGAGGAAAGGTTTCCTAGGGAACCCACATGTACACGCCACTCAAGTCTAGGGAAAAGGAAGAGGTTTGTGGGGGAATGAGGAGTTTCGACCAACCCCACACACACACGCACCATTAGCTAAGTGGCAAGCATGCACACGTTCATCCTTTCAAGACACATGAGGAAGGGTTTGTGTTTTGACATTTTTGCCATCAAATACATTGAACCTAGACATCAACCTTGTTTCTTACAACTGCTTCAAAATCTATGATTCTGAAGAGTAAAACCGTAGGGGACTACCAGGGTAAGATTTTGAGAAAACTTCAGTAAGTTATATTTCATGAAAAAATTAAAATTGCAAGTAAATGGAAGCTAAGATAATAAGTAAGGCTCAAGAGAAAATCAAGTAATAAATCTTACTTACCGAGTGAAAACCTCCAAACAATTCAAGTAACCACAAATCACAAAATCGTTACTAAGCATCCAATGCCCAAAATGTTACATAAGACTTTAACTCGAAGACCCTAGGTCCATTCAACAGCATGAAACCATCTCACAAACTCATTCTTTTTATTAACAAGTGTACCAAGATCTCCCCTAAAAGGACTGCACACACACTCTAGAGATGGTTTCTTTATGACAAATGCTTGGCTTTGCACTCTGCTAGTTGAGAGGCCATGGCTTGGACCTAAGAGCATTACCATCTTGCTTAAACCCGTTGTCGCTCAGCGACAACCCAAGGGATGTCACTCTATTATTAGACACTTAAGATTAACCAAAGAAGTTCCATCAACATAATGTCTCGTATCAGTTTGAGATTGTGATCCACTTACACAGATAAGATAGTAAACATTCTCGACAATAAACCATATTTTTTTAGAATGGCTATAAAATATAGTAATACAAAATCCAAGTGGCAAACCTAAGAATCGAGCTAGATATCAAAAATTGGTTATGCTTTAGAATTTCAAAGACAATATTATAAGTCATATTACAACACGGTCACAATCATAAACCGTCATTAGTGGAGTTGTCGTGGTGAAGATCCTACATCGGCAAGGAGTTCTCATTGAGTCAATTGTTGGGGATCAACTTTTCCTTGGTTTGACGAGGCCTCTGATCCTATATCAGCAGGGAGTTCTCACTAAGTACGAAGTCAACTTAGAGTTTCGTCTACTCTTAGAGGTTAGAATTGATGAAATATATATATAGAGAGAGAGAGAGAGATTAGTGTTTGTGGGTTTATGAAAACTTGGTGTGTGGAAGTGAGACCCAATGGTGTGTGTGTGTCTTTTGGGGGGGGGGGGTTCATGGATCGAAAGGGTGACAAAGATAGAGTGGACATGCTCTGCGTGTCTAAGAAGTTCAATCAAGGAGATAAGAAGCTTAGCCTGTAGGTTATGATTGTTGCCCAAGTGGCAAAAAGCTTCTACACATGGTTAGATGCATAGTATCGAGTCTGTGATTCCTTCTAGCTTATGCGTGCTCCAAAATGTTGCCGTTTGAATTCAAAAATTCCATGGGAGCATACACTTGTTTTATGAGCACTTCCAAATTTCTTCTAATTGCCCCCACTCTATCCTAAACTTTGCATTTGGCTCGAATATGGGGCGAGTAACATATCCGGAGTATTTGGCTTGAGTTTTTTTTTTCTCATGGTACACTTCTCAAAATCTAGCTCATTACCCTTTTCTTGCCCGAGTGTCTCTGCTATAAGGGAACCCACGTAAATCATGCACACCACGTAAATCATGCATAGCCGAGATTTCTTCTCTGTCAATATCTTTGTATAGCGCCTCTGTTTTTTGCTGTATATTCCTTAAATAGCTGTTGTCCTGTTTTATGGTTGTACATTCCTTTAATAGCTGTTGTCTTGCATTATATACAGATTAATTGTAATACAAAATATAATACAAGATTATTACCAAATTACTTGCGTAATCCTTATATGGTATCAGAAGGTTCTTCTCCTACAAGAATGGAAACATCTTCCAACTCCATGTCGTCCACTGAAAATTCCTCAGTGCCCAACTCTGCATCTACCCTTCCTCTTGTTACTATAAACACTTCCAGCCAATTACCCTACAAACCCACATCCTCAAATTATCTTTCCCGGTGTGCAAATTTTCTCACCATTCTCATCGGCTATGATCTGATGAAATACTTGAATGGCACCCTTCGGTGTCCTCCTCCACCTACTGCAGATTCTTCTACTTCTGCTGTGGCACTCTATGCGCACTGGTGCCGACAGGACCAGTTATTGCTAAATGCTATCTCTGCTTCTGTTTCTGAAGCAATTATGCCCCTCATTGCTATGACCACTACAAGTCGTGATGCCTGGCAGCATCTAGCACGCTTGTTTGCTAGCAAATCACGGGCACGGATTATGCAGTTGGAGGAAGATCTCACCCTTATTCAACAGGGTACCCGCACGGTGTCTGAGTTTCTTCATGCAGTTAAGGTAATTGCTGATGAACTCTCATTGATTGATGCACCAGTTTTGAATGATGATTTGACGTTATATGTGGTTAATGGTGTTGGCTTTGAGTTTTGAGATATGGTAGCTCCTATTCGCACAAGAGAAATTGCCTTGTCTTTTGTAGAATTGCATGATCTATTAATTGGTCATGAACACTACATCAAACGCATGGATGGAAATACTTAAACACTGGTTGTCACTGCTAATTCCTCTCAACGGAAGCCGTTCAATCCTCGGTTCAAAAATAACAAAAATCGCTCCAAACAAAATTCAAACAACAAAGCTCCCTCTCAAAAGTCATCTGTTGTGTGCCAAATATGTGATAAGCCTGGTCACACTGCCAAGCAATGTGCCAAAATGCAGTCTCGACCTGTTACCAACTGCACTACTTCTTCAGTTCCATCAAATGGCAAATGGCTTCTTGATTCCGTTGCTTCTCATAATATTACATCTGATTCGGCTAATCTCTCTATTCACTCTGAATATGATGGACAAGATGAGGTTATTCTTGGAGATGGTACAGGTTTGCAAGTTGCTAACATCAGTTCTGCTTCCATTTCATCACTTTCTCGGTCTTTTACTTTCAAAGAAACCTTGCATGTGCCTTTTATTGACACAAATTTGATCTTTGTTCACAAGTTTACACATGATAACAATGTTATTGTTGAATTTCACCCCTCTTTTTATCTTGTGAAGGATCGGATGACGGGAGTAGTGCTCATACGCGGCAGGAGTGAAGGTGGAGTTTATCCCATGGACCTTTGTTCTTCCTTACCTCAAGTCCATACCGTCACCTTGGCTGGAACCCGTGCTTCATTTGATCGTTGGCATCATCGGCTAGGTCACCCTACTCCAAAACTTCTATCATCACTTCTTCACAGTTTTAATTTACCTGTGTCCTCCCCTAAGTCTTTATTGTCATGTATTTTCATGTCATTGCAATAAGTCGCATAAATTGCCATTTACTGTCACCTCTCTTACGAGCCATGCTCCTCTTGAATATTTGTATGCCGATGTTTGGGGACCATCCCCTGTTCCTTCTGTTGTTGGCTACCGGTATTATGTACTTTTTGTTGATCATTTCATAAAGTATTGCTGGTTCTATCCTATGAAAAATAAATCGGATGTGTCCTTTATTTTTGTTCAATTCACTGCTATGGTTGAAAACCAATTCTCTGGAAAAATTAAAAATTTCTGTTTCAACAATGGCGGTGAATTTATCAAACTTAGACCTTTTTTGGCTGCTCATGGCATTAGCCATTTTACCACTGCACCACACACTCCCCAGCAAAATGGTATTGTCGAGCGTCGCCATCGACACATTGTCGAAACGGGTATGACTCTTTTACATCATGCCTCCGCTCCCTCTACTTATTGGTCATATGCCTTGGCCACGACAATTTGTCTTATTAATCTTTTTCCAACTCTCTTACTCTAGAGTCGAAGTCCCTTTGAAGTATTGTTTGGACGAATTCCCGACTATCACAAGTTACGTACCTTTGGTTGTCAATGCTACCCTTGGCTTGTTCCTTATCGCACAAATAAATTTCAATACAAGTCCAAACCTTGTGTCTTTCTCGGTTATTCTCTGACTCAACATGCTTTCAAATATCTGGACCTTCACACGGGTAAGCTCTATCACTCTCGTCATGTTACGTTTGATGAAAATAATTTCTCATTCACAAAGATCCTTCCGTCTGCTCCTATGGCTCCTGCTCCACCATGCCCTGCTGTTTCCTCTCATTCTTTAGTTCCTCCGGTTTACATTGCTCCCTTGGATGATCTCTCTGTCACACCTGCTATGCCTGCTGTTGCGGCAACTGTCAATTCGTCTCCTACACCAGGTATGACTTCATCTGCTCATGCTAGTAATTCCTCTAGTTCTGAATCCCCCCTGTCCATAGCACCTGCACCTCCTACCCGCACTCATCCGATGGTTACAAGGGCTCAGAATAATATTTTCTGTCCTAAGCAACTTTCAGTTACTACAAAGCATCCTCTTGCATCACCATTGGAACCAACTTGTGTATCCTAGGCACTCAAGGATCCCCGCTGGCGTAAGGCCATGGCAGATGAATTGACTACCTTAGTTTCACATGTCACATGGAATCTGGTTCCTAAGTCCTCTGCTTCCAATCTAATTGGTTGTAAATGGGTCTTTCGGATTAAGCGTCATCCTGATGGTACAGTGGATCGATTTAAGGTTCGTCTCGTCGCTAAAGGCTTCAATCAGCGCCCGGGTGTCGATTATACCGAGACCTTCAGTCCCGTTATAAAACCGAACACCATTCGCCTTATTCTATCACTGGCTTTGTCCAACAATTGGCCACTCAAGCAAATTGACGTTAATAACGTGTTTCTTCATGGACAGTTAGCTGTGCAAGTCTTTATGCAGCAACCTGCAGGTTTCATCGATTCCTCTCATCCTCATCATGTTTGTTCTCTTCAGAAATCTATTTATGGTCTTAAGCAGGCGCCTAGGGCCTGGTTCAATGAGCTGTGCTCAAGCCTTCTTGCGTTGGGTTTCTTTAATTCAAAATCTGATAGTTCATTGTTCATCTTTAATCGAGATGGGATTCTGTTCTACGTGTTGGTCTATGTTGATGATTTAATACTCACTGGCAATAACACTCAGTTTATGCAGCATGTTGTCAAATCTTTAGGAGATAAATTTTCATTGAAGGAGCTGAGTGATCTGCACTACTTTCTCGGGGTGGAAGTCATCCTGGTTCAGCAGGGTTTATTTCTCTCTCAAAATCGTTATGTTCATGATCTCTTTACCAGGTTGAAGATGGATGGTGCTAAGGAAGTTCAAACACCCATGTCTGCGTCTGCTAAGCTCAAGCTTAATGATGGTTCGGCTAGCTGTGATGCTACGGAATACAGAAGAACCATTGGCTCTCTTCAATACCTCTCACTCACTCGCCCAAACCTTGGTTTTGCAGTCAATCGTCTAGCTCAGTTCATGCACAAACCGACAGTCACGCACTGGCAACATGTTAAACTGCTCTTACGGTATGTCAAACAGACCATTCACTTTGGTCTCTTACTGCGTCGCCAAACAAACCTAGTGTTTAGGGGTTTCTCAGATGCTGATTGGGGTGGTGATCTTGATGATCGAAAGTCTACTATGACTTATATCATTCTTCTAGGCAATAATCCTATCAGGTCGCGAACTCGGAAGCAAAAGGCAATGGCTCGCTCCTCTACAGAAGCTGAATATCGGGCACTGGCCACTGCAGCTTCGGACATTGCTTGGATTCAGTCTCTTCTTGATGAACTTGGTATCAAGTTACATGAACCACCACTCCTACTCTGTGATAACGTTGGTGCAACTCAGCTTAGTCTCAATCCTGTTATGCATTCCCGGATGAAACACATTGCCATCGATCTTTACTTTGTTCGTGACTTTGTTTGTCGGGGTCAACTGCGTGTTGCTCATCTTCACACGGATGATCAGCTCGTAGATCTCCTCACAAAGCCCCTCGCTCGATCTCGCTTCACCTCGTTACGTGGCAAAATTAACATTACTGATGGAACGTCCATTTTGAGGAGTCGTATAAGGGAACCCACGTAAATCATGCACAGTCGAGATTTCTTCTCAGTCAATATCTTTGTATAGCGCCTCTATTTTTGGCTGTATATTCTTTAAATAGCTGCTGTCCTGTTTTATGGTTGTACATTCCTTAATAGCTGCTGTCTTGCATTATAAATAGATGAATTGTAATACAAAAGATAATACAAGATTATTACCAAATCACTTGCGTAATCCTTATATCTGCTTGCTTTCGAACTCGCCCGACTCGTATTGTCCGCCTAACCATTGCTCCCCTTGTGTTTAATCTGCGTACCTTTGTCGCCTTGTCATTGCTCGCCCAAAAGTGACGCTTGCTTACCTAAATTTTGCTCAGGTTGATTGTTTGACTGGACTTCGCTAATTTACACCCAAGATTACGAGTCTTTTGCATAGCTACATTGCTTCCCGTTGGGAGTTCCTAACCCTTGCTGGGCGCGGTCCTCACGTTTAGGGGTGTAAATTTAAACCGGAAAACCGGTAAACCGGACCAAACCGGACCGGCCCGGACCGGTTTTTAACCCAATCGGTCCGGAACCGGTTCTCAAATTTCATAAACCGGCCGGAACCGGTCCGGTTCCGGTTTTGAGATTTTCCGGACCGGACCGAACCGGACCGGACCGGTTGATAAAATATATATATAAAATAATATTTTATATATAAGTTTTATACAAAATATTATATATATTAATATATAAGTTTTATATAATTTATAATTTTATGTGAAATTTATATATATAATATAATTATATATCATATATGAAATAATTTCATACTATAATTTATAAATTATAACATAAAATGTTAATCTTAAATATAAACATTTGTAATTTCTTTGATCATATGCTATTAATATAATCATATATAAGATAATGTTAGTATAAAATAAAAGTTTAATCTTAAAAATGAAAATGTAANATCTCTAATCTATATATGGCACTTTATATAGTTTATATTTTTCACATATACATAAATAGATACGTTAATAAATAAATTGATAACGAATTACGGAAATATACTGTATTTTTTTAATTGCTTGCTTTTCTTAGAGCTAGTTTGAATAGTAAAATGAAATGAGATGATTTTAAATGAGTTTAATAAAATATTATTAGAATATTATTATTATTTTGAGATTTGAAAGAGTTGAATTGTTTATTAATTTTATATGAAAATTTAAAAATATTATAATTATGATATGAGATAAGATGAGTTGAATTGAAAATGTTTTTATATCTAATCAAAAAAATTAACCATTTTTTTAAATATTCAAAAATGTTTTCATGAAAAACTTTGACTTTTTAAAATAATTCTATTAAATTAATAAATATATCGCACGAAGTTATATCATGGCCAGCTTACAGCTTTCTACTTCCAACCGCGTATAATATCTAGTAATAGTCAGGAATATTGTCCACGAACCAACCAGGAAACAGAAATACGAGGAACGACGGCGCGAGAGAGAGAGAGTCATGAGTCAAAGCTCACACACACAACATACACTTTTTACTGTAATCCGTCTGGGATTAAGACGCGTCGAATTAGCTCAGTGGTGACAGTAAAGTTGTAGTTGTACGCGTCCATTGTCCGCACCACTATCCATCCTTTCATATACCCTTTCTCTATAAATAGCCTATCTTCAGCTTTTGCTTACTCACCTCTTTCTTTATAAATCAGAAAACAAGTACATAACTTTCCATTGCCACCCTGTTTTCACCCGAATCTCACTCTTATATGATTTGAGATCACAATTCTTTTATGTGGTTTTGTTCATATTCAGGTCGTCTGATCGGGTTATAGAAATCACGAGGTTTCGAGGATTTTTTCTTCTTTCAGAAAAATTAGACCCTCTTTTTCCGTTTTGGATTTTGTTTTAGGACTCCTTAGATTCTCTGCAAGCACTTGGAATAAGATGGTTTGTTTGGTTTCTCGCACAGGAAGAGAGTCCCAAAGATACAACAACTTAGGTTGCCGCCAAGTTGCAGGGTTAGTTCACTTTCATTGTGTAATATTATTATTATTATTCTATTGGCTCATTTCTCCAAGTTTTTCAACTCTTTCTGCATGACGCGGAAAGGTTTCGTATTCCTTTTTATTTCTTTCTTCTTCTTTTCTTTTTTGGCTTTTGTTTTCTTATGCCTCCTTGTTTGAACATAAATATTATAATGGATGCACGTACGTACCCCATCTATAGTACTAATCTTCAGGAATATTTTGAAGCTTTTTTTTACATGGATCCATATGAATTAAATGACTTCACCCTCACTAATTTATTGATTGTGGCCTCTCTCTCTCTCTCTCTCTGTGACCGTATTTCGAGCTTAATTTTCTAGAGTTTTTGCAAAACTAGTTTGTTTGATTCTTTTTTGCTAGGAAATCGAACTACCTTAGTGTTTTATAGTAATTTTGGGCCTTTGATCTGTATTTATTGGCTAATTTATCTTTTATTTTATGCTTAATTAATGGTGCAGATGCATTCCTTACCGATATAAAAATGGCAGTGATGGTAAAACTATTGACACAGAATTAGAAGTCCTTGTGATTAGTTCACAAAAAGGCCAAGGATTGACATTCCCCAAGGTACGGTAGTTGGCCGACCCATTCTGAATGAATATTATTTATTAGAAAGAGAAAGCATCTTTTGTTTCTCTTTAGACTGCTTTTTATTTGATTAGATTTTTCGTTAACACTTAAATGTCTTATCATCAGGGTGGGTGGGAACTTGACGAATCACTGGAAGAAGCAGCTTCAAGAGAGTCACTCGAGGAAGCCGGTGTTCTTGGCAATGTCGAGGTTAGTCATTTGGCATGTCCCATATATATATACACATACGTATTGAAGCATTCCTGGTCAAACTCCTGTTTTTGGACTTAATTTGAATATAACTTTGATATTACTATTATTTTTTGAATGATATATAATGCTCTTTTGATCGATGCATATGGCAGTGTGAGTTGGGAAAATGGAGCTTCATTAGCAAACGTTATGCAACATATTATGAAGGCTACATGTTCGCTTTACTAGTGAAAGAGCAACTTGATCTCTGGCCTGAGAAGAATTTCCGCAGGAGGATTTGGGTATGTTTTTGCTCATGAATGAGTTTTTTTTTTTTTTAGTTGGACAAAATTTGGAAGTTTTTAGAAAAGTTCTTCTTTATATATATATATATGTTTTAGGGCAGCTTTTTTCTCAAATGAAAGTTTTTTTTTTTTTTAATTTTTGTATATTTTCACAAAAGGCTAGATGATTAGATTATTTTTGTTTTAGAAATTAAAAAAAAAATAAAATAAAAAAGATGTTTAAAATTTGTATCCTAATCTATTTCGTGAAAATCTTTTCCATGGATATAGATGACGGCGGCCGAAGCCAGAGAAGTTTGCCAACATGGGTGGATGAAGGAGGCCTTGGATAGATTGGTTGAAAGGCTTACTGCTCCACAGCAGCTGAGGGAAGAAGAAGATGTTCCACGCCGTGTTAACACCAATTTGTTTTATGCATAGAACAGTTCAATCACAGCCATACATAAATTGTCAAAAACCAGAGGATGGAAAGGTGGATTACATCAGCTAATCAAATAAAGCCAAGTGTTAATTAATTTCTGGTTGATTCATGGATTATTCCTGGATTTTGTAATTCCGTGACAAATATGTTATGTACACATACATGAGAGAAATAAAGAGTATAATGGAATTGTAGAAACCCATTTAAAAAATGTAAATGGTTCTTTTTCCATTTTTTATAATCAACATGTTGTAATACAAATATATTATATATATTAAGAGAGATAAAGTGGCTTGGAAGGACCATCCTCTCTTCCCATGACATAAGGCCCAGAGAGCCATATCCCGCATGTTAAGGACCATCCAACCTCACGGTGAGATAAAAATAATGAAAAATCTAGTTGTAAGTAATTTTATATATTAATATGTGTATCTATTCAATGTGATTGGTTAGAAAGTAAAATTTATTAAAAACAGTACTAATTTAAAATTAGAATATAAAGGCAACAATATTAATATGCAGATTGATAAGCAAACTTGTTTGTATATAGCAAAACTCAAAAAAACAAACCCTCCAAATTAAATATTTCTCTTTGAGTTCGATACTGAGAGCTCGAGAAATAGATAGAGAAAAAATTCAAATAACAGTTATGTGGGCTTAGGCATATCTTTTATGCTCTATAAATAACAAAGGTGGCTCTCAATCGGCTCGAGCGGTCAGAACCGAATGATGCACCCTAGCCATAAAGGATCGCATAGAATGGTTCTCCTCTTCAGAAATCCATCTAACTATACACTATCCAAGAGGCCAGGTGATCAACCCCTTGTACAATAGAGTAAATTAGAAATAATAAGGTGACAAAAACCAGAGAAGTAAGGAATAACTTTGCAAAGACAAAAAGGTTCAAAGCTTGTGTACCATCGCCTAGATAGCCTCCTCCCGTCAACCATTGGCTTGTGGGGGTGATCATTTAGAAGGGGGGAAGAAATAAGGAATTCAATCAGCAAAATAAGGAATGGTTGCTGATCATTTAGAAGGAGGGAGAGAAATGAAGATGAATCTTCTTTAGAATAATGCTAATCTTCATCGTAGATCTCACTATCCCTATTACATTTGCTGATGTGATACATTTTAAGTGCTTTTACATATCACTCACTTAAATATTGGTTACTTAAAAGATACCACATAGTCTAGTAAGTTTGACTAAAGATGGTAAAATTTAAAATGAAAAAAATTATTTTTGTCACAAAATATATTATTTATGATATATGTTGTGACACCTCCACCCTTGCTCGTGGTTAGGCGAAATATCACAATGTTGGGATGTACACCAGACCAATTATACCCCTTTCATTTTATGGGACATTATGTACTCATATGCTCAATAGATGAGTAATCGTAATCATAGTACAAAGAGCTGAGAGATATGTCAATTACAATAGCAGAGAATAATTTTAACACATCAAATTATCCATAACTCTCCACAATAGTGATTCTAAATCTAACCTCCGCAGGTTTGACTCGGGTTGAGCGAGGAGATGTCCCCTCAACTGTTTTAGCACAAGCTTGTTGCCTATACCCCAAGCTAGGTCTCGAATGGAATGAGCCACAGCTAGTTGGGAGAAAGGCAAAAGTTCCAACTTGTAAAATTTTATATAAAAATATGCAAGATTTACTTTATTATGATAAATCGGTTAATAGTAATAAAATAGTTTATGAACAGTAATAAAATAATTTGAGTAAAATGTTTTATTGAATTTTGATAAATGAGAGAGAAAGTTTAATAATAAAAATATTATAAAATTAAAATATTATTATAATATAATTTTTAATATTAGTTTTGTTTTGAAATTTAAAAAAGTTGAATTGTTTTTTGTGTTTTATTTTGAAGTTTGGAAAATTTGTAAGTTAATGATTAATAATTATATGAAAAATATGAAATTTTGAAATTAAAAATTATATATATTTGAATAATGGAAGTAAAAAAAAAAAAACGAGATGAGATGCTGAGCATTCGTTCCTAGCCTTTGATTTCTAACAACATATCATAGCTTTTCACACAAATGACCTTAAGACCTTTGACGTGTAGCTTTTTGTAGAACATATTTTAAGCCATGGTTAAAGGGTTTTTGGACTGGTATTTTACGTGGGCTTAATTCCTTCGAGGGGCATGGGTATTATCTCTCTATCTGTAGGCTTAAGTTATTTATTTCAGAAATTGTTATGTTGTTTTAAGTGGGGCCGGGCTTAACATTTAAGTTGGGCTTAGTTTTAGATTAAATAAAAAATTTTAGCCCAAAAATTATATTTTTACAAAAAATACTCCAGGAATTTAAAATATATTTTAAAGTATATTACCAAGTGTTAAATTTATGATTAGCCTATAGTGTTATGGAGTCTACTTTATGAAGTTAATATTTCCATTGTTTTTATTTTATCAGATTTTGATAAAATTATTATGTTATACTTTAAATAGAAAATTAAGGAATGTGTTATGTGTTTTAAATAATATTACTATCTATTAATCTTAGTATAGCTAAATATTTATTAGATTATTTCCATGGTATGATTTTAAAATTAATTAGAATGTTACGGCATGCTTTCCTAAACATTTAGTATTTCGTATAGGTGATGATCTGCGAAGTGAAATTTTAAAAACAGCACAACTCGATTCTTCTTTTGTCTATTTTTATTATTCTTCTATTTTAAAATTTATTATAATTATTTCCTGAAATATAAACTCGATGCACTAATATATTGTCTTTCTATATATATAGAATTCTGATATAAAGTTTAGGACAAATAAGTTTAGCACTGTCACAAATGAAAGCAAAATAAATATATCTGAACATATGCATGTGTTTTAGATAGCATTATTTTTCCCAAGATTTCTTAAGATACTAAATTTATTTCATCTAGGAACATTTACCGTATGAGAGCAAGCTTTAAAAAAAGAATGGATTATATATCTTGGTGCGGAACTATATGAATTTCAATAATAATGGTATAAGAGATTCAACGTCTTGTCCATCTAGTCATTGAAACAACAACATGAGCTCAAAATATAAATTTCCCTCGAACTGCACCAAAAAAGAAAAAAGAAGAAATGTTGTTAACTTAAAAAAAGATTTGCGCAGTAGAATTCTCATATTTTACTTATTCACAAAACTTGTACTAATTTCTAATATGTTTTAACTTTCCACTCTGTAACATAATACTTTATTCGTACAATCTAATTATCATGTATTTTTACTTTCTCATTGCTATCTCTAGACTCTACATGCAGTTTATCCAAGATTTATTGTAGAATATTAGACACATCATTCTTCCTGAAAATTATATTTCTTAATCTATTTTGTGATATTATCTGCCTCTATAGAGGATTTATATATGTTCGTAGAACTTTTTTACTTAAAACTGGACAAACGTGTCTCACCACCGCTAGTGTATTTACACACACATATATATATATATATATATCATTTTATTTCGTTATAAGGATCATGCTACACCCACAGTGGGTGTAGCAATTCTCACCGAAGTTCAAGGGCTTCGTTTGGAAGATGAATTCATCTTAGATCAATTCATTTTTATATTGACTTCGATAGTCAAACACAAGTTTCACTTTGATTGAATGTAGTTCAATTTTCAACTCAACTTTGGGCCCCACACTAACAAACATAAAATCGCCCCACACCTCGGTTTCTTCTTTCCTTTCGATTTTCATGTTTTCATCTACTGGCTTCACACAAATGTAAAAGGATGGAACCGGCTGCATGTTTTATTTTTTATTTTTTCGTTTACCGGTTGTGCCAGCTATGAGATATCATGTATGGTGAGTCCCATATATTCACAACTTCTTATAAATATATCTAAACTCATTTTAATATTTAAATATATATATAAACTCATTTTAAGTAGACCTTATAAAATTTAATTAATCATCTTAACTCACTACTATTAATAAAGAACTCAATTAAACTAAGCTAAGTAAAAAATAATAGAAAAAACATCTTGAACCATTTCTTAATCCAAACATTTTTCTAGTTATAATAAGAAAGAGAGGCGTCGCCGAACGTTTACTGTTGGGCGTACCATTAGTACACATTTATAGATTTTTATTTATTTTTATTATTTTTATTTTAAAATATTTTTTTAACATTTTTAATAGATCATCACTATCTTAATTACTAAATAAAAAATTAAAATTAAAATATCCAAACAGTAATGTTGAGCGATAAAATTCAGGTGCTCAATACTAAATAGCATAGTTTGCCAAAACGATTGAGCTGGCCCTGCCTGGTTTTTCCGCCAAAATCAGTCTGAAACTCGCTCCGATGCATAAACTCTCCCCAAGCGGTCATGGACACTTGTATTCCTCCCTCAGGAACTTCTTCAAAGGCCACAAAACTCTCCCATCCATTACACGCTTTAGCACTTGCGCCGAAACCGTAGGTCCCAAATCCAAGCTAGAATTCATCATAAACGAAGTTGAAGAGCTCCAATCTTTAAAATCCACCGCCCAAATAACCCAAACAGCATCTGAAACCGAAAATTCCTCCATTCTGAGCCTACCCACGAAGCCTGAAAGAATGACCGTTCAGATTTCGCACCCGTGGCCTGAGTGGGTGGACTTGATGGAATGCTTGTTGAAGAGAGGTTGCATCGAAGTTGGTCGACCCCCACTCGGAACCGGCGAAGCGGGTGATGCCAAGGAGCGGAACCTTATCCGAACGGCATGCCTTAATTTCGCCCGGGATCGGTATGACCTTATACGGTAATGATGGATTATTTCAAGGCTAAGATTTAAAACCTTTGTTAATGTGTTGCTTGTGAATCTGTTTTCGTTTGGATTCAATTCATCCAAGCATTTTGGGATATAGAGTTTTAATTTTGAAATTTAGTGTGCATGCAACCTGTTTGATTTTGGGCTTATGTGAGATACATGGTACTTATTAGTACTGTTAATCCAGTGCGGACCTGGATACCAGTGTATACCCGCACCGGACCCGGGGTGTCAAATGCGGTTCGGGTACCAGCCAGGATTAACATGAACCCGGGCCCGTACCCGAAGTAATCCGGGTTTTTAAAACAGAAAATCTGGTACCTGGACTTACGACAGTGTGTCGTCAGCCTCAAAATCCATATTAGGTCCTTGTTTGTTTTTTCAATCATCTCATCTCATCTAATCATTACAATTTTTCTAAATTCTCACACAAACTAAAATAAACAATTTAACTTTTTCAAATCTTAAAACAAAAGTTCCGTTGTCCTCAACCCCTTCTCACGCGCGTGGACTTCGCCGCCAAGATCTGGATCTGAACCTTCTGCTATCAGCACAACCACTTCCCTCACTACTCCCTGATCTCCAAGACCAACCACACCGGCAAGCTCCACGAGCAGTATACTTTTGTGCAATATTTCCTCCCACAAAATCCTGACCCGCATTTCTGTCATTCTCTGCTCTCACCCGTGTTTTTGTTCATGCTTGATACTTGCACGATTGACGAGGAGATGGTGTTCATCAAATCAACACTAAAGCGTGACATTGGAACAAAGAACAAGCCAGAAACCTCAAACCAAAATCCCCACAGCGTTTTTAGTACAGATAGAACAAAAAATGAAAGAGCTAGTGTGACTGAAAACAGAAGGTGAATGTGCGCAAGAAGGAGAGAGAGAGAGAGAGAGAGAGAGAGAGAGAGAGAGCCGGTTAAAGTTATATGTTGCTTGAAGTTTCAAGGAACCAGAAAATTAAAAAAAAATAAAAATCTTCCCTCAAACATCATTTATGAGGTCTACACTCTACACAATATACACATTCCCCATGAAATAGCTAACCAGCCACCATAAAATAAATAAAGAAATAAAATATGCCCTCAAACACCATTTATGGTGTATACTCTTTGCACGATGTACGCATTGTCCATGAAACCTCGTTACTTTCATTATCTTTGCAAAAGCCACAGAGAGATAGAATACATATATTCAATTGTTAGATGTATATATATTTATTGTATGCATGTAGGACAAGGGTTGAATCGGGATCTTTGGTGGAGTCGACCATGGACGACACTGCCATCGTAACGAAGCCTCGGAGCCTCCACCCCCTTGCCAAAACGTGAAGAGAATGAGATGGTCGACGACGAAGACGAGGAGTGCAACAGGAAGGTCTGGAGACAATTAGCTAGAGCTTTTTCACAAGATCAACAGCAACATGTCCAAGATTCTTTTGTATTTGCTCCTATCCAACGGTCAATTTCCCCAGCATTGTTTGTCAATGGCAACTGTACTTGTTTTAAATCATAACAATTGCAAAATCCAGTACCCAGGTCCCATACCTGTAACCGGCCTGGGTAGGGACGGGTTGGGGGATGCGGTTTATTAGGTCCGCAAACCGCATTTGGAATCTGGTTATCCGAGTTCCGGACTGGACCAGAAAAAACCTGGCCTAGTTGAACTGTCTTAGTACTTATTTTATATTTTTCTGGCAGTTTTTGTGGGAATAGTTTTGCAATAGGTTATGACAGTGTATGACTATTTTGAACGTAATAATGATACTATCACGTTTGTATAATGTAGCTTCAAGGTTTCAATCTTGGACTATTGTTGATACTTTTACTACTATAGATGACCTGGTACTCCATCCTATCACAAATGACATGTCACTAAAATTGCTTATGTGAGAACTAATTTGTACCGACATGTCACTGACAAACTGTGATATGATGGGACTATTTCGTGTTTGTACTCCATAGCTACTTAATTATTACTAATCAATATTTTAAAGTTGATTTCTGAAGCACTTAAACGAGTGGCTACACTCAACGTTTTCAGGATTATGTGTCTCCCTAGTGTGCATCGCATTAATCACACTTTCAACCTATTCTAGTTAGGTGGGGTTGAAGAACACATTTGTCACACATTAGATGGAATGTTTACAGTTGCGGAGATTTAGGCTTGAAATGTCTGAACTACAAGAACGAATATCTCTAGAACCCCAATTTTGTGATTGATGACTAATGAGAGAATCTCCATTAATATACCATATTGGCATAGTGGTAGAGTGCTGCCTATTACCCTGAGGAAATATGTAGACTTGATTCAATTCCGAGAGGAAATGTACATTTGGCCTATAGAATAAACATAACCAATTAAGCACAATGTTCTTTCTGCTTATAATAAAAAAGCACAATGTTGTTTCTATGAGCAAAAAGTCAAAGTAGGGAATGCTATATGTGCTACTCATTTTTGTTCCTAGTTTTACTTATCAAAAAATTTTTTGTTCCTAGTTCATGTTTATGACGATAGAAAAATGATATGCAATGCATGCAACCTACATGTACACTTCCTTCTAATCCAAGGTAAAGAAGGATGGATATTGAATGTCTTGATAATTTAGTCGTGTCCTTGTATGGTTGGATTGGAAGATAAAATGAATATACAAGACACTCTTTTAGCTGGACTTCAAAATATATCAAAATAAGAACACAAAGTCATAGGAACCTCCTAGTTGCAAGAGGAATTATTTGTATTCAGTTATACTTAAGGTGAAAATTTTCCTCTTTAGGTTAAGTTCCTGTGTTCATTTTCCCTTTTAATTAATTTTAACGGTCACTTCAAAACATATGTAAAAGTAAAATCATTGTCGCCAATTGAATTATAGGTCCAGTTCCATCCATTTTTGTTGAGCCAATTCTCTGTAGCAGTGAGGTGGAAAATCCCTCCCTTAATTTTCAGAGTAAGGATTAGAGAGGAAGAACTTCACAATAATGGAGAAGTGTTTTCCCAAAATAAGTGCATTAGTTCTTGCTTATATTTTTGGTCCTCAAACCAAATTGTCCTCTCTTTCTTTCTATTGCTTGGTAAGTGGACTGTGGGACATGGGGGGAGTAGTATTTGCTTTTGACTGATAGAAAGCATCTCTTTTGTTCCTCCTGACTGAACCTGCCAAAAAATCACAATAGAAAAAGTTGTTCTTGCTATCGATCAAAAAGCGAAAAAGTTATTGCCAGGAGAGTAGCAACAGAGACTTCTCTATCTGAAGCAGAGGCTTTGTTGTCGACTTCCTCATAAATTTCTTTTTATTTATAGCATGTGATTGTTATGCTAGAACTCTTGGCTTTGTTAGACTACGAGTCCACTTTCTTGGGCTTTTGCACCCTATTTGTTTCTAAATGCATTTGCTTTCAGGTTCTTGTCCAGGAAGGATATCCAGCTCATTGTAGGGTTCGGATGCCCAAGCATAGACAGGAAAGTTGTCAACTCAGGGAAGCGTCTGAGAGCACATGTTGGCATTGATGAAGGAAATGTATGTCCTTTCATTTTCCCAAATTTTACCTTCATGTGAATTGGTGTGATTAAGTTAATAAAGTCAATGTCTTTTATTCCGTAAACTTCAAAATCTTTTCTTATTGATTACTTTGAATCCAACTTATGTTTCTCTTAAAAGATACCAGTATGATCAGTACGCATTTATTGCATCTAATATGAATCAAAATTTTAGTAGGTTTGTAGCTCCTGCAATTTAAGGGGAGAATGTGAGAGGGCGTATGTGAAGGCACGTCAAGATGAAGCTGGGCGAACTGTGGATGTCATGCGGATCTTGTTAACGTATGGTCTTGATCAAATTACCTGTATAGTGGAGAACAAGCTAGGTTTAAACAGAGTACTTACAGAATCAGTAAGAAGGCTGCTGAAGGAAATGGTAGAATATAGTAGCACCAAGGAACTTGACTCTGATCTTCCTAAGGCCACACCCTTGAAAAGAGCCGCATCAGCACAAGACCATTCCAGGCCACCAGAAAAAGCCCACGTAAATGTCCCAATGAAGCAAGGAGATTGGATTTGTCCGAAGTAGTTTGATTCCTGCACTTATACTGATTTAAAATCTCTCTCTTTCTCTCTGTATATATATATATATAATATAGATGTATATATTTACAGTGTTTCACCCTTGTTATTTTTTGTTTATAGGTGCAGCTTTATTAATTTTGCAAAAAACATCAAGTGCTTGCGTTGTGATGGTTTATTCCATGAAAGACTAAAGCAACTGCGGGAGGCTCAGGATCATCTTCCATTAAAGAAGGGGGATTGGATATGTGACAAGTAATGGCTTTTCAGGTTATTTAACTTCGGAAACTTTATGGTTCTTTCTGATTAAGATGATATTTTTACAGATGCAATTTCTTAAATTTTGCCAAGAACACAAGATGTTTGCAATGCAAAGAGAACCCTCCAAAGCGGCAACTTAATCCTGGGGAGTGGGAGTGTGACTCGTAAGTTCTCTTCCTAATGCATTCTTGTTCATTCTTTGAAGTCAGTGCTATTCTTTGAAATGGTTCAGCTTTTCCTCGAATATTTTAAATCCAGTAAGGAATCTGTCATTGTTGAAGGTGTAACTACATCAACTTCAGAAGAAACATCGTATGTTTGAAATGTGACTTCAGACGGCCAAAAGCATTCAATGTTTCAAATCCCTCCAATCAACCTCAACAAGATAATGGAGGCTATGGTAATGAGACTGAAATGAGTTTTATCAGAGCTAAGGCCAATGTTAACGATCAGGCATCCGTTGGACGAAATAGAAAAAGTCTAGAAATGGGTTCAAATATATGGAGATTTGTGGACGATTCCAGCAATTATGTTAACAAGAGGGAAATGAGTATTGTCAGGGCTAAGGCCAACGTTAACTATCAGGCTTCTGTTGGAAGAAATAGAAAAAGTCGGGAAACTGGCTCAAATAGGTGGAGATTTGTGGACGATTCCAACGATTATGCTTGCTCAAGCGCATGTAACGAGGATTCTGGATTTCTAGATTTTCCCATTTCTGGGGGTAAGAGTGATTTGTCTCAAGATGAACAAAGGAGAGAAAGATGGAAGTTGGAGATGCTACAGAGGAGAAAAGGCACCATAACGGCAAGCCCAGAAGATGATGAATTTAGGTCTCCAAATTTCCCGAGAAAGCTGGATTTCCCCGAGTCAACCGATGATGAAGAGCTGGCTGAATGGTTTGGGCATGGGAAGACTGAGAGAAAGGCTTGTTCCACTACCTGATCAATTGCAAGATTGATTGAAGATAAAAGCATTGCCTCCAGAGAACATGGTGATCTATTCAGGAAACTTGCACTACAAGGCAGATTTTCTGGTTAAAAAGTGCTGGTAAAGCCTTGATCCTTCTGCCTTGTTTGTAAAAGCAGGCCAAGATTTTGTGCAGCCCTGGCCTTTGGTGTTTCATGTGTCTGTAGCCTGTGTGAATGTTGCTGCGCTGTAGTAGTTTTGATTCTGAGGTAATTCCATTTATCGAAAAATGGGGATTCATAAAATCTCTAGCACATAATCTCTGGGAATTCTCGCTGGCCAAGGCACCGGAAAGAATAACCATTGAAAAAAAAAAAACAGTAACAAAAACCCTACAATAATCAGCCGACATTACCATTGGGCATTGTCAAATTATAACGTGTGACGACCAAAGCATTATTCCAGGATACAAATTACGTTGCTCTTGACATCCCATAATCTTGCCCCTGATTTGACTAACTGATACAAGCAATACAACAAGAACAGGAGGAACAATAGTTACATTGAAGATAAGGAATCCTCCCGTTGTTGATACCCAAACAAATCCCTCTCCAAAACCCAGTCTTCTATCATTGCCTGGGAACTCAATGGCTGGTCAGTAGGCACGAGATGCCCAGCCCCCAACACGACAACATGACTCAAACTCCCCTTATTCCTCACGTACCCAGCAAGAGCTCCATTCACCTTCCAAACCTTCCTCTCTGTCATCAAAAACTCCTCAATTCCATCCCAATTCATCGTTTTCATCCAAGCCTCCGTTGAAACCACACCATCCCTCAAATCAAAATGCCCTTGATACAACAAAACCTTGCTTTTCTTCACCAAAAACTCCACCATATATTTCACACTCTTCATCACATCCTCGTTCAATGCGTCCCCCACAACATCGCTGCATTCCTCAAAAAACACAGATTGGTTCGCTCGCAAGGCCCTCTTCACCTCCTCGTTTTGTAAAAACTGGGTAACCAACTCAGTTTGGTAAGGAACTTTCCTAGTAAAATCATACAAAGTGGCCAATCCTGTCATGGTTTGCAGCAAACGCAAGACCCCATTCCTAGCATTTGTTGCTGCCGTCCAATTCCTTGATTTGGTCAGTCTAACTGCCTCCAATTGCGCCTTCTCCAGCTCACCCTTCTGTTTCTCATCGATCAAACCAGAAAAGTAAGCATTTACAGCATGAGTGGCCACTTGTGTCAAGGGGTCCGTTAATCCGTTTCCGATAGCAACGCCTGCTAAGTTCACCTGCTCCGACACCGGCAACTGAGCATTCTTCTTGAGAATATAGTAACCAATTGCAGGAACATACTTCCCCGCATAGCTCTCACCCGTAATATAAATTGGACGAAACTTAAACTGCGGGTCTAATTGAAGAAAAGAGGTGATCGCAGCAAAAAGATGCTTGGCAACAGTGTATTGATCTCTTGGGATTTCTTCTGGCGTAGAGGCAATACTAAAACCGGTTCCAATCGGATTATCGAGGAAAAGGAGGCCGAATTTGCGGTTCCAAGAACCTAAATTTGGTTCAAGAACAAGGGGGTCGTTCCGGGCTTTGAGAAAGTTCACACGCCAGGGGCCGAGCTCGAGGAAGTTGCCGATCATGGAGGAGCAGCCAGGGCCACCCTGGAGCCAAATAACAAGTGGGGTTTGGGAGAGCGATGAAAAGGGTTCCTGGGCTTCATAGAAGGCGTAGAAAATGGCGGAACTGGTGGCTGGTGTGACGGGGAGGTAGCCTGATTTGGTGGGGAGGGCTTCATCGGGAAAGGAAGGGGGTGAAGCTGGACTTTGGTGGAAGAAGGAGAGGGAGATGAGGAGGTGGAGGAGGAGGAGATTGAGGGCATGGTTTACTGTTGACTCCATTAAGGGTGAGTAAGGAGGCAAGGAACACAGAGAAGCGGGTTGTGTTGTTAGTGGAGTTGAAAGCTTTTCGTTTTGGGCCTCAATTCAATCAGCTGAGACAGGATAGTTTTGGAGGAATCAGATTCTCTAGGGAGTCGCGAACCTTTTATCGTCTTCTGGTCATCACGGTTACCATTACTTACTTTTAATTATCAAAAAATAAAAAGAGTGGACGGGTTCTGTTTTAAAAAGTGACACGTAGGATGGAGAAGTTCTTCTCTCTCTCTTCTTCTTTTTTTTTTTTTTTAAATAATTTAAGAATATGAATTGCAGGTTTGTAGCGAGTATTTATACCTTGAGTCATAACACATAGGATGCACAATTTCGTATAACACTTGGCCACCACTCAAATTGTCTTCAAGAGCATGTTCATCAGTCTCCTGTAGTCGTTCTTTAGCTAAATTTAAGAAAAAAAAAAGCATGAAAAGTAAAAAAAATATGAACTATGTAAGCTACATTCGATTCTCTAAATTAATTTTTGATTTTAGGATTGTTATAGTTGTTAGGCCTATGCAAAAAGCTCGAAGACTCGGCCCACCCGAAAGACCCGATAGACCCGTCTGATAAAATCAGTTTGGATTACATTTCGGATCAAACTCGTTAAAAATCGATTTCAACCCAACTAACAAGTTTATAAACTCTTAGAGTATTTGTAGTGGTTTATGCATCTACATATGTAAAATTATTTTTTTTAAAGAATAATTTTATATATG
This sequence comes from Pterocarya stenoptera, assembly GCA_003123785.1. Classification (NCBI taxonomy): domain Eukaryota; kingdom Viridiplantae; phylum Streptophyta; class Magnoliopsida; order Fagales; family Juglandaceae; genus Pterocarya; species Pterocarya stenoptera. The sequence continues at coordinate 238,601 of QEOT01002864.1, forward strand.
AAGAAAAACTTCCACATTAGTTTATGCATCTTTGAACTAAATATTAATAAAAAAAAATATTTTTTTATTTATTTCCTAAAATTATTATTTTTTATATATATTTTACAATTAGCATCCACTTTATATTATCAACTTAATATAAATTTCATGTATCAAAATTATCTTAATATAAATTCTACAAAGTTGATTTTAATAGATAAGAGAGAGAAAAATAGTAAAATAATATTTGAAGAATGAATAGTGTTTCTTTAATTTGAAGAAGCATTATTTATAATTATGTAAAAATTTGAAGATGCATAAGTTAATGTAGATAAATTTAAAGACATATTTTTCAAATTTAAAGATGAAGATAAAGATAAAGAAGCCATTTCCAATGCTCTTGAGCTTGCAGATCAAACCCTAGTCACCCTGCTCTCTCCACTCTCTTCGCCATAACCATCGCCTACCATCCCATTCTCTGAAACCTCACTATAGATTGCATGCATCGCATTCTGATCTCTCCTCCTAGATCATGATTTTTTTGTTTTTTGGGTTTTGAAGATTCAAAATGCCGGTAAACTCAATCCTAAAGGAAACGACATACCAAATCATCAACGATGAGCTCATGCTGAATGGGAATCAAAGGTTGAACCTGTCATCATTCGTGACCACGTGGATGGAGCCGGAGTGCGACAAGCTCATCATGTCTTCCGTCAACAAGAACAACGTCACCACTGAGCTCCAGGCATCTCCTCTCCCTCTCAGAAAATCTTACACCCTTTTTAATTTTTGCACTTTTTCGATATTTCTCCAATCCTTAAAAAAATTATCTTTCTTTAATTTCCTTGTCTCTACTATGCCTAGAGATCGACAAATATTATTGTCTCAGATGGACAATCAACCAGGCCACCGAACCATGTTGCTTCAATATTTGTTTCTCTCTGAACTATTGAAGACAAATATTATTTACAAATCCACTTTCTACCCCCCAAGGTTTGAAATCCTTTTTTCTTGAAAAGATTTTTGTTTTTCAAATTAAAGTTTGATGATGTAGATAAAATCATAAAAGCATGATGCAGAGTGCTGGCATTCTTTGAAAATCATGATGGTTTATATGTTTAGAAGTAAAATCATTTGTCTCTCTCTGGTGATGTGGGTTTTTCTGGTTGGACTTGGCAAGGATGTTTTATTTTAATTTCTTCCGTAAGTGGGTTTATGTATATAATTAAGCAGTTTTCAACCAAAAAGATCCAAACTTGCAAAGGTGTTTCATTTTCTTTGTTCTCTTCATAAATTTTCCAACATCAAATAACCCAACATTTTGTTTTTTAACGGCTATATTTATTTTTTGGAAATTTATACACGATTGGTTTTAACAGTCTTTCAGAGAATAGTCAGTTTGGCTAATTTTCAAACTAAAAAGAATTCCAAGAGACAGTAAACAAGAATTTGGATTGACATGATCAATCTTTATGTGGCCCTGCATCAAAAACTTCTCCGCTAGACAAATGAAATCTTTATGAATGGCGAAATTAATGAAGTTTATGTGCATTGCTTTCTCTTGTTTGTACTTTGTAGCCATTAGATGAAAACTTTCAAAGTTGAAAGAGTTGAAGTGTTGCTAACATGGCACAATTTGTCTATCTTTTTCACCTTTATCTGTTTTTAAATGGGTATTGCTTTCTATTGTTTGCAGCCATTAGATGAAAAGATTTGGAATTGTATTTGGCAAGGAGCAAGGTCGAAGTGAGGGGAAGAAGAATCTAGGACTATTTTTAGTATTTGCCTTTAAACTTGGGTTTGGTTGTGATTCCCCTTTGAGCAAACCTCATCATACAAACCAATGGCATTGGTCCATTGGTTTTTTTTAGTTGTAAGGAATTGTAGACACTTAGACAAAGACGTCCAAGATTCATGTTGATCTGCAAATTTAGTTGTAAGGAATTTTCAGAGACATTGTATTTCTTGTTTTTAAAAAAGTTTTAGGGTTAGTCATATATTGTAAGGAAAATAAAGACCCGGCATGCCAGCGTGCTTTTGTTGCATGGTGTAGATCCCTTTTAGATAATCCATTATTAATACATCAGATGCACGGTTGGAAAGTAGCAGTCTCTTTTATGTTGATTTGCAGATGGCATTCAAGGGCTTAATTAATGAAAAATCCTGAATAATTTTTAAAAAAGTAAATAAATAAATTTGTGCTGATCTGACCCGAAAGGTTCGGATCGAGTTAGTGTTTTCTTGTTGTCGGGTCGGGTCAGGTCGGATCCAAACTCAAATTGGATTGGTCGGGTAGTAGTCCTAATAGTTGCTCCCTAAATCAATTGTAACAAGCTTAAATAATTCTTTTCATTTTTTATGAATAATGCTAGATACAGTTATAGAATGCACAAATGCTGTGAAATTCTTTCGAAACAAGTGTAGAGTTTATTATTAAAAAATTAGTTTTTTCTCTGTGAGTCCTTTATTTACTATTTTTTTCCAAAAGGATTATGCGGTACTTGCACACTTCATGATAACAAATATCATTTCTCGTTTTTTATTCTAAATTTATATTTATTTAGATATATTTGTTATTCTTCCTATTTCTTCAAAACAATAAGGGTGGCATTAGAACCATCGAGAATTTCTCTCTAATTCTCTCGACAAGTGTATTTCTTATTTTTTCATGTATTTTTTTAATCATCTTAAACATTTTGAAAAAAACAACTCACAACATCATTAAAAAAAAAACTTTCTTAATCACTAAGTAAAAAAAAAAAAAAGTGTCGGAACCCATTACCAAGATCCACTATCAGGACATTTAGCATTTTCCAAACTATAAACCATATTATAAAAATCAAATTTTCGTATTTTTGTTAATGTGAGGTAGATAATATTTTTATATCTTTCAATAATATTAAATAAGATCGTTTCTAGTAAACACTTAACTAATTCTTATTAACAAACATACATTTTCACGGTGCTATGTTCGCTTTCAAATTTTCAATTCCCTAATAATTAGATACGTTTATATTTTTTATTAGGAATTTAATTGTATATTTCCATTTCCTACTAGTTTTTAAAATTTAACCATTACAAAATATTAATGTTGAAAAATTTGAATTTTTACAAAAATTTATATTATTCCTAAAAACATAATAATTTTAAAAATATCATGGTACCTGCAAAAAAATAATTTTTAATTTTTTTTTTTAAAATAGTCGTTAGAGTAATAGTTCAAAACATAAGAAAAAAAAAGATCAAATGGTAAGCAGTTAAGATTGTAAAGGGAAGTCAGAGAAAAACAAATAATATAGAAAAAATAGAGAAAAATTATTTTAATAGAAGAGAGAAAGAATAGGAAGTGAGATGTAAGATATTTTCGAAATATGAGTAAAATTTAAGAAAAATTTAGGAAAATATCAGTTTTAACTAAAATTTAGAAAGAAAAAAAAATTTCATCCCAAAGTGGATGTGTAGGCATTTGAGTCCGATTGAACTCCAACTGCAATTTGCCACCCTTAAACAACTGTCGAGCCGGTGGTTGGCCAAACGTCGTTTCCTTCATAAATTTGATCAACTCCAATGCCTCCTATTTACTTACATTGTGATAGTCAAGCCACATTGTCAAGAGTGTATAGCAAGTTTTACAATGGGAAATCAAGACATATAAGTCTTCGACATAACACTGTGAGACAATTGTTAAAAGAAGACATAATCACAGTAGGCTATGTAAAGTCAAGTACAAACTTGGTAGATCCTCTAACAAATGGCCTAAATAAGGATCTGATTCGTAAAATATCGCTTGAGATGGGTCTAAAACCTATGGAATAGATCACTAAAAGAGGGCAACCCAACCTAGGATTGGAATTCTAAGTTCTAGGTTCAATGGGAAAAATAAAGTCTTATTAGTGATGGTAATAGCACTGAATTAGACCATCATTAAAAAAATTATTGTTTAGTGCTACTCTTGCAGTGAAAATGAAAATTTGAGCATAAATTTTAGTCAGATCACATAAAAGGTGGTTTTTATGTATGAGCACCTAGAAGAACTCTACCTATGTGAGTGTAAAGTCAGGCCACTTTTGTCAGGGTTTGGTAAACTACTGCACTTAAGAAGTTGGGATAATGCGTATGACCTTAAATGCGCGGCTATAAAAGAACAATATATATACATATATATGTTGATATGTGTTGGTTTTCCGATTATATCACAAGATATGCTAGTTCAAAACATCATGTCTACTATCATATTGATAAAGTTTTGAGAATCATACACTACATGGAAGTTCAAACCCAAAAGGTACTTACATTTAAGTGTCAACATAGAATTGTAATAGTAGGTTTTTTTAAAAAACTATTATTTATTATTTGAAATAAGTGGGGGAATGTTGGATTATTTCAAATTCACTCTAATTTGACTTTGACTTATTTTAAAATTTCCCTCCAATGTGATTTTTTGTTAGTCCCACATTGGAAAGATAAGTAAACTTTTAATGGTTTATAAATGAATGAGTTTCACAATACATAAATTGGAATATAAGGGTAGATACAAAATAGTAGTCTCTTGGACGCACGCGCGCACGACGTATTGGCGCTTTAGACACACTTAGCACTTACGCATCTTCGCAAGTGACGGATTTTTTTTTAATTCAAACGAAACTATATGTTTTTTCATTTCTTGATGGTTTTTATTAACTGTCAATGACAATTATTTTCACACCTTTATGATGGAAATAGTTTTATTTAAAATTTAAATGAAAAAATACTATTGTTTTACTATTACATCTTTTAGAAGTTATAATATTAGTGTTTAGAATTTGTAATCTGCACACTATATAAATAGTGTTGTATCTTGAGGACAAGATTACTAGATTCTCTTTTGGAAAACTCATTTTCGTGAGTAGGAGACAATATTTTTCTAAGAGATAAATTAACAATTGTCTTAAAGCCATCTACTCTTAAATCTCTATTTGATTTTGTAACAATTCACAATTAAAAAAAATTAATTTTTTCATATAAGTCTCACATTTATCCATTTTTTCAAAAGGTGTGCAGTGGAAATACACATGTTAAGACTATTTAAGTCATGTTCCTAATATTTATTATTTATTTAATATTTCTCGAAATATTTATTCGGACAACAATAAATGTTATTGAGTAAACTTTATATTTATATCTCCTCTGAGTTAAACTCTCAAGTGAGAGCCAATCAATTTTTTTTTTTTTTTTTTTTGGGGTTTGAACATCTAGAGTCAATCTTCTAGATAGAGAAAAAAATATTGTAGGACTTTCAACAGCTATTTGCCTTGGTGTCAGTTGTGCCAAAGTGAAGGTCTTACCTGTTGGAGAGGTTTGTGGTCAAAACTGACTAACAAAACCTCAAATACCTAATAGACCAAAAGGTGGGAACTCCTCTACATAAAAAATGGGTATCCAAGCTAATTGGTACGATTTTATTGGAGAATACAAAAAGGAGGCAGAAAATAGGGTTGTTAATGCATTCTTAAGAAAAGGGTAGGAAGAAAAGACTACACGTATGTTGATCACCTTCCCAACAGTGGACTGGATAAAGAATTTGAAGGCAATCTATGCCACTGACCTACAAGTGCAAACTCTTATCTCCCTCCTTCAAGAAGACAAGTTGAGTAGTGACTATGCATTAAGGTTGGGCTTACTTACGTACAAAAACAAGTTGTTTATTCCCAGCATGAAGAGTTTAAAAACATGCTACTACAGTTAGCACATAGCAGTCCTTGGGGAGGTCATTCTGGATATGACAAGACCATACAAAGGGTTAGGAGGAATTTTTATTGACCAAGATTAAAAATGATGTGAAGAGATTTATTAGGGGTTGTGACCTATGTCAGAGGGTTAAAGCCGCTAACACTCACCCAAGTGGATTACTAGAACCACTCCCCATACCGTATCAACCCTGAACCCACATCACCATAGATTTTGTGGAAGACCTACCCAATTTAAAAGGGTTTAGCAGCCTGTGGGTGGTGGTTGACAGATTCACAAATACAATCACTTCTACCCTCTCAAACACCCTTACTTAGCCAAGGATGTGGTTGATCTCTTCCTTAGGACTTGAAGCTACACTGGCTGCCTCAGTCAATAATGTTTGACAGAGACAGCACCTTCACCAGCCATTTTTTGCAAGAGTTTTTTCTTCTCCAAGGAGTTCAGATGTTGCTCAATATAGCCTACCACCTCCAGACAGATGGTCAAACGGAGGCTAGAAACTAGACCCTAAAGAACTACCTGCTTTGCTTCACAAGGGATAGACTAAGTGATTGGTCCTTATGAATACCACTTATCAAGTGGTGGTACAACTCCACCCCACACATGTAAACTAAAATCACCCCATTTGAGGCTCTCTATGGTTATCTCCCTCCCAGGCTACTAGATTATGTATAGGAACAACTAAAATGGAAGCTGTGGAAAGCCACTCTATGTTCCCAAGACTAGATCTCCAAGTTACTCTGACACAACTTACTCAATGCACAAAATCGTATGAAAAAGTACTCTAACTTGAAAATGAAAGATCAAGAACTCACATAAGGGTATTGGGTTTACATGAGGCTCCGGCCATATTTCGATCTTTGTCTTGGACCCCAATGTCATTTGATGAGTCCTTCAACAATGCCCAAACCCTAGATTTTTTTCCTTGTATTTTGTTTTTGTTTTTTTTGTTTTGTTTTGTTTTTTTATTAATCGGCAACATATAAAATAAGAATTTATAAATTCACATTAAGGCATGGATATTAACTTGATAGGATGATTTTTTTTTTAAATCTCAAAAAGTAGGAATTTACTATGTTGATGTTGGAATTGACCAATCAAAAGGTATTTTCACATTTGATAAATCATAACGAAGCTAGATTCACATTTGTTTTGAGTTCATAAGTGTAAAAAAAAAAAAAAAAAAAAATTATTATAAGGCCTCTACACTATATATTATTAAATGATATAATTTGAATATAATAATGTTTATATAATTTGAATATATTATTTATAAATAATGTTTTGAGTCCCATGAATTATATGCTCTAGACACCGACTTGATAATATAATAAGGCATTGTTTGGATTCAAAAAGTATCTCAACTCATCTCATCTTATCTTATCTAATTATTACAATTTTTTCAAAATTTCAAACAAAATATAATAAAAAATTCAATTTTTTCAAATCCCAAAACAAAAATAATATTCTAACAATATTTTATTCAACTTTCAACTTTCATCTCATTTTATTTTATCTCATCTCAACTCACTATCCAAATCTCCCTAATTCATAAAAAATTAACAACCAAAATAAAAATAGAAAATTATATTTTGTGAAAAACATATAATAAGAAAGAAATAATTTGAATGATTTGGAATTCCACTCATAGTCTCATAGAAGGATTGTAAATTGGTCGAAGGAAGATAATTATACTATTACCTAGTGATAGTTGGGTCTCGACATGGGTCTGACATATTTTTTTTAACTTAATGATTAAGAAAGTATTATTTAATAATTTAACAATTTTATTTAAAAAATACAAAATACCAAAAAAAAAGAATAAAGAAAAAAAAGAAATATACTTATTGAGACATTTTCTCGGGACATCTTAATAGTTGTAGTGCCACCCTTTTCGTAATCTTAACTTCAAAATATTTTTAAAAGTCGGCAAATATTCCATTTTTGACGATTTGTACTTATTTTTAGAATTAAAAGAGTTAAAAAGAAATTCTCAAAGATAAGTTATTACCATTGATCGCTAACTTTAGCATGCACAATAAGTTTGACCCTCCACTGTAGCCATCAAAGGATCCTCACCAACTGAGCAACCTTTATTCAACTCTGACCCCCATCGAATGCTCTCCCATTAGTCACTCAAGGGTCTCAAATCCCTCAACTATTGGCAAGCCAATTTTTGTTGTATAATGTCCAGGTATGGTGGGAAGGACTGAGGGATCATCGGCTGGCCGAAACAAGCGAGGTAGGGCTAGGGCATCTAATAACAGAGGCTTTCTCCTCCCCTTCGCCTTCCTTTGAGCTTGAATCAGACCCCAAAAAATGTTGTTCGGCCTAGATATTTTATAACCTTCAGAACTCGAACTAGACCGAACTCGACAAAGTGAGTTCTCTTCCCCGATCCGGTTGATTGCCTTGCTTGTCTAGTGTCACAGTTGTTGATTCGCAATCGGTTGGTTAGATGTGGCCCTCTAATTCCTTAGGGAGAGAGAGGGGCAAGGGGAAAGGGTGGGTGGCCCCTTTCCCCTCCACTCAATATCTGTAAGAGAGGTTGTATGAGGACTGATCCGTCCCCTGGTTGGCATCTGATTCTGCCTGCGGACTAGGCCTTCTAGAATGGATTTAGTGGTTGAACCGCGTTACTCGTGATGGAATAGAGGTAATTCGCCGGGTCTGTCTTTTGCCCGGAGATGTGGGTTCGACTCCTGCTCACGACCATTCTTAAGAGTTTGTGCTCGACTGGCCAATCAGTCGAGAAAGGAAAAAAAAAGCAAAAAGGGGGGGAAATAGGGAAGAGGAGATTAAGGAGAGTCACTCCACTCCATAGATAGTGAACACATATTAAAAAGTAAGGTAATGATACCTTGTGTCTAAACTACTACCCCTTTACTACTTGACTGATAGGTAACTTTTTTATTATTTTCATCGATTGTGAACGCAACTCTCCCTAATTTATTTTCTAGAATTTTTGCGTGATGTAATGTTTACTTTAAGCAAACATTAGACGTTGATTCTCGAACCTTGTTCTCAAATTTGGATTGAGCACTTAAAATAAAGCGCCCTGCTTCCTCGTTGTCTTCTTCTTCTTTGCTACTCTCTCTAAAACAAGATGATATAATCTTTGTTTCTTGTTGCTTGCCACATCGTTGAACGGCGCCGGCCACTGTCATCAATTGGCTCTATCTCTCTCTCTCTCTCTCTCTCCCAAAAGCACCCCTTGCGTCGAGCCCAGACCAAGCTTCCGCTCCCTTCTGTATCGTTGCCATCGTTCAACGACGCCGTCTCAGGTGACTATACTTTTCTCTCCTCTATCGCCTCTCTCCTACACTAACTCTCTCTCTCTCTCTCTCTCTCTATCTGTGTGTAGGGTTTCAGTGATTTGGGAAAAATAACAGAGGTGCTACCACTGTCGCCACCATGCACAGGCAATTGAGATGCCTTTCCCTAGCCACTAGGTAAGCCCCACACTTTTCCTCTGATTTTTCACTATTTGGGAATACCCATTTTCTGTTTCAGTGTTTGGGCTTGTTCAAGCATATTCTAATTTCAAAATTTTTAGCTTTCCTTGCTCCGGGTCGATCGGTTTGGTGCCTTATTGAATTGGTTTTCAATTTCTTCCATTGTTTAGTGATTGTGAAGTTTCTTTTGAGTTTTGATTATGAGGGTAGCTTTTATATGCTTGCTGAAATTATCATGTTTCTCATACCTCGTTTATGATCCCCATGTGTTTGTGTGAGTGAAATCCGATTGTGGGTAATATCTTAATTTTAGGCTTTGAATGGGTTGTGTTTGGTGTTGTTTCAGTGTTTGTGTTGTTGATAATGCCTTTGGATGGGTTGAGTTTCTCCTGTATTAATGTTCTGGTATTTTTTTTAGTATTACCTATCAAAACAAGGTGAGCATCTTAATTCTCTAGGAGTTTGACCAATATTTTCGAGCCATAGTTGTCATTCTCCTTTTCATTCTTTTTTCTTTCGGAGATTTATCTTGTTCTGTATATAATCCCAATATGTCAATTTCAGAGAACTTTGGAAGTAACAAATGGTAGTTGAAAATACCCATTCGAGCAAGCTTCATCAAGGTTCAAGTCTGCAATGGAAATAGAAGCTACCCAGCATCAAAGACAAATTGAGAATTATATGGTTGCACTTATAATAGTGTGTTGTAATCAACTATTTTGTAATGAACATTTTGTAATGGATAGTTGTAATGAATGCTGTAATTAGATGTTTTGTAATGTTGTATCCAATTTTAATGAATGTTATGACTACCCCAATATTCTATCAGATGAACTAATCCAATGATTGTTCTTTTACTATATTGGTACTGCAATATCACCCTCGTAGAAAAAATTACGAGACCAAAAGAGACAACCTCTAGAAATTGTTTGGTTTTTGAATGAACTTCTAGAATCTAAGCAGTCTCATTTTCTTTATAAACAAGATTCTATATATGCACAATTCTACAAGAGAATCAAAAAGCTGCTTTAATTTTATGTAATTGAGCCTTCAGTTATATGAATTGCATCTCTTTCTTGTTTACTTACAATTGCCACAACATGACATGAGGAAGCTGGGTTACAAAACATTTGAAATTTGATCTTATCAAAGCCAACACAAAATGTAACAACTGTTGTAATCATCAAGGCCAACACAAAATATAACAGCTGTTGTACTCATCAAGGCCAACACATATCAAAGCCACCTGAAAATATCACAAGACAAACGTAAATAAGGTCACATCCAAAAAGAATCGATTGACCATGATGATTAACGCCCACAAAAGGAGCAAATGGCATTTTGTATGCATTGGTCAGTATGTCGTGTCGAAAGTTATAATATCATCGAACGATTCGTACGCAGCTCTACACATTTCGCAATCAGGTTTCATCATCAACGTCTATAACATAATATAAACCATCATTTTGTGCCTACATACTAGTGAAGTAGGTTTGTAGTGCTTCGGCCCCTCCTAACCTAAGCCGAAGTAATCTGACCTCACGTATGTAATTACGTGCATCTCTTTCTCTAAACATCAAATTCTCATACCCTCCTACCTCAACCACATAATAATTATAGTTCTTGCTCAATTGAATGCCAGCCATATCATTTCATTCTAGTCTTCTCTTCATTGGCTCATCTAACCTTTTATGACATCTAATATATCTTGCTTTTCTAGGACTGAGTGCATGAGTGTGCTCAAGGACAACACGGGTCAAGCAAAATTCACCTTCAGAACCCAATATCACATTGATCTTTGCCTTGCATCCGTTGTGTTCCATCGGTTTCGATTTAAGAATATTCGACGATGTGCTCACAGACGTGCCTTGGCAGACACAGGCTAGGGTGAAATATCTTATTTTTCCATCCTCTCCGACTTTTGAACTTCATTTTGTCACTCTGAAACCAACTTGTTTTGCATACTTCGTATAGTATGCCCTTACTTCTTCAACTGAGGAAAATGACATTCCTTCTTTTGGCTCTTCAACAATATCCTTACCACCGACATTTGATTCCATCTGCACAGCCATTAAGACAATTAATGTATTTTCTTATATATCATTATTAAATTTCATAGCAACCAAATTTTTAATTATAAATTTATTATTTGCATTTTTTTTATTTATGGGTAAAAACAAACAATCTCTTATGTTACAAGTTACAAGTTTAATTCATTCTAAGAATTAGATTGACAATGTTAGAAAGATAACAGATTTGTCTAATAAAGATTTGGCGTTTATATCATTGATTTTGTTTAGTCTCTAATGTCACAGATTATTGGTTTTCACGTGTATGCTTGCAATAACATGTATACAAATTTAATTCATGTATCAGAATTTTCAAGTTTTCCATACTGCAGGAAGTGCACCATGGAGACACGACAGATAGAAGTCACGACTGGCAGGAGTATCCTCACCACAGCAAAAGTGGGCTCGACGTTTGGCTCGGCTTCTGGGTTTGGAATGGGCTTGGCATCTGGACTCGAAGCGGGCTTGATGTCTAGATGGGCTGCATGTTTGGGCTCGTGGGCTAAGCTCCCTTGTATGGGCTCCTGGGCTGGGCTCTTGTATGGGCTCATGGGTTGGACTGTGGTCTGGGCTCGTGAAGTATGATGGAGTCGGCGCTACAGGGATTTACTCAAGGATTCCAGATCCCTTTTTCCATCGGCACTCAATACGGAGGCATGGAATACACAGTGGAGTCAAATAAAAAAAGCGGTGACTAGCTTCAAGAACCAGCAGGCCCACCGAGCCCATCAATCCAAAACCAACAAGTCAATATGGGAAAGCTCTGGGCCCAACCAAATCAACCCATCGTCCAAGAAGTCCTCCAATTGCCCAACGTCCCGAACATAATGCAAGAGATTGAGAAGCCTCTTGCGTCACATTCGACCCAATCAAGCCAGAAGCAAGATCATGGATTCCACCCATCAGCAAGCCTTCCAATCACTCAACAAGGGGAAATAAAAAGCACTAAAGCCGAACTGATTTTCAAAATAGAGTCAACAACAAAGAGGCATACCCCACTGACCCATGAAGATAGTCAGCAAGCAAAACTGAAAGTGCAAAAAATATCCACGACCCCTCAGCTCAATTCAATGTGAGTGCCACAAAACCGACCAAAGTATGGGAAATAAGCCAAGCGAGTCAAAGTATGTGGCACTCACTCCTGTCGAAGAAGTACCTAAACTCTACCTTCTTCTAGCAAGTCAAACAAAAAATGTCTGACTCAGTGTTTTGGAAAAGAATTTTGAAGACAAGGGATCTACTAGAAAAAATGTATGTTCTTTCAAATTTTTAATGGAAGATCAATCAAAGTGTGGTCAGACCCGTGGATACCAACTCTAGAATATTTTAGGCCAAAACCACGAGACTAGAATATAGAAACCACTCCCCCGAATTTATTAAATTATAATAAGTTCGAAAAGAGAAAGAATAAAAGTGGATTCAACTTCAGTAAAACTCGAAACTCGGACCAAGACTCTAAATTAAATTAAATTTAAATTAATAAGATAAGAGAATGAGAACGGAAATGGAAATTGATGGCTAGGTCAACAATATTATACAAAATACTTAAATGAAAAATGAAATAGTTTACTGGGATTATAAATGTAGTTAGAAATTCTTCTATTACTTATTTAATTATATTACTAAGTTTCTGATTTGATTAACCAAAATAACCACACTTGGGACGTACAAAAACTACATACCCATTTTGAGCAGGAAAGCATTAAGGAAATTCAAAAAATCTCGCTGCCTCAAACTAGCCGAATAAAAGATTGCCTAACTTGGATAAAAAGCCAAAATGAAAATTTCTCTGTCAAAACATATTACAGCTAGACCTGCAAATTTTCTGCCTCCAAATTTCCCAAGCACATCAATGGGAAAAATCTAGAAGCTAAATATTCATGATTGCCACAAGTTCCTTATATGGAAAATCATTTGGAATATACTACCAACAAGAAATCAACTGAAGAGTTATATTCCAAATCTGCCTTCCACCTGTTGTCTATTATGTGAAGATCAAGAAGAAACAACGCTCCATCTCTTTACAGAATGCCCAATGCCCAGAATTTTGGAGCCAAAGCAGTTGGCCTTTAAACCTCTCTTCATTGGCGATTGATACAATTCAAGAATGGATCTCGACCATAATTAAACCCGAGTCAACATTGGGGTTAAGCACCCAAGAAGAACACCCATTCCAAATCTTTGCAGTATTGATGTTAGACTTCACTTGGCGAATGAGGAATGACGTTGTTCATAACAATTCCATTATTTCTCTAAAGAAGGCAAAGGAGCAACTGGATTTTTTCTATTAAGAAAATTTACAAGCGTGGAAAATCAAGGCGAAAGCTCAGAAAATGATGAAATGGCAAACAACGTCAGAGGGCATATATAAGCATATCTTTCAATGCAACAGTGAGGGATACTTTCTCCATGGCATCGGTGTTAAGCCGAAATTCAAATGGGGATATTATAGAAATCTGGATGGAAAAAAATCATTCTACAAATCCTGTTAAAGCAGAAGCCTGCGCAGCTCTCCTTGCAACCAAAATGGCAAACACTTACAAAAAGATTTTACAATCATGGAAGGCAACTCATAACTCGTAATCTCGGCAATTCAAGGTAAAGATCTAGCTAGACTCTGCTTGAATACCGGAAAATCAGAAAGGCTGGAGCGTTAAAAAAATTGATCGATCTCAAAATCGATATGCGCACTTAGGGGCACAATGGGCAGCGACCAACTTTGTTTTTGGTTGCATACCCGTTGATAATTTACATACTTGTATTTTATATATTGACTGTGGGAAGGACCTTCCGTCTAGTAGTATGTAATAATTTTATTTTATGATAAGCATGGTTGATTAGGAAAATAAATAAAATGTATTCACCCATTTAACTCTTCGCGGCTGAATAATAAAACTACTTACCGTGGCTTTAATTTGAATTTAAAAAAACAAATCCAAAAAATAGCCGTTTATGATCTTCCAATGAACACGAGAGAACATACGGCCGTCCCCCGTTTCCCCTCCTCAACATTCACGCACGCATATATGATATGTGTATATTTACTATTCCTCACAAACAAGTAGCCGTTCGGGGATAGAGAGAGAGTTGCGGTTTATTGTGGCTCACACTTCAACGGGGAGAATGGTGGTTTTCACGGCGATTAAGACGCATTCGATGATCCAAACTGTAAACATTGCAAAAAATCCGTTACTGGTCTGATTCGTCTTCTTCGCCGAAGGGATTTTCATTGATTCGGCTAAGAGATTCACCGAAGGGACCTGATTCCAAACGTGGCCTTGCTCTCTTCTCGACGGTTGCTTGATTGAGAAGACAAAAGGTCCTAACTTCCCTCATGTAAAGTCTTTTGAACACCAAATCTTCCGTAATCTCGTTTATTTTTATCATTGATTTTTGAGTTCGTTCTCTTATCTTTATTTATTATATATTTAGTCTTTTAGCTCTGGGTCCTAGAAAGACGGAAACTGTAATGGCTGTGAAGGAGAACTTAAGGTCAGCCTCTTGGCACTTTTGCCGGTACATTATTCTTGGTGGATGAGATTTATTGGTGCTCAGGGTGATCATCGAAGGCATGTCCTGTATCCCCTAGTTGCTTGTAAGTCTTTTAACTTTGAGTCGTTTGAATTTAAATCATTTCTTTTTTTTAACTTATCAATCTATCAATGTTAACGCTTGTCGTGGAGCATGTTGAATTGGATGGGGTGGGGACTGTTGTTACTCTAGTTCAGAACCGTGCCATGGAGCGCTCTGGAATCCTTGCGTTACTCCACTTATGCTTCTTGTCTAAATTCTTGATGANGCGCTCTGGAATCCTGGTGTTACTCTACTTATGCTTCTTGTCTAAATTCTTGATGAATTTTATCGCTCTCCCTTTTGCTTGTCGTTCTTATAACACCTTATAAGCTATCTTGGACTATGATGAACTTCTTACTTTGTGTTGCAAACACTCTTCTTGAGTTAGGTTCTGCATCAGATATGTGAAGATAAATTTGAATGAATATAATTATTGGTTGATAGGTTTGGGTCTGCTTGTGCAAAGTCCACATACATTGATTAGTATACATCATATCAAACCAACTCCTCAAATAAACACCTAGTTTTAGTAATTGTGCATGACCTCATCTGATAGGATAAATCTGTATGCTTGAGTATTCATATAGGGTTCCTCATAAGACACGCCACCCTGGAATTGTCCTCTTAAGTTGGAAAGGATGGGGGCTTATGGTCTTTTAACTCTAAATATTCTGCATGCTCAAGTTTGTCAATTGCAAGTGTATTTGCTGTTAGCCTACTCTGGTTGAAACCATATGAGACTCTTAAGTTCTTTAAGATGATTGCCTACTTTTTTTTAAGAGCATGATTAATAATCTCAGTGAACTTTGTTTAGGTTAGGTAGTCTTGCAACAATGCAAGTGTTAAAACTAATTCCATTTTCTATAAATAAATTCATATGTGAATCATGTTAGAGATGACTTGTCGAGTAACTGGTGATTACAAGTGTTCTAATCCTTTAATCATTGTTGTTAAACCATTTTTCCAGTCTCTTTCAGCAGTGAATACTTCTTGCTGATCTTTTGCACATCATAATATGTTATTCTTATTTCATTCTTCTTTTTAAATGAGATAAGAAAGGCTAGAAAGGCAGGCTAGTTGGAGCCTGCTCTGTCTACAAAAGATACTTTGGTACATACCATGCTAGTACTAGAGTGAGATTCATGAAAGCTCCCTCTAACATTTGGATCTCTTTTTGTATGAGATTATTTGCTGCTCTCAACCCTCCATCATGGTGCTTCAGATCTATGCTGATGTATGAAGGGCAGAAAAATTGTTTTGGGTAGATATCTNTTGTTAAACCATTTTTCTAGTGTCTTTCAGCAGTGAATACTTCTTGCTGATCTTTTGCACATCATGATATGTTATTCTTATTTCATTCTTCTTTTTAAATGAGATAAGAAAGGCTATAAAGGCAGCCTAGTTAGAGCCTGCTCTGTCTACAGAAGATACTTTGGTACATACCGTGCTGGTACTAGAGTGAGATTCATGAAAGCTCCCACTAACATTTGGATATTCTTTTGTATGAGATTATTTGCAGCTCTCAACCCTCCTTCATGGTGCTTCATATCTATGCTGATGTATGAAGGGCAGACAAATTGTTTTGGGTAGATATCTCTCTCTTCTAGTTGAACTTGAATCATTTCTTTTGTAAGGTAAGTTGAATACGTTGATTGCAGATATTGGGTTCAATTCTTTTGTGTAATTTTCTATATGTTAGAATTTGTCTGGTCAAATATTTGTTTCTTTGATCTTGAAAGATAGTCGCTCTTTGCATTTACATTTATTGACAACTGCATAATGATAACTACTGTGCTATCAAGGCATCAACAGGTATTCTCATTAGAAGTTATTTTGTCTCCTGTGAGTCAGCTGTCATTAACCATTAGATTTATTTTTATTTGTTTTTCTTTCTATAGTTTTAAAGATCAACAGCTTTGTCATTTCTTAGTTGTTTGATTCTCGTGTTATATGACTCTATCCTTCATGAACTATTGGTTGATCAGTTTTCATTTTGTGTACGGAATCATAGTCATATGCTAATTGCTCATCTTGAGATTAGTTCTTTGTGGTTATGTAGGTTTTGGCTGATAGTGTCTATTTCCCATGTCGGTATGTGATAGGATAGCAGTACACAGGTTTTGACAATGTGGCAGTGAAGTTTGTAAAGATTGATGATAAAAGGTAAGTGTTACGTTTATATTCAGGTTTTTGTTATCTATGTTTTGTTCTTTGAAACATGTATTTACTATGCATATTTAAGGTGCTTTTTTTATTCCTTTCTCACTCGTAAAGGCATGTTATGCTGTTATATGGTAGTTCCTTAAAGATTGCATTTGTATATAGTTCTCTTTTTATTGTCAATCCACCGAAAATGATCTCAAGAAAGAAAGTTTTTCTAATTTATTCATGGTTTTTTCTTTCAGTTGTGGTTTCGAAGCCTCTAAGGTTTTTGAGATGTAGAGAAATATTCCATGCCGCAAAATTTACTTTTGTATTTTTGGTTTTCATGGCCTTGACTACTCCTTGTTATCAACTTCTTGCGCTGGTCGTAGTATTATTTTTTTTTGGTTATTGAAAATTTTATTATTTAGCAGTATTATTTGATCGTCCTCTTCCTCTCTTCCTTCTCCTTGTCCACCCTTTCTGATCGTCCTTCTGCTCTCTTTCTCATCCTTCTCCTCCTCATCTCTTCCTCATTGTCCTCCTCCACTCTTCCTCCTCGTCTTCTATACCTCATCCTTCTATCTTTCTTATCGTACTCTTCCTCTCTTCCTCCTCCTCATCTATTCCTCAACGTCCTCCTCTGCTCTTTCTCTTCATCCCTTCTCTTCCTCAGCGTTCTCCTCCTCATATCTTTCTCATCGTCCTCCTCATCTTCTCGCCCTTCTCCTCCTCATCATCTTCTTCCTCATTGTCCCTCTCCTCTCTTTTTCATCGTCTTCCTCCTATTCTCTTCCCATTTCCTTATCCTCATCTCTTCCTCAATGTCCTCCTCCTCATCTCTTCCTCCTCTTCCTAATCCATCTTCACTTGGATTTACTACTTGTAAGTTATATTTTTACATATTAGGTTGTTTGTAGTTAGATGTGTTTAGAAATTTTGAATTTATTTTTCGATTTTCACGGATATTAAATTTTAGCCGTGAAAACTTAAGATTTGTAGATGAGGCCATAGGCATCTACAACCTCAAGTGGGTAGGCTTAGTGGCTAGCCTTCAACTAAGATCCAAAGGAGGTATACGCTCTCTAGGTCTTTAGATGACATTTTGTACTCACCATTTTTATTTATAAAATATCATTTATAGGTTTCAGACTTTCATTCATGAAGACCTCTCATTTTTATGCCTAGATAAAAGGATGCAAAAAAATTGTTTTAGGTCTTTAATTTTTTTTTTCAAGTTGAAATTATAATCATTTAGACGGTAAAGGTATGTTGAGGGCAAATGTTAGAACTAACATCGTTCTATTATTTTTCGTACGATGAGATATATTCTACAATGATGAAGGATAGTTAAACATTTTATACGAGATATATTCTACAATGATGAAGGGTAGTTAAACATTTTATACTACCAGCTTTCAACAACTATATTATAACAAGACAATTGTCACAATCTGCATAGGAAATAAACAGGTATACTATGGTAGAAGCTTTATGTCTTTTGAGCTTGTTGTCTTGAACTTTGAATTTTATATTATTTTTATATTGTTTTGATAGCTATGAACATCAAACGTTGTCCTTCATTAATTGTAACTCTTCCACAAGTTGTAAAATTTGTGGTTCTGTAGGTTTGTCTAGGTGCAGGTTTCCATGCCGGTTGATGCTTTTAACAATGTAGCAATAAACTTCGTAAAGGTATTTTTCAAAAGATTAGTGCGATGTTTATGTATTTTAAACATATTTAGCTTTTTGATGTTTATCTATTTTGTGTTCTTTGTGAGATATTATTTATACAATATATATTATGAGATATTTTTCTTATACTCAATTACTTCTAAAAATAATATAACGGTAGAAGATTTTCTTATATTTTTTTTATTACTAATTGCTCCTCTCTTCCTCCTCCTCTTCCTCCCATCCTCCTCCTCCTCTCTTCCTCCTATCTTCCTCATCGTCCTCTTCCACTCTTCCTTCTCCTCGTCTACTCTTTCTGATTGTCATCCTGCCCTCTTTCTCATCCTTGTCCTCCTCATCTATTCCTCATTGTCCTCCTCCACTCTTCCTCCTCATCTTCTATTCCTCATCCTCCTATCTTTCTCATCGAACTCTTCCTTTCTTGGTCCTCTTCATCTATTCCTCAAAGTCCCCCTACTCTCTTTCTCCTCGTCCTTCCTTATCTTCTCGTCCTTCTCCTCCTCATCATCTTCTTCCTCATTGTCGCTCTCCTCTCTTTCTCATTGTCCTCCTTCTATTCTCTTTCCATTTGCTCATCCTCATCTCTTCCTCCTTTTCCTAATCCATCTCCACTTGGATATACTACTTGTAAGTTATATTTTTATATATTAGATTGTTTGTTGTCATACGTGTTTAGAAATTTTGAATTTATTTTTCGATTCGGGTGGATTTTAAATTTTTGCCGCGAAAACTTAAGATTTGTAGATGAGAGCTTAGGCATCTAATGCCTTCCGTGGGTGGTAGGCTTATGGCTAGCCTTTAACTAAGGATCCAAAGGAGGTAGACGCTCTCTAGGTCTTTAGATGACATTTTGTACTCACCATTTTTTTTTTATAAAATACTATTTACAAGTTTCAGTCCATTCATGAAGACTTTTCATTTTGATGCTAAGATGAAAGGCTACAAAAAAGTTGTTTTGGGTATTTAAATTTCTATTTGCAAGTTGAAATTACATTCATCTTTTAAATGGCAAAGGTAAGTTTCACGGCAGATTTTAGAACTAGCGTCGTTCTATTATTTTTCATATGATGAGATATATTCTACGATGATGAAGGGTAGTTACACAATTTATACTAGCACCTTTCAACAACTATATTATGACAAGACAATTGTTGTATTCTACCCAGGAAATAAGCAAGTATGTTATGGTAGAAGCTTTATGTCTTTTGGTCTTGTTGTCTTGGACTTTGAATTTTATATTATTTTCATATTGTTTTGATTGCGATGAACATCAAGCCTTGTCCTTCGTTAATCGTAGCTCTTCCACAAGTTGTAAAATTTGTGGTTCTGTAGGTTTGTCGAGGTGCAGGTTTCCATGCCGGTTGATGTGGTTTTAACAATGTAGCATTGAACTTCGTAAAGATAGTTTACAAAAGGTTCATGTGATTTTTATGCATTTTAAACATATTTAGCGTTTTGTTGTTTATCTATTTTGTGTTCTTTGTGAGATATTATTTATAGAATGCATATTATGAGATGTTTTTCTTATCCTCAATTACTTATAAAAATAATACAACGGTTGAAGATTTTCTTATATATATTTTTATTACTAATTGCTCATCTCTTCTAATTCTCCTCCTCCTCCTATCATCCTCATCATCCTCTTCCTCTCTTCCTTGTCCTCCTCGTCCACTCTTCCTCATTGTCCTCCTACTCTCTTTCTCATCCTTCTCCTCCTCTCATCTCTTCCTCATCGTCTTCCTCCACTCTTCCTCCTAATCTTCTCTTCATCATCCTCCTATCTTTCTCATCGTACCCTTCCTCACTTCCTCCTCCTCATCTATTCCTCAATGTCCTGCTCCTTTCTTTCCTTCATCCCTCCTCTTTCTCATCGTTCTCCTCCTTATATCTTTCTCATCGTCCTCCTCATCTTCTCGTCCTTCTTCTCCTCGTCATCTTCTTTCTCATTGTCCCTCTCCTCTCTTTTTCATCATCCTCCTCCTATTCTCTTCCCATTTCCTCATCCTCATCTCATCTTCATTGTCCTCCTCCTCTCTCTTCCACCTCTTCCTAATCCATCTCCACTTGGATATATACTACTTGTAAGTTATATTTTTACATATTAGATTGTTTGTCGTTAGATGTGTTTAGAAATTTTGAATTTATTTTTTGATTTGGGTGGATTTTAAATTTTAGCCACAAAAACTTAAGATTTGTAGATGAGGCCTTAGGCATCTACAACCTCGAGTGGGAGGTAGGCTATAAGGCTAGCCTTTAACTAAGGATCCAAAGGAGGTAGACGCTCTCTAGGTCTTTAGATGACATTTTGTACTCACCATTTTTTTTTATAAAATATTATTTATAGGTTTCAGCCCTTCATTCATGAAGCCCTTTCATTTTGATGCTAAGATGAAAGGATGCAAAAAAGTTGTTTTGAGTATTTAAATTTCTGTTTTCAAGTTGAAATTATAATCATCTTTTAGACAGTAAAGGTAAAGTTTGACGGCAGATTTTAGAACGAGCGTCATTCTATTATTTTTCATACGATGAGATATATTCTACAATGATAAAGGGTAGTTACACAATTTATACTAGCACCTTTCAACAACTATATTATGACAAGACAATTGTCGTATTCTGCCCAGGAAATAAGTAGGTATATTATGGTAGAAGCTTTATGTCTCTTGATCTTGTTGTCTTGAACTTTGAATTTTATATTATTTTTATATTGTTTTGATTGTGATGAACATCAAATCTTGTCCTTCGTTAATCGTAACTCTTCCACAAGTTGCAAAATTTGTGGTTCTGTAGGTTTGTCTAGGTGCAGGTTTCCATGCCGGTTGATGCGGTTTTAGCAATGTAGGAATGAGCTTCGTAAAGATAGTTTACATCAGGTTCGTGCGATGTTTATGTATTTTAAACATATTTAGCTCTATGATGTTTATTTATTTTGTGTTCTTTGTGAGATATTATTTATGCAATTCATATTATGAGATATTTTTCTTATACTCAATTACTTATAAAAATAATATAACGGTAGAAGATTTTCTTATATTTTTTTATTACTAATTGCTCCTCTCTTCCAATCCTCATCCTTCCTTCCTCCTCCTCCTCTATTCCTCCTATCTTCCTCATTGTCCTCTTCCTCTCTTCCTTCTGCTCGTCCACTCTTTCTCATCGTCCTCCTGCTCTCTTACTCATCCTTCTCCTCCTCATCTCTTCCTCATTGTCCTCCTCCACTCTTCCTCCTCATCTTCTATACCTCATCCTCCTATCTTTCTTATTGTACTCTTCCTCTCTTCCTCCTCCTCATCTACTCCTCAATGTCTTCCTCCTCTCTTTCTCTTTGTCCCTCCTCTTCTCTTCGTCCTCCTATTTATCTCTTCCTCATCGACCTCCTTCTCATATATTTCTCATCGTCCTCATCTTCTTATCCTTCTCCTCCTCCTCATCTTCTTCCTCATTGTGTTCCTCTCCTCTCTTTCTCATCGTCATCCTCCTATTCTTTTCCCATTTCCTAATCCTCATCTCTTCCTCAACATCCTCCTCCTCATCTCTTCCTCCTCTTCCAAATCCATCTCTACTTGGATATACTACTTGTAAGTTATATTTTTACATATTAGATTGTTTGTCGTTAGATACGTTTAGAAATTTTGAATTTATTTTTCGATTCTCACGGATTTTAAATTTTAGCTGCTAAAACTTAAGATTTGTAGATGAGGCCTTTGGCATCTACAACCTCGAGTGGGTGGTAGGCTTACGACGCTAGCCTTTAACTAAGACCCAAAGGAGGTAGACGCTCTCTAGGTCTCTAGATGACATTTTGTACTCATCATTTTTTTTATAAAATACTATTTACAGGTTTCAGCCCTTCATCCATGAAGACCTCTCATTTTGATGCTAAGATGAAAGGATCTTAGCATCAAAATTTAAATTTCATTTTGAGTATTTAAAGTTCATTTTGAGTATTTAAATTTCTGTTTTCAAGTTCAAATTATAATGATCTTTTAGATGGTAAGGGTAAGTTTGATGGCAGATTTTAGAACTAGCGTCGTTCTATTATTTTTCATACGATGAGATATATTTTACGATGATGATTGGTAGTTACACATTTTATACTAGCATGTTTCAACAACTATATATGACAAGACAATTGTCGTATTTTGCCCAGGAAATAAGCAGGTATATTACGGTAGAAGCTTTACGTCTTTTGAGCTTGTTGTCTTGAACTTTGAATTTTATATTATTTTTATATTGTTTTGATAGCGAATAACATCAAATGTTGTCCTTCGTTAATCATAACTCTTCCACAAGTTGCAAAATTTGTGGTTTTGTAGGTTTGTCTAGGTGTAGGTTTCCATGCCAGTTCATGCAGTTTTAACAATGTAGCAATGAACTTCGTAAAGGTATTTTACAAAAGGTTCGGGCGATGTTTATGTATTTTAAACATATTTAGCTTTTTGATGTTTATCTATTTTGTGTTCTTTGTGAGATATTATTTATACAATGTATATTATAAGATGTTTTGCTTATACTCAATTACTTATAAAAATAACATAACGGTAGAAGATTTTTTTATATTTTTTTTATTACTAATTCCACCTCTCTTTTCTCCTCCTCATCCTCATCCTCCCTTCCTCCTCCTCTCTCTTCCTCCTATCTTCCTCATCGTCCTCTTCCTCTCTTGCCTCTCCCTCATCCACACTTTCTGATGGTCCTCCTGCTCTTTTTCTCATCCTTCTCCTCCTCATCTCTTCCTCATTGTCCTCCTCCACTCTTCCTCCTCATCTTCTATACCTCATCCTTCTATCTATCTCATCGTACTCTTCCTCTCTTCGTCCTCCTCATCTATTCCTTAACGTCCTCCTCCTCTCTTTCTCTTCGTCCCTCATCTTCTCGTCCTTCTCTGTCTTATCTTCTTCTTCCTCATTGATCCTCTCCTCTCTTTCTTATCATCCTCCTCCTATTCTCTTCCTATTTCCTCCTCCTCATCTCTTCCTTATCGTCCTCCTCCTCATCTCTTCCTAATCCATCATCCACTTGGATATACTACTTGTAAGTTATATTTTTACATATTAGATTGTTTGTCGTTAGATGTGTTTAGAAAATTTGAATTTATTTTTAGATTCGGACGGATTTTAAATTTTTGCTGCGAAAACTTAAGATTTGTAGATGAGGTTTTAGGCATCTACAACCTCGACTGGGTAGGCTTAGTTAGTGGCTAGCCTTGAACTAAGATCCAAAGGAGGTAGACCCTCTCTAGGTCTCTAGATAACATTTTGTACTCACTATTTTTTTTTTTATAAAATACTATTTGTAGGTTTCAGCCCTTCATTGATGAAGACTTCTCATTTTGATGCTATGATGAAAGGATGCAAAAAAGTTGTTTTGGGTATTTAAATTTCTGTTTTCAAGTTATAATTATAATAACCTTTTAGACAATAAAGGTAAGTTTGACGGTAGATTTTAGAACTAGAGGCGTTCTATTATTTTTCATACAATGAGATATATTCTACAATGATGAAGGGTAGTTATACATTTTATACTAGCACCTTTCAACAACTATATTATGACAAGACAATTGTCATATTCTGCCCAAGAAATAATCAAGTATATTATGGTAGAAGCTTTATGTCTTTTAAGCTTGTTGTCTTGAACTTTGAATTTTATATTATTTTTATATTGTTTTGGTAGCGATGAACATCAAACGTTGTCCTTCGTCAATCGTGACCCTTCCACAAGTTAGAAAATTTGTAGTTCTATAGGTTTGTCTAGGTGCAGGTTTCCATGTCGGTTGATGCAGTTTTACAATGTAGCACTGAACTTTGTAAAGATACTTTACAAAAGGTTCGTGCAATGGTTATGTATTTTGAACATATTTAGCTTTTTGTTGTTTATTTATTTTGTGTTCTTTGTGTGATATTATTTATTCAATGCATATATTATGATATGTTTTTCTTATACTAAATTAAATATAAAAATAATATAACAGCAAAAGATTTTTTTTTTTTTTTATTACTAATTGCTCCTCTCTTCCAATCCTTCACCTCCTCCCTTCCTCCACTTCCTCTTTTCCTCATATCTTTCTTATCGTCATCTTCCTCTCTTCCTTCTCCCCATCCACTCTTCCTTCCTCCTCCTCCTCTCTTTCTCATTGTCCTCATAATCTCTTCCTCATCGTCCTTCTCCACTCTTCCTCCTGATCTTCTCTTCCTCCTCCTCCTATCTTCCTCATCGCCCTTTTCCTTTTTTTTCTCGTCCTCATCTCTTCCTCATCGTCCTCCACCTCTCTTTCTCTTCATCCTCCTACTTATCTTTTACTTATCGTCCTCCTCCCTATATCTTTCTCATCTTTCTCATCTTCCTCCTCATCTTTGCTTCCTTCTTCTCCTCATTGTCTTCTTCCTTATTGTCCCCCTCCTCTCTTTCTCATCGCCCTTCTCCTCTTCTCTTCCCCTCTACCTCCTCATCCTCATCGTCCTCCTCCTTTTCTCTTCCTCATCGTCCTCCTCATCTTCTTTTCCTCCCCCTCCTCATCTGTTCCTCCTCCTCCTAATCCATCTCCACATGGATATAATACTTATATGTTATATTTTTATATTTTAGATTGTCAATATTTTTTAATGTGTTTAGAAATTTTGTATTCATTTTTCGATTTTGACAAGTTTTAAATTTTAGTTGTGAAAACTTGTGATCTGTAGATGAGGCCTTCCTCCTCTTCCTCCAATCTTCCTCATCGTCATCTTCCTCCCTTCCTCCTCCTCGTCCTCCTCCTCTCTTTCTCATCCTCCTCTTCCCCTCTTCCTCCTCCTACTCATCTCTTCCTCATCGTCCTCCTATAATCTTCCTCATCATCTTCTCTTCCTCCCCCTCTCCGCCTCTCTTCCTCCTAGCTTCCTCATCGTTGTTTTCCTCTCTTTCTCCTCCTCATCTCTTCCCCATTCCCCTCCTCCTCTCTTTCTCTTCGAGGGCTCTTCTCTTCATCCTCCTCATCTCTTACTCTTATCTTTCTCGTAGTCCTGTTTCTTCTTCCTCTTCCTTCTTATCTCTTCCTCCTCCTCCTAATCCATCTCCAATTGGATATACTACTTGTATGTTATATTTGTACATATTATTAGATTGTTTGTAGTTAGATAGATGTGTTGAGAAATTTCTAATTCATTTTTTGATTCTGACGGGTTACAAATTTTAGTCACGAAAACTTGAGGTTTGTAGAGGAGACCTTACATCTACAACCTCGAGTGGGTAGCAGTGGCAAGTCTTCGACTTAGATCCAAATGAGGTAGACGCTCTCTAGGTCTCTAGATGACATTTTGTACTCACCATTTTTTAATATAAAAAACTATTTATAGGTTTAGCCCTTCATTGATGCTAAGATAAAACGATGCAAAAAGGTTGTTTTGGGTATTTAAATTTTTGTTTTCTAGTTGAAATTATAATCTTCTTTTAAACGGGTAAATGTAAATAGTTTGATGAAAGATTTTATAAATAGCGTCGTTCTATCATTTTTCATACGATTAGATATATTCTACGATGATGAAGGGTAGTTACACATTTTATTGTAGCAGCTTTCAACAACTATATTATGACAAGACATTTGCCATATTCTGCCCAGGAAATAAGCAGGTATATTATGGTAGAAGCTTTATGTCTTTTGAGCTTGTTGTCTTGAACTTTTTGAATTTTCTATTATATTTTTATTGTTTTGACAGCAATGAACATCAAACTTTGTCCTTCATTAATCATAACTCTTTCACAAGTTGCAAAATTTTTTGTTTTATAGGTTTGTCTAATAATGCAGGTTTCCATACCGGTTGAAGCGGTTTTAACAATGTAGCAATAAAGTTTATAAAGATTTTTAATGAAAGGGTCGTGCTATGTTTATGTATATTAAACATATTTAGCTTTTTGTTGTTTATCTTCTTTGTGTTCTTTGTGAGATATTATTTATACAATGCATATTATGATATGTTGTTCTGATACTCAATTACCTATTAAAGTAATATTACAGCAAAAGATTTTCTTAAATTTTTTTATTACTAATTTCTCCTCTCTTCCAATCCCGTCCTCCTCCTCCATTCATTTTCTTCCTCTCTTCCCTCTCCTCGTTCACTCTTCGTCATTATCCTCCTCCTCTTTTCCCACTGTCCTCTTCTTCTCTTCCTCCTCCTCATCTCTTTCTTATTGTCCCTCCTCATTGTCCTCTACCTCATTGTCCTCCTCATCTCTTTCTCATCGTCCTCGTCCTCCTCTTCCTCCTCATCTCTTCCTCCTTCTAATCTATCTCCAATTGGATATACTACTTGTGTTATATTTTTACATATTAGATTGTTTATTGTTAGATGTGTTTAGAAACTTTTAGATCATTTTTCGATTCTGATTGGTTTTAAATTTTAGTCACGAAAACTTGAGATTTGTAGATGAGGTCTTAGGCATCTACAACCTTGAGTGGGTAGGCTTAGTGGCTGGTCTTCGACTTAGATCCAAATAAGGTAGACGCTTTCTAGGACTCAAAATGACATTTTGTACTCACCATTGTTTTTAATATAAAATAATACTATTTATTGGTTTCAGCCTTTCATTCATGAATACCTTTCACTTTGATGCTAATAAGATGAAAGGATGCAAAAAAGTTGTTTTTGGTATTTAAATTTCTGTTTTCTAGTTGAAATTGTAATCATCTTTTAAACAATAAAGGTAAATAGCTTGACTAAAGATTTTAAAACTAGTGTCATTCTATCATTTCCATACGATGAGATATATTCTACGATGATGAAGGTTAGTTACACATTTTATATTAGCAGCTTTCCACAACAATATTATGACAAGAAAATTGTCGTATTCTGCCCAGGAAATAAGTAGGTATATTATTTTAGAAGCTTTATGTCTCTTTTGAGCTTCTTGTCTTGAACTTTGAATTTTATATTATTTTGATAGCTATGAACATCAAACTTTTGTCCTTCACTAATCACATCTCTTCCGCAAGTTGCTAAATTTGTAGTTCTTTAGGTTTGTCTAACAGTGCAGGTTTCCATGCCGGTTGATGCAGTTTTAACACTTTAGCAATGAACTTCGTAAACATTTCTGACAAAAGGTACTTGCTATGTTTATGTATTTTATAAAACCAAGCAAACAAATTTAGGTTTTGTTGTTTATCTATTTTGTGTTCTTTGTGAGATATTATCTATACAATGCATATTATGAGCTGTTTTTCTTATAGTCAATTATTGCTAAAAATAATATAAAAGCAGAAGATTTTCTTATATTCTTTTTTGTACTAATTTCTCCTCCCTTCCTCATCCTCCTCCATTCTTCCTCCTATCTTCCTCTTCGTCCTTTTCCTCTCTTCCTCATCCTCCTCATCTTTTCTTCCATCTTTCTCTCTTCCTCCTTCTCTTCCTCATGTCTTCCTCATCGTCGTCGTCGTCGTCCTCCTCTTCTCATCCTATCGTCCTCATCGTATTCTTCCTCTCTTTCTCTTCATCGCTGTCTAAACGTGCTTTTACTTATTGTCCTCCTTCTCTCTTTATCATCGTCCTCCTCCTCCTCTCTTTCGCACCTCCTCTTCCTCCTCTTCCCCTTTTCCTCATCAATTCCTCATCGTCTTCCTCTTCATCCTCCTCATCTTCTCTTCCTCCTCCTCTCTTCCTTATATCGCTCATCATCGTCCTCTTCCTCATTGTCCTCTTCCCCTCTTCCTCCTCATTTTTTCCATCTTCGCTTCCTCCCCCTCCTTATCTCTTCCTCCTCCTAATCCATCTCCATTTGGATATACAACTTGTATGTTATATTTTTACATATTAGATTGATTTTTGTACTTAGATGTGTTTAGAATTTTTGAATTCATTTTTCGATTTAGACAGATTTTGAATTTTAGTCGCGAAAACTTGAGATTTGTAGATGAGGTCTTAGGCATCTACAACCTCAAGTTGATAGACTTAGTTAGTGGCTAGCCTTCGATTTTGATTGAAATGAGGTATTCTACGTCTCTAGATGACATATTTTACTCAACATTATTTTTATGTAAACTACTATTTACAGGTTTCAGCCTTTCGTTTTGATGCTAAGATGAAATGATGCAAAAGTTATTTTGGATATTTAAATCATTGTTTTCTAGTTGAAATTATAATCATGTTTTAGACAATAAAGGAAAATAGTTTGACTGCAGATTTTAGAATGAGCGTCGTTTTATCATTTTTTATACGATGAGATATATTCTACGATGATGAAGGGTAGTTACACACTTTATACTAGAAGCTTTCAACAATTATATTATGACAAGATAATTGTCGTATTCTGCCCAGGAAATAAGCAGGGTATACATATTATGGTAGAAGCTTTATGTCTTTTTTGAGCTTGTTGTTTGAAACTTTTGATTTTATATTATTTTTATACTTTTTTGATAGCTATGAACATGAAACCTTTGCCTATCACTAATCATAACTCTTCCACAAGTTGCAAACTTTGTGATTTTGTAGGTTTTTCTAATAGTGCAGGTTTTCATGTTGGTTGATGTGGTTTTAACACTATAGGAATAAACTTCGTAAAGATTTCTTACAAAAGGTACGTGCTATGTTTATGTATTTTATAAATCCAAGTAAACGTATTTAGGTTTTTGTTGTTTATCTATTTTGTGTTTTTTGTAAGATATTGTTTATACAATGCATATTATGAGGTGTGCAAACAATCTCTAGGGGCTGCACCCCCTGGTGAAAAGCCAATTCTTTAACCAGTTTCGTATAGGGAAATTTCAAAAGGGTGCAGTGTACAGGACTGGAGTTTACTCTGCAGAGGTTGGTCCGAAGGGCCCTGGTTCCCTGGCATAAAAAAAAAAATCCTCCTCTCCTATTCTTTTCCTCCAATCTTCCTCATCGTCGTCTTCCTCTCTTCCTCCTCCTCTCTCTTTCTCATCGTTCCCCTCCTCTTCTCTTCCTCCTCCTCTTTCCCTCATCCTCATCCTCCTCCTCATCTCTTCCTCTTCCACATCTCTTCCTCATCGTCCTCCTCATCTTCTCTTCCTTCTCCTCTCTTCCTCCTATATTCTTCATTGTCCTCTTCCTCTCTTCCTCGTCCTCCTCATCTCTTCCTCGTCATCCTTCTTCTTTTCTTTTCCCCCTCTTCCTCCTCCTCCTAATCCATCTTTATATGGATATACTACTTATATGTTATATTTTTACAAATTAGATTGCTTGTAGTTAGATGTGTTTTGAAATTTTGAATTCATTTTTCGATTTTGACAGGTTTTAAATTTTAGTCGTGATGGGTTTTGATCACATAAGTTTAGTTGTAACCTTTGACTTCGATTCAAAGGATATAGATGCTCTTTAGGTCTGTAGATTACATTTTGTACTCACCATTTTTTTATATATATGATACTATTTACAGGTTTTAGCCATTCATTCATTAAGACATTTCATTTTGATGCTAAGATGAAAGGATACAAAAAAGTTGTTTTGGGTCTAGTTTGATGACAGATTTTAGAATTAGCTTCGTTCTATTATTTTTTACATGATAAGACATATTTGACGATACGATATATTTTTTATACAATATTAGATCCTTTTTTGGTTGGATGGCATCCTTTCATATTCTATTTCCGGTGCTTCTTGCTGGAGATAAGCTATATAACCAACTTCAGTTTTGCATTAATCTCTTTCGTTTTCATTTGTTATAAATCAATAGCTTTGAGATGGAGGGTAGATTCTGGATTGAAGGGAAGAAAATAGAGTCTTCTTGGTCCAAAGGTGTCAAAACTCGTATGGTAGATTTGTGAAGTTGGTCAAGTTTGGCACTAGTAAAGGGCAGGGTAGACTTGTGATTCTTGAAGGATGGAAAGGGAGTGGGTGGGCTGTTTTTGTGAGGAAAATGAGAGAGTTGGTGGGTTCGAAATCCTCTAGTTTAGTTAGGGCAGGAAGAGAGGTGTTGAATAGGTGGTAATTATCAGGAACCCTGAGGTAAAGAGAGGAAAGCAGATTCATCTTCTAGAGTAGACAGTCCTTCCTGGAAAGCTTCGTATGTGGTAGCAGTTGAGGAATTTAGGTTCTTGACAGTTCAAGGAAGATTATATTATTAGGAAGGATGTTTAGGTTTTGGTGTAAAGGAATAAGGAGGATGGTGAGATTGTTGATTCCCGACAAATGATTCTGGTTGCAAGGAATGAAAGTTGGCCTTCCATGGTAATGCAGAGGTTCGGAGAAGTAGAAGGGTCACTCCTATGTTATGGATCATGAACTAGGAAAGAGTTCCTTATGTTAGCTTTTTGTGTGAATTTTTTCAAGGAATAACAGTATGTGCCATGTGGATGATTTATTTATAAATAGAACGCTATTAGTTTTTGAGTAATTCTACTTGTAAGGGGATTTTCCTCCTTCTGTCTCAGTGGGCCTGAGAATAAGGGAACAAGAACCAAAGGCCCAACCTAGAACAGCTAGAGTCTCCAACCCAGCCCATAGGTAGGCTCCTCTAGATACAATCTGCATGATCCCACGTGTAGCAGGGGATGAGACATGCCGACTTAATGACCCCTCGAATAGTGTCCAGCTGTTGAGTTCTTGTCCGTCTAGTGGGCGTAATGTATGAGAGACCCTCGATCCTCTGACAGGAGGGATATCGACAGACCACCAAAGACGCTAGCGAGATCGGGAAATGTGGAAAACCATCCCGTATTAATGACACCATTACTTGAGCTGCACGCCACATTAATGACGCCATCGCAGAGCCACGCTGCATAAAAAGGACTTTGACAAAAGGAATAGTACGAAGTACATGGACTCCGTGGGGGCAAACACAATCTATTCCCCCAGACTTATGGTATAAAATAGCAAATCCCAGGTACGAGAAAACTTTCTCTCCCTTATTTACAACTTCCAAGAGAATTTACTAACTTTGGTATCGGAGACTCCCGGGCCCCAAGTTCTGAAGACCTGAGTTGCTGAAACCTGGCCTAAAGGCGTGCAAAACATGATGTTAACAGTGGCACCGTCTGTGGGATCTTTATAGATCTTACGTGTATTTCACATGCCTGCGACAACCTGTTTCAGACAGCTCAGAAGAGACACTAAAGAAGCCGTGGAAGCAAAACTGAAAACCATGGAGGAAGGGATAACGAAGTTGACTGACGAGGTGCAAACATTTCACAAGAAAAATGAGGAACTCAGAAAACCTCAATAGGTGTAGGATGAGGAAGCAAAGCCCAGCGATAGTGAGGACATGGGATCTTGGAACACATCTGCTGGACCAATTAGGGAGGAGGAGCAAAAGAACATGCAGGATGAGCTCCGTAGTCTCAAAGGAAAATATGAGGAGATTGCAAGGCCTACCCTACATGGAGGAGGTGATGGTTATGCCTTTACCACCAAAGTTCAGGGTCCCAGCCATGGAAATGTACGATGGAGGAAGGGATCCTTCTGAGCACCTAGAAACTTTTAGGACTCACGTGAACCTGAAGGGGCCAGTACGAGTATAGTTTAAGTTTCTGGAGCTTGGATCCATAGACAGTTTTATTGAGCTAACCAGACTGTTTTTGACTGAGTCCATGTCAAGTTGGAGAAGGCAGCGCCCAGCAGCGTACCTCCTCACCATCAAGCAGGGGGAGGATGAGAGCCTAAAGTCCTAACTGACTCGGTTCAACAAGGAGCGCATAATCACTGACGACCAAGACGAGAAAATAACCTTGGTGACGCTTCTAAGAGGGGTTTGGCTGCAATCCCAATTTATGGCTGAATTGGCAAGGAGAACTCCATGACGTCGCAAGAGTTCATGGATCAGGTCGACAACTTCATCAATACCGAAAACACTCTTTAGGGCCTGATGGAGCCAAGAAAGGAGTTGGAACCAGCAGAGAGGAAGGCGAAGGCCTCGGTTAAGGCTACTACCCATGAGAAGCCGAAGAAGAGTTCCTAAGATAAGAAGAGGGAGGAAGCCCCAGTGAGGGGACCGAGACCTTGATTCGACCAGCCTACATTCACCATCCACGAGGCTGACACTTCCGTCGCTTGTGAAGAGGATGACCAGGGTATTGCACGCCGCTAATGCATATACCACAAGTCCACCTTGCATAACACCGAGGATTGCTTCTCCCAACAAGGGAGAAGGGAGGATGTGAAGCGGAAAAGTCAGCACTATCCCTTGACCTGTAGATTGGAGCAAGAAAGAAGAGGAAGGTCAAGGGAAAGGAGCATGGACCAAGTCAACCAGCGTAGAAAGGTAGACAACCCCCCCGATGACCACCAACGTGGTGGCTATAGCAAGATCGTCCTCATTCGCCACTGTGGCCAGACCTCCACTTGGAGAAATCCGAACCATAGTGAGAGGATTTACAGGTGGTGGCGTTTCCTCGTTAAGCAGAAAAGCACAAGCCAAGCTGGCTTGGTACCACAAAGTGTTCTAGGCTGAGTACCATCCTGCAAAGTATCGAGAGGCGAGCCTACCCGAGTGATATCCTTTATGGAGGTCGACGAGGACAAGACAATGAGCTAGTGGTGACTATGCTGGTTGCCAACTTCACCACCCACAGAATTCTCATTGACAATAGAAATTCAGCGAATATCCTATTCTGGGAGGCCTTCACTAGGATGAGAATAGATGATGCCCGGCTGCATCTGTCCCCCATGCCATTTAAGGGCTTTTTTGGGAGTATGGTTCAGCCTATGGGAACAATCAGGCTATTGGTCCTCACTGGCAGTGCCCCCTGCACGGCCTTGGTCATGGTCAACTTCCTGGTGGTGAAGACCCTGTCATCGTACAACACCATCATCGGAAGGCCTACCCTCGACAGCATGAGGGCTGTCACGTCAACCTAGCAACTCAAGATGAAGTTCTTGACCCTTGTGGAGTCGGAGAAATTTGAGGCAAACAGGTCTTGGCAAGAGAATGCTACGTCCTAGAGTTGAAGCAGAAGGATGGTGGGCTTACCCTGGACGGCACCTCTGGCAAAGAATAGAGTGCATGGCCCCAGAGGTAAAGGCATAATGAATGAAAGCTCCCCGGCCGAAAGCTTCATTCCCCCTTTTTTTTTTTTTTTTTGTAATATGTCATTTAATTATTATTGTAAATTCCTGTTATTTAATGAAAAGTGTGATTTTCCAAGACAGTACAACATGTCTACTTTGAACTTTCGTGTAATCAACAAAACGCCATCAAGACAATCTACGATTAATGAAATTTGCAACAACGAAACCATCCCCGAATTAATATTTACCTTCCCTGCGATGTTAGCGGGCGGGCACGGGTCCAGTCCCAAACTGCCCGGCAACGTACGTCCTGCGGGGTCAAAGGAAAGGGCTAGGCTAAAGGCCATTCTATCCCTCTTGCGATGGAGAGCGGGTCCTGGCCCTTCGATGGTCCAATAACTTATCCCGACCCCCATTGCAGTGAAGAGTGGACCAACCACATTGCTGTCGCTGTTCGAATAAGTTACCTCCCCTGCGGGATACTAAAAGGAAATGTAGGCTAAAAGAATGCCTTGTCCCAACTGTGGCGGAGTGCGGGTCAGCCCTCAGTGACCCCGAAGACAAAGGCTTACCCTCCAGTAGGGAGCAGGTCC
Source organism: Pterocarya stenoptera (assembly GCA_003123785.1). NCBI lineage: Eukaryota > Viridiplantae > Streptophyta > Magnoliopsida > Fagales > Juglandaceae > Pterocarya > Pterocarya stenoptera. The sequence goes on from QEOT01002864.1 coordinate 272,767, forward strand.
AGTCTCAAACTAGGGAATAGAGTACCTTCTGCGGGACCAAAGGGACTAGGCCAAAGGCCGTTCTACCCCTCTTGCGAGGAGAGTCGGTCATACCCCCCGGCGGCCTGAACAACTTACCTCGACCTTCGCCGCAATGAAGAGTGGGATTAGCGTAAGCCTGATCCAACACTTACATTCATTGCAATATCAACGAGCGAAAGTGAGTTTAGTCTCAAACTACCTGAACAGAGTACCTCCCGTGGGACCAAAAGGGAGAAGTAGGCCAAAGGCCGTTCTACCTCTCCCACGATGGAGAGTTGGTCCTACCCCCCAGTAGTCCGAACAACTTATCCTGACTCCTATCACGGCTAAGAGCGGACTAGCTATATCGTGGTCTAAACTTACCTCCCCCTCAAGATACCACAGGGAAAGGTAGGCCTAAAGGTTGCCTTATCCCTCTTGCAGCATAGTGCGGTCAGTCCTTAACTGCCTGAAAACAAAAGACTTTACCTTCCTCGTAAGCATCAACAGGCGGAAGCGGGTCTAGTTGTAGACTGCCCTAAAACTTACCTCCCCGCGGGGTAATGGGGACGAGTCGAGCCAAAGGTTACTAGGTTCCTACCACGGAGGAGAGCGGGTCCTGCATTTTAGGCTACCCAAATACTTACCTCGACTCCCATCGCAGTGAAAGAGCAGATTGGCCCCACAGTCGTCCGAAGAAGTTACCTCTTTGGGGAATCAAAGAGCAAGGTTTGACTTGAGGCATTCCGACCTCTCCTTAATGGAGTGCAGGCTTAGTCTTTCGACTACTCAATGTGAACAAAATCTCCAAGGTGGAAAAGTTAGAAGAAGGGGGCTACACAGTGTCAATGAGCGAGAGCGGGTTCATACTCAAACTACCTGGACAAATTACCTTCTCGCATGGTAATAAGGACAAGTTAGGCCAAAGGTCGCTCTGACCATCCCGTGGAGAAGAGTGGATCCAACCCTTAGGCTGCCTGAATACTTACCCCGACTCTTGTCATGATAAAAGAGAAATCGGCCCACGATTGTCCAAAGAAATTACATCCTCAGGGGGTAAAAGGGTAGGTTAGCCTAAGGCATCCTGACCTCTCCCCGATGGAGAGCAGGCCGAGTCTGTTGACTGCTCGAATACTGCATTGAGAAATACAGACATTAACAACACGAACATTGAGAAACACAATCATTAGTAACACGGGCGGTCGACAGCACGAAAATCAGCAACATGGCAAAAAATGACAAGCACAGTACGACACAGGCCAAGAAACCTAGGTTTGCGAAATCAACTCTCGCCCTTAATGATAAAATAATGATAGCATCCTTATTTTCCAACTAGGGATTAAATACAAAACTTCCTAAACAACTTGCCTCCCTGCAGACCAAGGAGACAAGCCGAGCCAGAGGCCGCCTTGTCTCCCTGTGGCGGAGAGTGGGATCAGCCCCACGGCTACCCGAAGAATAGATCTCCGCCATCATCATGACAAAGAGTAGCCTGACTAACTCATATTCAACTTCGCAGCCATGGCACTACTCGGGAGGGGAATAGAGGACGGCTAGCAAAACACTACTCGAACTCTCCTCTGAGAAAGTAGCCAAAACTCCACCACTACATGTCAAAGTAAGGTGCAACAATGCAAAATGGGAGAAAGAAAAGACTAGGCAGGATAAAGCGCGTTTGGAAGACGGATGGGAAAAAGAGAAAATCGACGTAAGAAAAAAGGCAAAGAAACATTGGCCTCATCAAACAAAAGGCCTTGGGAGAACGACTACACAACAAAGGCAGATGAAAGCAGCACGGATAGGAAGGTCGTCGGCCAGCAGGGTCATCAGGTATAACGTAAGGCCCTCTATGGCGAATCCTTGCTGCCAAACCCCCCAGACCGGCAACAAAATAAGGAGAAGAATGAAACAGCGGAGAAAAATGTGCAAAGACGTATAGACAAACACAGTCAATAAAAGGTAATATCATTAATCATCGACAGTTGCAACAGGAGGTCGCAAAGTTACGAGGAGTAAGTTACAATATAAAAAGACTAAGTGCAATGATACACAACTAAAGCCAGCTGAGCGAGAGAGAAAGTTGGGAGGCGCATCAAATTAAAGCCTCATCAAGTAAAATCGCATGGAGATCCCGAGATGACTACTACCCAATAAGGGTGAATGAACACAGTGTTAACAAATGAACGAACGGCTAGCGGTGTAGTCAGAAATCCTACAATTTCCAGTGGCAAAAGCCCTTAGGCCACCCACAAAAAAAGAAAAAAGAAATAAAAGCACGAAAGTAAAGACAAGCAACTCGGCATGACAGAAGTGTAGAATAATGTCATTGATCAATGTTAACACATAGGTATATACATTAGACAACAAAAAAAAAAAAAAAAAAAAGAGGGGAGAGAAAAATAAAAGAGTCGCAGCAGCACCAAGGAGCTAGGCCATGGTGACATCAGGCCTCGGTGTTAGGAGTACCAACCTCAAGAACGTCAAGAGCAAGATTCCCTAGCTCTGGAGTAGCAGGTTCGAGAGCGGCCAGAACAACTGGACCTGGGACAGCATTAGGGATCTCTTTCCTTCCCAAGTCACGACTGAATGCAAAAGTCCCAACAGAAATACGGGCAAGGTTAAGGCACTGGAAATATTTCCCGAAAGTCCTCAAATGCAACTGCAGACTCCCCACGAGGTTGTCCCGAATCGATCTACGACTCTCAGGACACCCATGCCCCCACACAAGATCATGAAAGCCCGAGACCAACTTCAGCTGCCTGCCCAGGTGGTAGGCGACATCTCGCACTCGAGACAGGTCGTCCCAAAGGTCAGTAATAAGTCACTCCAACTGCTGGCCGTCCTCCCTTGCCTTCCTTTTAAGCCTCTTCCAGCAGTGATCAAGTTTCTTGTTTTTCCCGCAATCCTCCTTCAAGGCAAGTTGTACCCTCTTCAGCTCTTGCCCCAGCTGCTCCCTCTCTTACCTCTCACTGCGAGCACACTAAAGGGCGGTCTGGGTCATCTTATGAAGGTCCTGGTTCTCTTGCTCAATGGCCTCTTAGTCATCCACAATAAAGGCCGCTAGTTGAGAGGTACACTGATAACAAGAGCGGCTAACATGCAATGATCATTAAATAAAGACTAGAAAATAGTGAGAAAAAGGAAAAGGACAAAACAAGGAATAGCCAAACCTTGTAGAAAAAGTCAGACAAATATTTGATGACCTGGCTGATAGCCTTTGCATGGCTGCCTCCCATTTTTAGCTGGGCCAAATGAGGGATAACTTCTATTTAGTGCTTGGCCTTAGACGTTTGTGCAGCCTCCTCAGCCCGATGAGCTTTGTCGCCAACCTCATCGGCATGCACTCTCGTCTAAGCGGGAGGATCTTCGCTTGGACTGGAGCCGACTATAACATCCAGAAGGGAATCACCGTTCACTTGGTGCTCTACTTGGGTAGGCAGGTCGGTGCGAGGACTCCTTGGACCTGAGCCGACTACAACATCCAAAAGGGAGTCACCATCTGTGTTGTGCCCCACCTCCTTGACATGGTTGCTGGAAGTAGCAGCTGCCGCCCCCTCATTAACGGCATCCAAACCCTTCGAGCGAGCCTTGATCTCGTCCCTGAAGGAGTGACTACTAGCAACAGAACGAGCAGAAGAATGAGGAGAAAACCTCAGAGAATGCTGCTCCTCAATAGCCCGCCCAAGGATTTTGACCGCAAAGACTCCCCAGATTAGAGCATATATTTCACCCATAGTCCCGGAGCACATCAACAGCACTAGTCGACAGGGGTAGCATGGGGGAACATCAAGCGAAGGCCTTCCCGCCAGGGTGTCCAAGGACTTCGAGGAAAAAAGTCCTACCGGCACCACCTACGTCACCAGAACGGCAGGATGGTGGACCTTGGTAGTAACTAACTCTTGCCCTAGAGGAATCAGGGCTCCAGAAAAGAGGGGGGCTACTGTCGGCCTGGACACCCTTAAAGCGAGGCTTCTTCCCCTTACCCAATGGAGAAGGGTCTGAGGGGCGGTTTCGGGCAAGAGTGACCTGAGGCAGAGAACCTCTTAAACTCTCCTCGGAAAAGAGAACTTCCAAGAAGATCCTACTGGAATTCTTCTGCACCCATTCCTGAACGATTGCAATGTGCCGCGACTTGGCAATGGTAGCCATCGGGACACCGCCTTGTCTTCCAGAACCATTCCCCAGCTCGTCCGGACTCGGAACTCACGACAACTCACCTGACCCACCAGGAACTCCCACCCATGGCTAGATACAAAGAAGAACTTTGTAGACCAATCCTTCACCTTACGATACCTCGGCTCTAAGGGCATGTATCGCCTTGAAGCTGCAGATGTTCCCTTTCTGCCGTAGCACCTTATGAGTGAGGGGGAACTCACGGCCGATGAGGTTAGGGTCATCTGGGTCCAATTCCAACAAAGTAAGCCGCCATATGATGCTGCAACAAATCAGAAGCCTCCAAGTGTTCAGATGTAATTGAGAAGGGGCTAGGCCAATGAAAGGGACCTTCAAGCCACACAAAAACATGGAAGGAACTAAGGCCACAGAGTAGAATGACCCTCAATGTCGATGGCACCCTTGTGTGGACCAGGGAACTCGAAGAGTAGCAATTCCAACACTTGGAAAGTGAAGGCCAGCGAAGGCAGCATCGCCGCATGAGCAATAGAATGCCAACTTTTGCCCCTGAAAGATGGCCCAACATCGGTGTCTCCCTTATCAGAAGCCATGGGTTGAGCGGATTTCTTGGAAGCCATTGACACAAAAGTATAATGTAGTAAAGGAAGGAGGGTAAGCAAAGGGAGAAGAGGTTGGAAGAATAAGGAAGACAAGAGAGCTACAGTGCGATAAAATAAAGGGAACTCTAATCCAGACTGTATTTATATAGGGGAAAAAAGGTAATGGTTGATCTCCCACACCCCATGGCAAAATGGAGAAGTATGAGAAGTTTCGAATCCCGAAAATGCACTCCACGAAGCGACATGAAGGTGAAGAGCCGCCTGACACCCTTGACATTGATATAACTAAAAAGACGCCATTAGAATTATTGAAAGACAAGCCACAAAAATGGAAGGAAAATGTTATCAGGGTAGCCAAATGAGGGGAACCTCCCTAAACTTCTGAGTCGCCTACACGTCAGCTGAGGGATCCCGGCCTCAACGACGAAGTGGGTTCAAGTAATAATAATTCCCACCATACTCATCCGGGGAAAATTAGCAGGGTAACTGTACGAGAATTTTCTCCCCTTTGTCACAGTAGGCCTAATACTGGCAACTAAGGGAACAAGAACAAAAAGCCCAGCCTAGAACGAGTTTCCAACCCGACCCATGGGTAGGCTCCTCTGGAGTCAACTTGCATGAGGGAACGTGTAGCAAGAAATGAGACTTGTTAACCTGAAGACCGCTCAAATAGTGTCCAGCTCTTGAGTACTTGTCTGTGTAGTGGGTGTAATATACGATGGACCCTCGATCCTCTGATAGGAGAGACATCGACGGCCCACCAAGCACTCTAGCTAGGTGTGAGAAATCAAAAAATCATGCCGTATTAATGACACCACTACCTAAGCTACACACCACATTAATGACACCATCGCATAGCTACGCTGCATTAAAGGATTTTGACAAAAGGAACAGTTCGAAGGACACAGACTCCAAGGGGGTAGACACGATCTGTCCCCCAAGACTTAATGTATAAATAGCAAATCCTAGGTATGAGAAAATTCTCTCTGATCTCTAGACTCTCTCTCTTATTTACAAACTTCCAAGAGAATTTACTAACTTTGGCATCAGAGACTCCCTGGCCCTAAGGCCGCCCTCTTCTAGTTACACCATTTCTTATCTTTTGCAGGCCCAAGTTCTAAAGACCTGAGTTGCCGAACCTGGCCCAAAGGCGTGAAAAACAGGTCGTTAACACTACTCATCATCCTAATTCTTATCATCCCATGATGTGGTATTAGATAAATGGAGTCTATTTATTATATTTCACTTGTGACCCAATCATCTATATGATAGATGATTCACCCTTAATACTTATTATTATATTTTGTGCCCCTTCATAGGAGCTGCGAACAACAATTAACACATGCAGACAAGGGAACTTACTGGGATAACATGGAAGAGTTCGAAGAAGTGTTTGCAACATACATAGAAGCCCATACTACATCTGAAAGGTCACATCTGAAGTGGTTCTGCAATTAAAGGTGAAAGCAAGACAAGTCGTGTAGTCAGGACCCAAAAGTATGGCCTAATGCCACGTGAAGGACCCTCATTCACAGAAGAACTCAAAAGTTTGCATATCGTAGGGTGTGCAAACCATGCCCCAGTCACCTGTCTATCATCCTACAATATGACAAGATGAGGATGAAGGACTCATATCCAAGTACATCAAGAGTTGGTGATATGTCAGAGAAGACATCTGACATTTCCACTCTATTTAAAAGACCTGAACATGGGACAAGATCTCACTTTTGAGACCTTAATTGCTAAAGAGCTCGAGAAGGCGACTCCTGCAGGAAGCAGGGACCAGAGAGGCAATGAGCTAACTTCCAACATAGGAATTGAGGTTAGCTTCTAAGATAGTACTGCGTAATGTGGGGTGAATGTTGTGTCTTAGAGGCATTGCATTACTTATGTAATCTTTTCCCCCATTTTTACAAGCATAAATAGATATTTTAAACACTGTGTAAGGGGATTTTTTCCATTGGATTTAGGCCCAAAACTTGGCCCAAGGGTTTCCATACTCGCGTAGGGAACAAAACATCCACCGGGAAGTGGTGTCGAATAGTCAACAAGACAGATCAGCCTGACATTCTGAGGCCGTCTTTAGAGCCCAAGGACTTGCATAAAGCGTGATGGGAAACGTGAATGGCCTCGATCTGTCGGCATCAAGTCATCTACGACTCATATAGACCAGACGTAGGGCCAGAGAATCATGCCGCATTAATGGCACTATTGCTAAGTTACATGCCACATTTATGGAGCAGATGCAGAGCCACATCGCATTAAAGAAGGTCTGACAGCAGACGCGGAAAAGAGGGAATGAACTTTGTGGAGAAAAAGACTATTTGCACTCTCCCCCAAACCATGGTATAAATAGCCAACTTCAGGTACCAAAAACTGTCTTTCATTCCTAGACTCCTTTACTTATTTACAAACTTCCAAGAGTATGGCATGCAATTAAAGGTGAAGGCAAGACAAGTTGTGTTGTCAGGACCCAAAAGTATGGCTTAATGCCACGTGAAGGATACTCATTCAAAGAAGAACTCAGGAATTGGCAAATCGTAAGGTGTGTAGACCATACCCCGGTCACCTGTCTGTCATCCTATAGTATGACGGGACAAGGATGAAAGACCCATATCCAAGCATATCAAGATTTAGTGATATCTCAGAGAAGACATCTGACATTCCCACTTTATTTAAAAGACCCGAACATGGGACAAGATCTCACTTTTGAGATCTTGTTTGCTAAAGAGCTCAAGAAGGCGACTTCTGCAGGAAGCAAGGACTAGAGAGGCAACGAACTAGCTTCCAACATAGGAATTGAGGTTAGCTTCTAAGATAGTACTAAGTAATGTGGGGTGAATTTTTTGTATCAGAGGCATTACATTACTTCTGTAATCATTTCCCTCATTTCTACAAGCATAAATAAATATTTTAAACACTATGTGTAAGGGGATTTTTCCCACTGAGTTTAGGAGCAAAACCTGGCTCGAGGGTTTCCATACCCGCATAGGGAACAAAACGTCCACCAGGAAGGAGTGCTGAATAGTCGACAAGACAAATCAGCCTGACATTCTGCTGCCATCTTCAGAACTTAGGGAGTGCACAAAGCGCGATAGGAAACGCGGAGGGCCCTCAATTTGTCGACATCAAATCATCTACGGCTCATATAGATTAGACGTGGGGCCAGAGAATCATGCTGCATTAATGACACTGCTGCTAACTTACAAGCCACATTTATGGAGCCGATGCAAAGCCACGCTGCATTAAAGAAGGTCTTACAGCATACGCGAAAAAGAAGGCATGAACTTTGTGGAGAAAAAGACTACTTACACCCTCCCCCAGACCACGGTATAAATACCTAACTCCAAGTACCAAAAACACTCTCTAATTACTAGACTCCTTTACTTATTTATAAACTTCCAAGAGTATGGCCTGCAATTAAAGGTGAATGCAAGACAAGTCATGTCTTTAGGATCGAAAAGTATGGCCTAATGCCGCGTGAAGGACCCTTATTCAAAGGAGAACTCAGGAGTTGGCAGATGGTAGGGTGGGGAGACCATGTCCCAGTCACCTGTTTGTCATCCTGTAGTATGACAAGACAAAGATGAAAGACTCATATGCAAGCATATCAAGAGGTAGTGATATGTCAGAGAAGACATTTGACATTTCCACTCTATTTAAAAGACCTAAACATGGGACAAGATCTCACTTTTGAGACCTTACTTGCTAATGAGCTCGAGAAGGCGACTCCTACAGGAAAGAAGGACCAGAGAGGCAATGAGCTAACTTCCAACATAGGAATTGAGGTTAGCATCTAAGATAGTACTGAGTAATGTGGGGTGAATGTTTTGTATCGGAGGCATTGCATTACTTCTGTAATACCCCCATTTCTACAAGCATAAATAAATATTTTAAATACTATGCGTAAGGGGATTTTTCCCACCAGGTTTTGGCCCAAAACCCGGCTCGAGGGTTCCATACCCGCATAGGGAACAGAACGTCCACCAGGAAGGGGCGCCGAATAGTTGACAAGATAGATCAGCCTGACATTTTGCGGCTATTTTTAGAACCTAAGGACATGCACAGAGTGCGATGGGAAATGCGAAGGGCCCTCGATTTGTCAACATCATATAATTTACGGCTCATATAGATTAGACGCGAGCTTCGAGAACCATGCCGCATTAATAGCACTGCTGCTAAGTTACACACGACATTTGTGGAGCTGACTCAAAGCCACACCGCATTAAAGAAGGTCTGACAGCAGACGTGGAAAAGAAGGCACGAACTTTGTGGAGAAAAAGACTATTTGTACCCTCCCAGACCACAATATAAATAGCCAACTCCAGGTACCAAAAATGCTCTTTGATTCCTAGACTCTTTTACTTATTTACATACTTCCAAGATTATTTACTAACTTTGGCATCAGACGTTACTCGGCCCTTAGGCCACTCTATCCAAGTTGCACTTTTCTCCATCTTTTGCAGGCCCATTATTGAAGACATGGGTTGTCGGAGCCTGGCCCAAAGGCATGCGAAATACGACGTTAACAATGGTGCCATCTTTGGGATCGTTATAGATCTTGCGTGTACTTCGCGTGCCAGAGATATCCCGTTCTAGGCAACTCAGAGACTTACCAAAGCTACTGGAGACATGGAAGTAGACCAGACAGAGAGCCAAGTGTGGGAGAGTGAGAAGCTCGCAATGAAAGGAGGCCATACGAACACGAGTAGGGTAATGCATCTGACAGAGGATACCAACGCTCTACCACTAGCTCCAGATGAGAAGGAACTAGTTCGAGATGAGAAGGAACTCCATAAAGTTGAACGGATCGGCCCATTGGATCTTGTTACTCTTCACGCAGAATGACCAGATGCTAAGGTGGAAATCAGCATCGAAATGACGTTTGAGGCTTGAAACGCCATGCAACAACTTCTCGCTGAACACCAGAACGTGTTCGTGTGGAGTAATGAAGATATGCTTGGGATAGTGCTTGAAGTCATACAACATAGCTTGAGTGTAAACCCAACGGCTAAAGGAGTGAGGCAAAATCGCCAACACGTTAGTGTAGAGAAGAATGCTGCCATAGCCGAGGAGGTAGACCGATTGCTGGGTGCGGGGTTCATTCGAGAAGCTCAATACCTGGAGTGGCTGGCTAATGTAGTGCTCGTAAGGAAGCCGAGCGACAAATGGAGAATGTGTATTGACTTCGCTGACCCTAACAAAGCTTGCCCTGAAGACAACTTTCTTCTTCCTTGCATCAACTCATTGTCGACTCAACGGTGGGTCACTGCATGCTCAGTTCATGGATGCCTACTCTGGGTATAACCAAATCCATATAGACCCTGAAAATGAAGAGAAAACCTCGTTCATCATTGACCAAGGCTTGAATTGCTATACGGCAATGCCCTTTAGGCTTAAGAATGTGGGGGCCACCTACCAGTGATTAGTCAATCGTATGTTCAAAGACCAGATAGGAAGAAACATGGAAGTCTATGTGGATTACCTGTTGGTCAAAAGTAGAACCTTAGAGCAACACTTGGATGACTTGAGGGAGGCTTTTGTGATACTACGATGGTACCAAATGGAGATGAATTTGGCAAAATGCGCTTTTGGTACCGAATTGGGGAAGTTCCTAGGGTTCATGGAGTTTGAACAGGGTATCAAGGCCAACCCTGAGAAGGTGAAGGCCATCTTCAACATGGCCCCACCTTGGAGTTTAAATGAAGTACAAAAGCTAGCTCGGCGAATAGCTGCCCTCAATAGATATGTCTCAAAATCAACCAACAAGTGCCTGCCTTTCTTCAAAGTCTTGCGGAAAGTGAAGGCATGGGACGATGGGTGCGACCAAGCATTCGAAGCCCTTAAGAAATACCTCACAAGCCCGCCGCTCCTTAGCCAACCTCGGTACAGAGAAACGATCACCCTGTACTTAGCGGTCTCCCCTCAGGCAGCTTCTTCAACGTTGGTACGTGAAGTGAAAGGGGTCCAAAGGCCCATTTACTACACCTGTTGAACGTACTGGAGACCCGAGGCCAGATACCTCCATATAGAGAAGTTGGCCTTTGCACTGGTGGTGAGTATGTGCAAATTGCGTCCATACTTTCATGCTTACCCGATACGGGTCCTCACAGAGACCCTTCTAAAGAATGTGTTGCAATGACTAGACACTTCAAGCCAACTTATGAATTAGGCGGTGGAGCTGAGCAGTTCCATATTGACTACGCACAACGAAACATCATAAAGGGGCATGTATTGGCAGATTTTGTCTTGAAATTCACCGGCAGTAGAAAATGATGATGCATGTCTTGTAACGCCCTAGCAAGTATTCGTCGATGGCTTGTCTTGCCAGGCTAGAGGGAGAGTGAGAGTGCATATTGTAACTTTCGAGGGAGAAGAACATAATTACACCATCAAATTGACGTTCAAACCCACGAATAACGAGGCAGAGTACGAAGCGTTGCTTTCAGGATTACAGGTGGCTAGAGCACTAAGTACCACCAAGATCGAAGTATGGGCCGGTTCTCAAGTGGTGGTGAATCAGGTGCGAGGGGAGTTTGTTGAAAGAGTGAGAAATTAAAGAGATATTTGGCAATGATAGAGGTTGAATGCCCTCACTTCAAATACTTCCAAATTCAGCAAGTGCTGAGGACAGAAAATCAAAAGGCAGACAAGTTGGCACGTGTCGAGTCTAGACAGGAGACCTCCCCCTATCAGAAAAGCAGTAACTCGCACGATGGAACTACCTATTGTAGGAATTGAAGTAGTGGAAATACGGCTTGGAGCCCAAATTGGGAGGGGAGCATAATCAGATATTTGGTTACTAACAAGGTACCTGAAGACCAACAAGAGGTAAGGAAGATCATAAATAGAGTAGCATGCTACACAATGATTGAGGGAGTCTCATATTGGCGGGGTCTCTCATCGTCTCTTTTAAGGTGCATCTCTCCAGAAGAAGCGCAGTATGTGCTAGCGGAAATACACGAGAAAATTTGCGGGAATCATTCAGGGGGACAAGCGCTAGTCGGAAAAGTGATGAGAGTTGGTTATTACTGGCCTTAAGCCCTGCGAGATGCCAAGGACTATGCGCGGAAGTGGTGGAAGTGTCAGAAGTATGCCAGAATACCCTATTGTTTGCCAAAGAAGTTGATGTCGATCACATCGCCTTGGCTGTTTGCCCACTGGGGAATTGATTTGGTTGGACCGCTTCCCCCGGGCAGATGAGGAGTCAAGTTCTTGGTAGTAGCTGTGGACTACTTCACCAAGTGGATCGAAGCTATGGCCCTAGCTACTAACACTACGAATAATATCAATGTGGTTCCTGTGGAGGTCAGTAGTTTGCAGGTTCGGCATCCCGCACACCATTATCTTGAATAACAGAAGGCAATTCAATTCCCACCATTACCAAAATTGGAGGTCGAGTTGTGATACTCGCGGAACTTGACCCCAGGGCATCCTCAATCCAATGGGCAGGTCAAGGCGACCAACAAGACGCTGATGAGAATGCTAAAAAGGTGACTCAACGACAGAAAGGGAGCGTGGGTTGAGGAGCTACCCATCGTGTTGTGGGCATACCGGGTCACGATGAAAATGCCAACAGGGGAAACCCCCTACCCTCACGTACGGTTACAAGGAGATGCTGCCAGTAGATATTGGAATCCCCAGGGGCGGAACTAGCTATATGGTTAGCCCCCCCAAAGTTAAAAAAAAAAATAATCTACTAGGTAAATAAATATAATATTTCTCTATATAATTAAAATTTAGAATGACATCTTTCATTCTAATATCTAAGCTAATTTATCAAATTTTATGTAAAATCTATCTATTTTAGTGTTACATTAAGCATAAAATACTACAACTGAGACCTTAAATAAATTTTTCCTTACTCAATGAAGTTTAAAGAATAAATCATCTCTTTTATTTTTCATATAAATCATCAATCTTAAATAGTTTTTCTGATATTTTCACTTTGGATTTTATTTTAAGAAACTCAATATTGTATAATAAAAAACTTTAGGGGTCAATGTTTTTTTTTTTTTGGAAGATAAATCTGTTCTCATTAGAATAAAGAGGGTGTTTATAGTAGTGTGAATTAACCAAAGCCATAGTGCTATAGGCTTATAACATCTCTTTAGTCACAATTGGCAAAATACAAATTGGATAATTCTCAACCTCGTAGATATCCTCCCTGCCTTCCAGTCCAACTTTAGCCAGAAGGTGAGCTACCACGTTAGCTTCCTGGTTCACATGTGTGGCTACCCAAGTGGTCCATGAATCCAGAATAGTGCGAGAGTCTTCAATGATGCAGCCTCCTATAGTCAAGTTACGGGTGCTGGATTGTAGTATGTCAATCACTTGTTTAGAATCCCCTTCCAGACATACCCGGGATAGGCCTAACTCCTTACAAAACACAGTCGCTATAAGTAGACCATAAGCCTCTGCGTCGAAGGGGGTACCTCTGAGGGGTCTTCTTGCACTAAGGGTGCCTATGACTTGACCTTGGTGATCTCAAATTATTACCCCAATGCCAATCTTCCCCTCACCCTTCCTCACAGCCACATCCCAATTCACCTTGAAGCAATCCACTGCAGGTTTTGACCACTTTGGCTTCACAGTAGGGGTCCTAACAGAGATCTCCCTTGAGTCTTTCATTGTCTCTTTGAATTATAGTAGTTCAGTCTTGGCCTGATGATATAGCCTAGTAGGGTGAATGAATACTTTTTCATGGACAAATTTATTCCTCCTCGCCCATATACCTCTCAATAGGAATGCTACCTCTTCGAGTTCAGATGAGTTCAGATGGTCCATATGAGCTGCCCAAATGTCAAAAAACAGATCACTGTAGAAATATATCTTTTGCACTCTTTTACCAGCTTGACTCCAAACATCCTAAGCTGTTACACATCCCCATAGGGCGTGTCCAGAGGTTTCAGGCCACTGCAGACAGATTGGACACAAGTTGTTCTCTATAATCTTCCTTCTATGCAGATTAGCAAAAGTTGGGAGAGCCTCGCTACAAGCTCTCCATATGAACATCTTTGTTGTAGGAGGAATATCCATCTTCCACAGATTCTTCCATATCATGCTTTCTCTGGCTGAATCAGAAGCTCCCCTTCCTTAGATGTATCCATGTCTCTGCTGAGGTGGTAATAGCTTTTTACTGTAAATAGCCCATTTCTTGTCCAAGGCCAGACCAACATATCATCCCTTCCCCCCAAACTAATTGGAATAGCTTTAATGGTTTCTACTTCCTGGTGAGAAAAAATTTCCACTAGGAGAGGATCCTTCCATTTTTTCTGTTGAGGGTCAATGAGGTCACTGACATTCTCACACCAACAATCCACTTCAAGGGTTGAAATGACCTTGCATGTCTGAAAGCCTGGGATCCATTTGTCTTCCCAGATGTTCACCTTGCATCCATTACCAATCCTCCACATGAGTCCAGATTTCAGTAAGCTTAGACTTGCATGTATTCCTCTCCACGCAAAGGAAGGACCTGGTCCCAAACTTGACTCTAGCAGCCCCACCTATCTGAAATACTTCTGTTTAAGAACCAAGGCCACCAACGAGGTTGGATTCTGTAATATCCTCCACCCTTGCCTTGATAGTAAGGCAAGGTTGAATCTTCTGAAGTCCTTGAAACCAAGGCCTCCAGCTTCTTTGTTGGTGCTAAGTTTGTCCCAATTCACCCATTGTATCTTAGAAGTATCTTCATTATACCTCCACCAAAATTTTTTGAGCAGCTGGTTCAATTTTCTTGTGATGGAAACAGGAAGTAAAAACATCCCCATAGCATAAATGGGGATGGCTTGGAGCATAGCTTTAAGGAGGGTTTCTTTCCCTGCTGCAGATAGGTACTTTGTCTTCCAGTTAGTTTCTCGAGACCATGTTTTGTCCACAAGTGAATGAAAGGCTAAAACTTTTACTCTACTCACCAATGCAGGCAAGCCCAGATATTTTTCAAAATCTCCAGTAGATTTCAACCCTATTAGTTCCAGGATCTCTTGTTTGGTTACATGCTTGGTATTCTTGCTAAAGTAGATTGAAGATTTTTCTTTGTTCACCACCTGTCCCGAGGCCCTCTCATAAAGATTCAGGATCTTAAGAACACATTTAAGCTCCTCTGAGCTAGCTTGGCAGAACATGAGGCTATCATCAGCAAAAAAGAGGTGACTCACTATGATTGGACCTCTCCCAAATTGAACTGGTGTTAAATCCCTATTCCTTTCAGCATTATTCAGAAGTGAAGTCAGAGTTTCAGCACAAAGAATGAAGATGTATGGGGATATAGGGTCACCTTGTCTAAGGCCCCTTGAGGGCCTAAATTTCTATTGAGGTTCCCCATTAACAAGGATGGAATAGGATACCGAGCTAAGGAAATTCTGTATGGTGTTGATCCATTGCTGAGGGAACTCCATTTTGGACATAACTGCAGCCACAAAACCCCATTCGACTCGATCATAAGCCTTGCTCATGTCAAGTTTAAGAGCCATGAACCCTTTTTTGCCTTTCATCCTCGTGTTCATAGAGTGTAATACCTCATAAGCCACCAGTGTGTTATCTGTGATTAGCCTACCAGGAACAAAAGCACTCTGGTTCAAAGAAATCAGCTTGTGAAGGATGGTTTTCAGTCTATCAGCAAGTGTTTTAGAGACAATTTTATACAAGACATTGCATAGACTAATGGGTCTATAGTCACTTACTGTCTTGGGGCTCTTTACTTTAGGAATAACGGAGATGAAAGTGTCATTAACCTCAGCTAAGCTGCCACCATGGTTTAGGATTTGAAGAGCAAATATACAAACATCCTCCCCCACCAACTCCCAGTGCTTTTGATAGAATTGGGCAGGGAACCCATCAGGGCCAGGGGAATCTAATGGGTTCATTTGAGAGATAGTTGCTTTAATATCCTCTCGAGTAAATGGGGACATGAGCCACATCCTTGAAAATAGATAATATATAGAAATTATACAAAATCTAGGGGTTATAGGAAAAAAGTTAGAGAGAAACATTTCTATGTATATTGAAATTTTACAAAATTTTAGAAAGCAAATGGGAATAAGGAAATTATAAATTTTTTTGGAGGGGCCAATTTCTATATACATGAAATTATAAATAAAACGTAGGGGCTATTTAGAATTTTGAAAAAAAATTGGGGTCAAGCCATATGTAGGTCTGCCATTGTGTGTAGCCATGGGTGACCATAACGATGGCCATATTTTGACCACCACAGGATGGCCAAATCGGGACGTCGTCACCACAACCCGATCTAGCTACCCTGTGGTCAAATCTCGAGGATGACAAAGGTGGCCCAACTTGGCGACTCTCTGGTGGCCAGTGTCGGGACACTATGGAGTGGGTCAAACTTCGCCGCATAGTGGTGGCCTAATCTTAGTCACCCTATGATGCCTAATTTATGACCACAAGAGGGTGGCCTGATCAGGTCAAGGTGATCACCACCCGGCCACCACGTGGGTGGCTGAGTTTTGACCACTTGTGCTACCCAATACATGGCCACCCAGCCTAGCCACCACAGGTGGCTTGAGTTTTTTCAAAATATATAAAAAAAAATCTTTATTAAGATATATATGTCTTACTTAAAAGAAAAGTATTTAAACTTTTTAAGAAAACAATTAAATTGACACTTGGTGGTCTTTGATGGGCCCCTTATTTTTTGTCAAGATGGATGAAAAATAGAAACTCCTATAAAACTCAAACCACGCAGAACTATTTTTTCGAAGAAAAGATATAAAAGAAAGAGTCCTTAATCCAAATCATACAAAGCACTTGGAGTGTTGAAACAAAATTTCTTAAAAAAGAAACCCACACCTCTTCTTTTCTGGCTAAATGGGTTACTGTCAACCTATTCAAAATTGACAAGTCCAACAAATCAATCTTTTTCCTATGTCATATAACTAATTGATCCACAATGAAATTATAGCATATGAATTATAACAAATTGATTCTCAATCAATAAGCCACAAACCTACTTCAATCACTAAGTGCATGAATGGCAGCCACTTGTTTTAGGTCTACTTTTGATTATTTTTCATCTACAGTGCAAAAGATTTTTCAACGTTTTTCTTAAACATATAAAATTTCCAAAAAAAAATATTATGGAACTCTTTTTTATTTATTTGTTTGTTTAAAATAATATAAAAATAAAATATGTAATTTGAAAAAAAGGAAAGAAAACAATTGGTGAGGTTTAGATAATGAGATGAAATGAGATTATTTTAAATGAAAGCTAAAAGTTAAATAAAATATTGTTACAATATTATTTTTTAATATTATTATTATTTTGAGATTTGAAAAAGTTGAATTGTTTATTATATTTTGTATGAAAATTTAAAAAAATTATAATGATAAAATGAGATGAATTGAAGTAATTCTTAAATCCAAATCAGGTATAAATGGCCAGCTCATGGTGCTAGGGCCAAGCCATGATGCGGTGACGAATATGAGCCCCACGAGGTGGCCATGTGGATGGCTAATTGTAGCCACTTCCATTGTCAGCTTGAATCGAGTTGCCTAAAGGGTGGCTACCATCGGCCTCACCTTGGGTGATTGTAGTGGACGACTTGAATCGAGTGTTTTTAAATAACTGTTTTTAATATAAATGATAATTTTTAAGAAAATATATTTTAAAAATTTATTACTTAAACATATTTTTAGATGGGACCCACAACTTTCATAAAATTCTATACAAACTTTTATCTCAACTTCATTTATTCATTGTTCATAAAAGATTTCGTAAGTTTTTCATCCAACATTATTTAAGCCACATGCCACAAATAAGGTTAGCAAGAATCAAGAGACTCGAGTCATGCCAAGGATGTAAGGGTCCAAATGAAATTGCAAATTGACGATACAAATATAAACAAAATGTGATTTACCTATTTGCTCCTCGATCACTTGTCAACAATAGGAACTCGAGCAAAAACCATAAAAGGGCAAAAAATTATAGAATAATTGAGAAAACGCACCTCTTGTAACACCCCACTCCTTTATCCCATTAGGTTAACTCTTAGGTTAACCCTAGACTTTTACAAGGTTAGCTCGCTTACTTAGAAAAGTACTGGCTTTCCTTAGGCAAGCTTAGTTCAATTTCTTTCTTCGAGCTTTGATTCAAATTTTCTTCTTTGATCATCCATTTCTAACATTCATTAGCCATACCTACATTTTTATTGAGACTTAGTAAATGTCATTTTGTGAGGTGACATGTCAAACCCTAAAACCGTTTCATTTGGCAGTTATGTGTACTTTGTGTGCAATGGACCAAAATACCCTTAGCTCAGATTATTTTTTTTCTTCAAGGATAATTCTATCTTTAGCCCCGTGATTTATCTGTGAAAATTTCCTCATGGTTGATTTTGAAAAAACCCTAGCCGAAACTCTAAATATTTTCAAAATGTTGATTTTACCCTTGGGAATTTCGGCCAACCCTTATTTATTTTATTTCTCTATATCAGGCCACCTCTCCACCGCCCAATTACCACCATTTGCGCCACCATAGATGGCACTTGATTACGTTTTGCCTAGCCACTAGAAACCAAGGGAATAAGACAAGAGAATAAGACAAAATTGCTAACCCTTGCCCAAACACAGCAACTCTCTCTTTCTCTCTCTCTCTCTCTGGTTGATTCTCTTACAACCTAGACACCATCATGCTAATCTACATGGATGAGCTAAGCTTGAGAGGCATCATGAGCCACCACCCAAACCGCCCAATGAGGAGCCACCCAAGCCCAACACGACCTTCACTTCTTAGGCTATATAAACTCCTCTTCACCTCACTTCTTCCTCACTTCACTTTACTTCCTCTCTTATCTCTTAAGTACACTTAGACTATGTTTGGAAGATGAGATGAGAATTTTGTGTTTTGTTTTAAAGTTTAAAATATTATTTTTTAGTTTTGAGATTTGAAAAAATTGAATTAGAATTTGAAAAAGTTATATTGGAATTTGAAAAAGTTGAATTATTTATTACATTTTGTATGGAAATTTGAAAAAGTGTAAAGATGAGATGAGATGAAGATGAAAATTTTAGGTGAAATACTTTTTCCAAACATAACCTTAGTGTTCTTGAGTGTTCTTCCTCACTTCACTTCCTCAACCTCTCGCCCTCTTGTCAGATTTTGTTTTCCTCTCTTTCTCGATCATATTGCATCTTCCCGGCCTTGAGCTGAAAAAACTCTTGCCTGAGCACGTGACTCCTCCAGAAGAGTATACTTCAGTTTGCTCAGCTCAACAATCTCCTCTGCTGGCCTGCCTTGGGCTTTACGTTTTACTTTCTCCGCTTTCCTTCCCATTGGCCTTTCTAATTCAACGTCATCATTGTCCAGAACATTATTGGCCTCAATATCACAAACTAAATTTACAGTAGTTGCTAAGGTACGAGTCGAGGTCGGGGACATCGTCGACCTTCACTTTGGACCTTCTTTTGTGCAAAGTCGAATCCATTTGGGTTGGTCCTTCAACAGGTAACAATAATACTCGAACTGAAAGAAGGTTTTCTCCAACGATCAGTATATGATCTTCGCTTTGCCAAACTTGTAATTAAATAATAAAAGGGAAAAATTAATGACCAAACAGATAAAGGAAACAAAACTAATAAAAAAGCATATGCCAAAAGCGTATAAAAGTGGATGCTTATACATTGTCTTGTTTGGTTATGCCACTTTGATTCAACCCTTTGACTTGGGCCAGTTTGGTACAAAATTTGTTGGTTGTCTTTTGAAAGGCGAACAACCAATGTATTAAGGACCAAACACTCCGCTCAGTTGTACTTTCTTTATACTCATTGAAGTATTGACTAATTTTTTCTCAAAGTTGGGCACGTTTTTGGTCCGTTCCTTAGATGGCATCAACGCTAGTATTCGGCCATGTTGAGACAAGTAACTTGTCTTTTTCAGACGAGAAGTTCACACCCCTAGCTGATTTTCTTATAGAGAGAGACTCTACTTGGGGTAGGGGTGGAAAGTCATCAAAAGTCACAGAAGATTGTTCACTTTGACCATCGTAAGTGTGGTTGATTTAAAGGTCCTAACTAAAGAGATTGGTGAATTACATATGTCCATGGTCTCTTCCATCTCTAAGAAATTATAGACACACAACAGTTGGTAAACATGTTAGACACTTAAGAATAATAGAGACGTGATTTTGCTAGTCGGCTCAGAAGCCGAATGGTAACATAGGAAATTTGGCACAGTTGAATGGTTGCAACAACCGGTTGCCACTACTTATTGGTTGTCTGGATTACCATGCCATGGAGGTATATGCTAAGTTTCCTGTGTCCCCATGAGGCTTTGTCATCATCATAGTCGAGAGGGTTAGAGGAGGAAAATCCAACCACAAGAATACTCTAATCCAACAAAGAAAATTGAGTGACATTACTAAATCACAACATAATGCAAAGAAATATAATTTACAAAATGCAAACAATATTGAGCAGTATGCAAATGAATAAGACCATCAAAACAGAAATGAGTGAGCAATATATGGATTAAAACAGAATGTTGTAAAGGAATAAATAAAACTATCACATGATGTTAGAGCAGGAAATCAGCATGCTAAATTAGCTTCTTTAATTTCCAAAATCCAAACAGTAGGAAATCAACATGCAAATATCACAAGGCTTTGTGAAAATAGAAATGAGATAAGTAATATATGGATTAAAATAGAATGTTCTAATCCAATACTGAGCAGCATGCAAAATGAATAACAACATAAAAACAAAAATGAGAAAGTAAGAAAGTTATGATCAAAACAGAAATGAGAAAGTAAGAAAGTAATGATCATAACAGAAAGTAATGCTAAATGGTTGTGTCGAATAAATGAACATCACAAGAATAAATCCTAGTCACTTAAAAAACTGATAGTGATAGTAAAGAAACTGAATCGATGCTAAATGAATAAAAGCATTCTCATCCGCTTCCATAACAAATATGTGTTCCATAGGGTTCAAAATGGTTTTTTATTTACAGCATGCGCAAGACAGGAGCTTAACCTCAAATGACTGCAAAACCTTAAACTTCGGTTGCCTTTTGTGAAAACTATCGCAAAATACTTGGTGGTCATCCGAGTTCGGATTACCCTGCCATATCGATCGAGCCTCATTAAATACTTGTGAATTAACCTCCTCCCATCGAGTAATTAGAACTACCATCACATCCTTACACTAGATATGCAGCCCCAGAGAATAAGACTAAATCAATACCAAAATGTGCAAAGGATAAAGGTAGAACTAAACACCAAGGAGAGAAGCAATATATGTAAAAAATAATGTGGTAACTTGGTTGAAGGTGCCTGCATAATTATTGACAAAGAAAACAAAAAAGAAAAAGAGTCTTGGAGAAAATTTTGATAGTTGTAAGGTGATGATCAATGCACCAATCATTATGCAGCATCATTCACATATCAAGAAATAAAAGAGGCAACAGATGGTGGATAATCATTGCTATAAACATCTCATACAACATTAGTATAAATTAGGGTGGGTGAGGGAAACTAAATAGAATATTTTTCATTATTTTCTTAGTATATTGTCTAGTTGTTGTCTGTAATACAGAAAACAAAGATAATGAAATGAATTAGTTTTCTTATCAGCTGAAATAGTCTATGAATGAAAACAAAGATAGTGAAATCAATTATAAAGTAGTAGAGAGAATCCATAAAGAAAGATCATGAAAACAAAGATAATGAAATCAATTATAAAGCAGTACAGAGAATCCATAAACATCTTAAAGTTGAAACAATCTAGAATGCAAACCAACATATCACCTCGAATGGTTGCCAAACAGTCTATGAATGAATTGAAACCAACAAAGAATTCAAACCAACAATAGCTCATTAAGTCCAAAACTAGGTAATATTAGCTCGAATGGTTGCCGTTAATGAAAACAAAGATAGTGAAATCAATTAAAGAAGTAGAGAGAATCCATTAAAAAAAAAAAAAGATAATGAAATCAATTATTAAGCAGTAGGGAGAATCCATAAAGAAAGATAATGAAATCAATTATAAAGCAGTAGAGTGAATCCATAAACATCTTTAAGCTACAACAATCTAGAATGCAAACCAACATATCACCTCGAATGGTTGCCAAACAGAGTATGAATGAATTGAAATCAACAAAGAATTCAAACCAAAATCAGCTCATTTAGTCCAAACTAGGTAATATCAGCTCAAATTGTTGCCATGAATGAAAACAAAGATAGTGAAATCAATTAAAGTAGTAGAGAGAATCCATAAAGAAAGATTATGAAAACAAAGATCAAGTAGTAGAGAGAATCCATAAATATCTTTAAGCATAAACAGTGTAGAATGCAAACCAGCATATCACCAAGAATGGTTGCCAAACAGTCTATGAATGAATTGAAACCAACAAAGAATTCAAACCAATAGCAGCTCATTTAGTCCAAACTAGGTAATATCAGCTGGAATGGTTACCGTGAATAAAAACAAAGATAGTGAAATCGATTAAAGCAGTATAGAGAATCCATAAAGAAAGATAATGAAAACTATAAATGTAATTTATGTTTGACTAGAATTAGATGAGGTCGTATTTAAAATAGAACTATGGATGAATGTAAGGTTAAATATGACTCTAGAACTGCATCCGATAAGGATGAGTATTTGAACGGAAGTTATTCGATAAGGATAAGTGTCTAATTATAACTCTTATCAAATCTTGTTTATATTATAAGATAAGAGTCTACAAGAGTCTTAATTATGGTTCGAGTCCAAGAGTCAGTTGAAAAGATAAAGATGCAAGCTTTATTGAAGAGACAGAAGCTGATTTGAACTTGATGAAACCTAGAAGAAGTGATCCAGTCCGAGATGTTAAAAAATAGTTAGCAACGTATCTGACTGGGATTTTGGATAAACCTGTCAGCAGAGTCATTCTCCAAATCAATAACAACATTGCCTATTTATAGAGGAGTCGGCTGAGGGTTTTAAGAGACACTTGAACGACACATATTCACAAGTATTAAGAGCTTGAAGATTTGGGTAGATTTCAAGAAATCATGCAAGAGAAAATTCTTGAGAGAATGATTTTTCAAAAAGACTCGGTCCATGGGATTGAGTGAGAGCATACTCCAAAGGGGAGTTGTCGTGTTCAAGTTCAACCACTGGAGGTTCCAATAGGAAAGAAAAAGATTGGAGAATGTCAGAGGTTCTGACTACCTACTGTGGTAGAAGACAAGTGGGTCGTGTGTCTTGGGTAAACGTATCCTGTTACAAAGGTTTTGTAAACGTTTTACTTGTAATACTCTCAATTGATAAAATTGACTTTTCTGGGCTAGGCTGCCCCATAGGGTTTTACCTTTGAGGAGTTCTTCAAAGGGTTTCTATTCGTAACCAAATTATTCTGTTAATGCTCTTAATATTTTATATTGGTTACTAATCCATGTTAATTGCTGTTGTTTAGTATTAACGTGCATAAATATGGGTACTTGGGTAGTTTCAATTGGCATCATAACGTGGTTCACTCAATCTGAGTGTGATCCGTTTCCCTAGAAGATCATGGCAACACTGTCATTTCCACCACAGTTTGATGGTGATAACTATGCCTACTGGAAGGTAAGAATGAGAGCGTTTCTAAAGTAGCTTGATGAGAAAGTCTGGCTAACCGTGGAGTCAGGATGGACAAGGCCTACAACACCTATAGAAGAGTGGATCAAAGAACAATCAAATAGCTGTAACTCGAACAACAAAGCTAAAAGCCATATTCATGGCAATTTCTCCTAATGAATTCAAAAGAATTTCCATGTGTGAGACATTCAAGGATGCTTTGGATATTTTGGAAACCACACATGAAAGGACCAAAACGGTGAAAAATTCCAAATTACAAATGTTCACCTCAAAGTTTAAGGAGATAAAAATGCCGGAATATGAGACTTTT
Organism: Pterocarya stenoptera; assembly: GCA_003123785.1. Lineage (NCBI taxonomy): Eukaryota > Viridiplantae > Streptophyta > Magnoliopsida > Fagales > Juglandaceae > Pterocarya > Pterocarya stenoptera. Next base: position 296,383 of record QEOT01002864.1, read on the forward strand.
AATGAATTTTATGCTAAACTAAATGACATTGTTAATTCCAGGTTCAATCTCGGTGAGATGGTGGAGGAGGCACGAGTTTTGAGAAAAATCCTGAGATATTTGCCTGAAAGGTTTCGACCAAAGGTGACAACCATAGAAGAAAACAAGGATTTAGACACAATTCGAGTAGAAGAACTGGTAGGTTCCTTGCAAACATATGAATCTACTCTTCCACAACAAAAGAAATGTAAGTCCATCGCACTCAAAACTGTTAAGGAAGAAAATCAATCTGATAATGAATATATGTAATGATGACTTAGCTCTTGTGGCCAAAAAATTTAAAAAAAAAAGAAAAGAAAAAGACATGTTTAATAACAAGAATTCTGGTAAGATGAAAAGAGGTAAGAATTTCACTAAAAAGAATGAATCTGAAAAGTGGAATAAAGACAAAACCAATTTTGAAGATAAAGTCCAATATCATGAATTCTCTGGTTTTGGTCACATAAGAATTGAATGTCTAAATTATAAAAGAAAGGCAAAAGCTTTGAATACTACTCTAAGTGATGACTTTGAATCTGAAAGTTTAGATACATCTTCTGATAATGAAACTATTTTTATTGCTTTCTCTGCCTCTGTTAGTAATTGTACAGACACAAGTGAACAATATGGTGACGTCAACATAGTTGTTTGTAATACTGATTCTGATGTTGCAACAGAATTCGCAGATCATGAATTAAGTGTGCATGAAACATATGAGGATTTATGTGAAGAGTTTGTGAAAATCCAAAAGGTAATAAAAAGCTATACAAAAACCTAACATTCATAGAGAATAAGATGAATAATCTGGTGGAGCCACTACAAGTGAGCGACCTAGAAGTGACAAACTATGTGCACAGAAAGAGGTGCTGGAAAAGAAGTTAGCGACTTGTCAGGAAGTCAAAGAAAGGACTCCCACTCAAAAGCTCAATGAACTACTGAAAGTACAAAGAGATAGTTTCGATCGCACAGGGTTGGCATACAATATTTCCAAAGATTCATATTGTAAAGCATCTGCTGCCTAAAAGTTCTGATTAAGAGAAATGAAGAGTAATCTCATTAGGTTTTCTATAAGAAGTGCTGACATGGCAAGGAAAAATTTTTCTCTCAACTGGTGAGGGGCAATTAGGGTTAGCTTAGCAATGGCCGCCGGCCCCTTACCTCCGTTGGCAGGCCAAGGCGCTGGTGTGGGGAGTTTGAATCAATAGGAGCAGGGGATGTTAGTGCGCACTACGTTTGTGGATGTTGTGGCTGCAACTCATCAAGTTTTACCTATGGTAGACATCCCTTTACGGGAGCCACATTTTCAAGATGGGGAGATGTTCTTCATGTTTTTGAAAATGGAAATTCACCAATCGGCTAAGCCGTTTCGATTTTTTGTTGTCCTGAAATTCATTCATCGGTGACCTTCTCTAGATGATATTTGCGGCTTTATTAAAAATCGATAGGGATTGAAGTCTCTACCGGTGATTGGCCAATTGCGCAATCCTCATAATGTGCTAGTTCGAATGGCAAAGGAAGAAGATTTTATTAGTGTGATGGCAAGAGGGAACTCAAAAATTCATGGAACACCTTTTCGGGTTTTTCACTAGACTCCAGATTTTATGGAATATGAGGACTCACCTCGAGTCCCCGTCTGGATTACATTGCTAGGGTTACCCCCTAATTATTTTCAGGAGTTGATACTACGAAGTATTGGCAATGGGTTTGGCAGATACCTGAAGAGAGACAATGCGATAGCCTGTGTGACTCGTCCGGAGGCAGCTTGAATTTGTGTCGAATTGGATGTGTTAATGCCGCTGCGTAAATCTTTTTGGCTGGTCCCTTGGGGTTTAGCATCGAGCCATTTTCAAGAGGTGATCTTTGAATCCATTCCTTCTTTCTGTGTGTTCTACAGGAAACAGGGGCATTTAGAGAAAAATTGTTTACGGCGGAAGGAGAAAGGGAAAAAAGATAAGAAAATTGTGGGGGATGGGGAAGGCAAAAAGAATGGTATGAAAAATGTTTGGAAGGTGGTGGGTACTTGGGAGACCAAATCCAATACTCCAGAGAAGGAAATTGATGTGGGGGAGACTTCAAAGGCTCGAAGAGAATCAATCCTGGAAGACATACAGAAACGGAGAGAAGTACCTGTTAGTGATCCTTCCCCTGTGTGGTTCATTTTGGTGGATGGAGGCGTTCATGATTCATGTATGGGGGTGGCTGGGAATGAGAGCACGAAGAAGGAGACTAATGTATAGGAGATTAATGCATAGGGACTTCACATGCAAGAGTCGTGCGTTGTCAAGGATGTGGAGCGTCCTGTGTTATCGAAAGTGATAGCTGCTAGTCCTCATGATAATTGGTTTCAAGTCACAGAGGAAGAAGCTGAGGGGGGACATACATAAAATGGTTGAGGTCGCTGAGCCATGTAGTTCTTTGAGGTTGGTGGACGAGGCCCTTGAATTCGAACTAGGGGGCTTGGGAGATACGGAATTTTCTACTACGTAAGATGTGGATGAGCTGGGTAGAGGTGGGTCGTCTGGTGAATCTGAGGAGGAATTGCATGAGCTTGCAGCTAAGTCGTTTGATTCAGATCCTGACATGCATATCCCGTTGACAAAAATGAAGGGGGTCAGAAGAGCAAAATATGTCGTAGTGTTGGAGCGTCGCACACGTTCCAAAAATTACTTTAGGGTGTGATGCAGATTCTTACTTGGAATATTATTCTTTTATCGAAGAGTAGGCTTCATCGCATTTTGAATAAAAGTGGACCTTCTGTGATGGCTATTCTAGAACCATTCTTAACTTCGAATAAATGTAGTAGATGGGCGAGATGGATGAAGTTGCCGTCCTTTTTAAATAATGCAACGGTGGGGGGGGGGGGGGGGGAGGGGNTTTTGGGATGTTGGTCTTCAGTTTGAGCTGCTTGACATGATGGATCAAGCAATTAGTTGGTGGATTGTTCATGGTAATTGCTGGGTTCTTACAACATTTGTTTATGTGAGTTGCTTTCGGGCTAAAAGAGTGGAGCTTTGGACTTTCTGAGAATGCAAAACTCTTGTGGACTTCCATGGTTTATTGGGGGGGATTTTAATATTATTCGAGATGATAGTGAAAAGGTGAGTAGGCTCTTGCAGGCAACCCGGGCAGAAAGGGAATTTAATCAATGTATTCATGATGCTGCTTTGGTGGATCTTCCGTATGACGGGAATCGCTTATCGTGGTGTAATGGTTGTCTAGAGAGGAGGAGAATTTAGGCACGGTTGGATCGTATTCTTGTGAACTTACAATTCACTAGCTACTTTGTAGCAATTAAGGTATCATATATGTCTCGGACTTCTTCGGACCATGCCCCAATGTTGGTGCAACTTATTAGAGAACGGGAGCCAATTGTTCGGCCTTTTAGGTTCCTTCGGATGTGGGGAACTCATGCAGGTTTTCTTCCATTAGTGAAGGAGATCTGGAACGCAAGTGTGGAAGGGTGTGCTATGGTGAGGATCAGTAGAAAATTGAAGAGGCTCAAAGGTGCTCTTCAAACGTGGAATAGAGAGTCATTTGGCCAGGTGGAGGTCAAACTAAGAGCGTTGGAATCGCGTATGATTGAGCTAGAATTGGAGTTGGCTGCTCAGCATTCGGCAAACGTGGAAAATGACTTGCTGGAATGCAAGCAAGATCACTTGCTTTGGGTCCATCGTGAGGAGGTTATGGCCTACCAAAAATCTAGAGTTAAATGGATTACTGAGGGGGATGCTAATACCAGTTTCTTTCATGCTTCTATGAGACTTAAAAAGAAAAATAAAAGAATAGAAAGGATGCAGCTTGATGATGGGTGTGTGCTCGGGTTGGAAGAGGAGGTGCATGAAGGGGTGGTTGGCTTTTTCCAGCAGCTCCTATCAGTGTCGAATGTGGAGAGGGAGTCCGAAGATCTTGAATTAATCATGCATATAGTTTCGAATGACGAGAATGAAGCTTTATGTGTTGTCCCATCTATGGAGGATGTTAAGAGCTCTTTATGGTCTATTCCTGTAGATAGCAGCCCAGGCCTGGATGTTTTTTCAGCTAGTTTTTTCATGTTAGTTTGGGATGTGGTGAAAGATGACCTTCTGGAGATGGCTCAAGATATTTTCTTTGGCCAACCGGTTTCTACATACTTTGGGGCTAGAAATTTGGTTTTGATTCGGAAGGTTGATGAGCCTTTGGGTTTTGGCCAATTTCACTCTATTAGTCTTTGCTTGGTAGTTTATAAAATTATGTCAAAGATTATGGTGTCTCATTTGGCTCCTATTTTGGATAAAATTATCTCTCCTGAAAGGCACCATTTATTTGAGGTCAAAGTATTTTTGAAAATATTTCGTAAGCCCAAGAATTGGTTCAAGGCATTAATAGGAAAGTGAGAGGCGGGAATGTAATGTTGAAAATTGATATGGCTAAAGCATATGATTGAGTTAACTAGAGTTTTCTTCTTGAGATTATACGGTGGTTGGGATTTTCTGATAATTGGAGGAACCTTGTTTTTAATGCTAGTTCGTCTCCTTTTTACTTGGTGATGCTTAATGGGGCCTCTAAAGGTTTTTTCAAGCCTTCGCGGGGGTTAAGGCAAGGTGATCCTCTTTTTCCTTATTTATTTATTTTGTCTGAGGAGGTGCTTTCTCGAATGCTTCGAAAAGAATTTAGTTTGGGTCGAGTTAAGCCTTCCCATCCTAATGGAGGTACTATGATTTCTCATTTGTTTTATGCGGATGATATTCTAATTTTTGCCAATGAGGGTAAGTCTTCTATTCGAAGGTTTATGGAAGTTTTGCACCGTTATGAAAGGATTTCTGGTCAGTTGATGAACCCGAGTAAGTCCTCCTTGTTTTTTTCCTCCTCTATTTCGATTGAACGGAAGAATGGTTTAAAGTTGATTTCAGGATTTGAGGAAGGTCAATGGCCATGCACATATTTGGGTGCCCCTTTATTTGTGGGTAGATTAACTATCCGTATGTTTGATCCACTCTTGGTTAAAATTCAAAAGAAGTTGGTTAGGTGGAAAAGTAAGACTTTCTCCTTCAGAGGTAAAATCATGCTACTCAAACATGTGTTAAATAGTATGCCTATTCATTTACTCTCGGTATTGAATCTTCCGAAAGGTGTGTTATCGGCATTAAAGAAAATATTTTTAGATTTTCTTTGGGGCTCCTCGATGGAGTCTCGAAGAAGGGAGTGGATTTATTGAAGGAAAATTTATTTGCCGGTAGAAGTGGGTTGTCTTGGAATTTAGGATCTTCATGAGGTCCAAAAAGCCTTGCTTATGAAATTTGCCTGGAAAATAATTCAGGGGAAGTCGATGTGGTCGAGTTTTTTTACTACAAAATACATGGGAAATTCTCATCTCTTTTCGGTGACGCAGCTACAAAAAGGATTTTGATTTTGGAAGGATATAATGGATCTACTGCCGAAGGTGCTAGAAAAATTGAAGTGGATGATTCAGGATGGACAATCTCGATTTTGGCTTGACAACTGAATTGGGGATGGAGCGTTGATTGCCTCGGTTCCACTAGTGGGGGATGTGAATTTGAGGATGGCGGGCGTGTTTACGGAAAATGGACCGATTATTGACATATTGCGGGACTTGGTTCCGTCTGAACTGTGTAGGAAACTTTATGCTGCAGGTGTTAAACTTTGGACGGGAATTGATATGTGCATATGGTAGCCCAACGTCAATGGAGCATTCTCCACCAAATCAGGGTGGCAAGCAATCCGGCAATGTGTTGACAGTTGTCCATGGAAGACATGGCTGTGGAAGAAGGGGATTCCAAAGGGGATTCCAAAGAAGATGGCATTTTTTATTTGGCGTGCCAAGAGGAGAGCAATTCCAGTGGATGGCATTGTTCAGCTTTTAGGAATTCCTATAGTCTCTAAATGTGAATGTTGTGTTCAACCTAAATTGGAGTCCTTCCATCATATTTTATGTGAGGGCGAAGGAGCCCAAAAAGTGTGGAATTTTTTTGGTGAAGCCTGTCGCATTGGAACTGCTCATATTCGAAATTGGGAGGGGATGATGAATTTTTGGTGGCAAAGGGCTTCACTATCTTCACAAGTTGGGTGGCTTCGGGGGGTTCTTCCTATTATCATCTCATGGTTGCTATAGTGAGCAGGGTGTATGACTCGAATGGAAGGTACAAAATTTAATTCTGATGATGTCATTCGCTAGGTTAAAATTTTAATTAATCATATCTCGAGTAGTACTAAGAAATTTTGATTTTTGGGGGAGCATGATTGGTTGGTTATGGAGAGGTTAGGCTGCATGATTATTCCTATTGTTCAAAGGAGAATAAAGTTAATTGCATGGAAACCACCGGAGAGAGGGAGGGTTAAATTAAATGTAGATGGTGGTTCTCGCGGTAATCTGGGTGAGTCCGATGATTCGGGATTTTAAATGTGATGTTATGGCGGATTTTGCTCACTATTATGGGCAGGCTACAAATACTATTGCTGAGTTTAGAGCCTTCTTGAATGGGCATCAGATGTGCAGGCAGTTGGGGTTGAGGGATATTTTGGTAGAATCAGATTCTAGGGTGTTGGTTGGTTGGCATCGAGCGTGTGCAAGTACTGGTTTCTTTGGGATTTTTAGGAGAAAGTGAAAGAAATTGTTAATGAGCTAAACATTCATTTTCGACATATTTTTAGAGTAGCTAATATGGTGGTGGATGTTTTGGCAAAGCAAGGAACACAAGGCGTTAATTCTGATGACGTTAGCTGTTCACAAGGTTTTATTCGGGGTCTCATTCGCATGGACAAGCTTGGCATTCCATACATTAGGCGTTGATAATTTTTTCTTTTTCTAGGATTTGTTGCTACTTGAGTTTTGTTTATTTTGCAAGATTTCAGGGGATATTTTATTACCACGGTATTCCTCCGCCATAAGTGATGGCTTTTTAATGAAATTGGAAAGTAGTCACTATTGGACAGGTAACCTCAACTCTTTATTAAAAAAAAAAAAAAAAAATCTACTGCCTCTACATCCAAACGTATCACCTTTGTAAAATGAAGTAATGTGGAAAACGTCTCAAAGAAACTTGTGAACAAAGGCAAGTCAATAATGAATTCTCCAAGTAAGACCAAAGGTATGTTTGACCCTACTTGTCATTATTATGCAATAAATGGACACACGAGAACAAACTGCTTGAGACTTAGAAAAGAGAAAGAAAAAGAAAATAGAAATAAGTTTTCAAGCAAGGATACAAACAAAGAAATTAAAGTAGACAAATTGAGTAATCAAATAAACACACTAGGTAAGAAACTTAGTGAACTATCTGAATTATGTTTTCCTAAAAACATAAATAAAATGAATATCAAGACCAAGTGGGTAGAGAAAGAAAAAGTCGTATGCTTAGTAGCACACATAGCACTCAAAGCTATGGACACTAGCATGTGGTATCTGGACAGTGCTTGTTCTAGACATATGTCAAGAGATAAAGGGCTATTTAAAAAGATTGAGTCCATCAGTGGAGGATCCGTAACTTTCGGAGATGGAAGTACAACAACAATGGAAGGAAAGGGAAGTGTAGATATTCCTGGTTTACCTACTATTTATAATTTTCTTTTTGTTAATGGCCTCAAGGCAAATCTGTTAAGTATTAGTCAGTTTTGTGATAATCATCTTTTTGTACAGTTCTCAAAGGATGAATGCAAAGTCTACAATAGTGATGGAAAATGGATCTTGAAAGGCACCAGGACTACTGACAACTGCTATGGAATTTCTCCTATGAACATGATGCATTGTCATAAAGTAGAACTGGATGAAACTGAGTTACGGCACTGCCGTCTAGGCCATATCAACTATAGGGACATGCAAAAAATCTCTAAAAATGAAGTTGTACGTGGACTGCCCAAAAGTTTACATGAAGATGGTGTGCGGAGCCTGTCAAGAATGAAAGTAGACCAAGGCACAGCACAAGAGGATATTTGATATTCTAACTTCAAGGCCACTTGAGCTGTTACACATGGATTTGATGGGTCCTACTCAGATTGAGAGTCTCGATGGAAAGAAATATATAATGGTTATCGTGGATGACTACTCAAGATATACATGGATCATTCTGTTAAAAGACAAAAGTGAAACCTTCGACCTTGCAAAGAAACTGTTCAGAAGACTACAAACAAAGAAGAATTCCTCTATCTCTAGTACTCGTAGGGATTATGAGAAAGAATTTGAAAATACTAATTTCTCTTCTTTTTGTGATGAACAAGGGATACATTACGATTCTCGGCCCCAATCACCCCACAACATAACGGAATTGTGGAGAGGAAAAATAGAGCAATACAAGAAATGGCCTGCACCATGCTGAGTAACAAAAAGTTGGCGTTATACTTCTGGGGAGAAGTTTTCAACACTGCAGGATACATCTTGAACAGTGTAGTCTTTCGTCCAGGCACCAAACTCACTCCCTATGAGTTATGGAAAGGAAAGAACCCTAGGTAAAGTACTTTAAGGTGTTCTGGAGTACTTGCTACATTCTAAGAGACAGAGAAAATTCCCACAAATTCGATAGCAAGAGTGATAAGGAATATTTCTTGGATATTCATCAAATAGCAAAGCTTACAGAGTATACAATCTATGGACTAAAATAGTGATGGTGCCAATCAACGTAGTTGTAGATGACAACTCCAAGGAGATGACCAGTGAGGAACTTGACAGCCTTATCAGGAAGGCTGAAGAAGACTCAGCCGAACAAGAAGACACAGATCTAGTAGAACATGCTACCCCAAGCTCAACTTCACCCAATGAAAAAGAGCCCTCTACAAGGATCAACCACAATCATCCAAAGGAGAACATCCTTGGAGAATTGGATGAAGGTATGAGATTAAGAAAACGTGTTTTAAATCAAATCTCATATGTTTGTTATTTGTCTCAGGTTGAACCTAAAAAGGTGGAAGAAGCCTTAGAAGATGAAAGCTGGGTCAATGCCATACACGAGGAATTGCACCAGTTCACTCAAAATCAAGTATGGGAGCTAGTTTCAAAACCTAAAGATCACAACATCATTGGAACAAAGTGGATATTAAAAAACAAGTCAGATGAACATGGAACCATTATTCGAAACAAGGCCAGACTGGTAACACAAGGATACACCCAAGTTGAAGGAATTGATTTCGATGAGACCTTTGCACCAGTAGCTCGTTTGGAATTTGTTCGCATATTGCTAGCAATTGCAAGCCATTTAAATTTTAAGCTTTATCAAATAGATGTTAAAAATACATTTTTGTATGGCATACTCAATGAAGAAGTATATGTAGAAAGAACAACCAAAGGGATTTTCTAATCACTTATTTTTCGATCATTTTTTAGGTTGAAGAAAGCTCTTTATGGACTGAAGCAAGCACATTGAGCATGGTATCAGAGACTAATGAAATACTTGATTGAAAATAACTTCATAAGAGGTCAAGCTGATCGAATACTTTTTCTAAGAAAATAAGGTAAGCATCTACTTATAACTCAAATTTATGTAGATGACATTGTGTTCGGGTTCACTTTTGAGAAACTCTCACATGATTTTTTCAAAGAATTGAAAAATGAGTTTGAAATGAATATGATTGGGGAATTAAATTTCTTCCTTGGGATTCAAATTAAACAAACTGAGGGAGGGATTTTTATTTCACAATCTAAATATGCTAAAGATCTTGTTAAGAGATTTGGCATTGAAGGGAAGACACATGCTTGTACTCCAATGAGCATCTCAGTTAAAATATGTTCGGATTCTACAAGTAAAAGCGTTGATCCTACTCTGTATAAAAGCATGATAGGAAGTATTCTTTACATTACTATTAGCAGACCTGACATTGCTTTTAGTGTAGGTGTTTGTGCTCAATTTCAAGCTAATCCTAAAGAATCACACCTCACAGTAGTAAAAAGAATCTTGAAATACCTAAGTGCTACTGTTGACTATGGCATATGGTATTCAAAAGATTCAAATATGAGTTTGGTTGGCTATAACGGGCTAGTAATGCTAACAACAGAAAAAGCACTATAGGTGGTTGTTTTTATGTCGGTAGCAATCTAGTAGCATGGATGAGCAAGAAGCAAAACTCCATCTCTTTGTCTACTGCTGAAGCCGAATACATTGCGGCTGGCAGTTGTTGACTCAACTTCTTTGGATGAAATAGATGCTTGAGGACTATGGGTTCTCGTAAGATACTATGATTGTCTACTGTGACAATTCAAGTGCAATTAGTATCTCAAAGAACCCTGTGCAACACTCAAGAACCAAGTACATAGATATAAGACATCACTTTATAAAGGACTAGTTGAAACAAAGGTAATGTCTCTGAAACACATTAATACCAAACACCAATTGGCCGATTTGTTAATTAAACCGTTAGATGGTCTAAGGTTTGAATTTCTAAGGAAGGCCATTGGTGTGTGTGACATGCCTAATTTTTTCTTGTTTTGTTTTTTTTTTATATAATAATAATAAGAAAAAAAAGGAGGGGGGGAATTCGTGTTTTGGTATTTTCAAAACATTTCTTGTTTCTATCATTTTGCAAGGTACAAGCTATATGAGTATACTGGGTCCTTGAGCTCTGTGAGTCCACCAATTCACCTTTCTAGGATCAAGGTAGATCTTGTCTAGTATGAGTTTTTAATTTTTGATGCACAACTCTTAAGGGAGACCACATAAGGATTCTCTTTTCTGCACTGTGAGGAACTTAATCTGACCACCTAACAAATTAATGATAACAAGCGTATACTCATACAATGCCAAAAGAAAGGGAGAGTCTATGCCTTGAATTTACTAAGGCCTAGTTTGGATAGCGAGAAGTGTTGTGAATAGTTGTGAGTAGAGATTGGAGTGAGTTTGTAGGTCCTATTGAAAAGTAGTTTGAGTTGTTTGGATATATGAAGTATGTTGAGTTGTTGACTTTTGCAATTTGGGTTGAAAAAGGTGCGGGTCCCATCAATTATTATTTTTTCTTTTAAATGATGAGATGATGATTTTATTTATATATAATAGTAATAAATATTATAGTGATTTTTTTATATATATATTATAGTGATAAATATTATAATAATATATATAATAGTGATAAATATTATAGTGATTTTATTTTTTATTTATATATAATAATGATAAATATTATAGTATAAATATTTTTTTTCTCTCCTCTCTCTCTCTCTCTCCCCTCTGGCTCGATCTCCCCACGCGCAGCCTACCAGTGCATGGCTGAGCAACATGCCCACCATTAGGTGGCCGAGGTGCTGGTGGTCGAGGAAATGGTTGTCCTCCAGTGGGCGAGGAGACGTCAGCTGTGAACTGGCCGAGGAGTCCAGTGCACGTTACGTGCACTGGGTGCGTGGCTTCATGCCGCCGTTGCCCACCCTGTGTCGGGGTGCGACGGTGGCGTTCAGGTGAGGATAGAACATGCCAACGGTCCACATGGTGGCCGCCGGCACCCCTACCGTGCCCCGGCGCAACTGGGCCAAAGAGATTGTGAACCGTCCCCAAGGAGACAGACAGCCGTTGGCGGTTCGTATGGTGATCGTCGGCGATCCATGTGGGGGCTACTGTGCGTCAGACAGAAACTGTCGGTGGTCGTCGGCGGGTCGACGGGCCTTGCAGTGGGCTACAGTGAGGCTCCCAGTTGCACGTTACCATGCACCTGTTGTGCACTATGCATGCAATGAAATACTGTTGACAAAAGTGTTTGAAAGTACTGAGAAGTGTTCTGTTTGGGATGTGAAGTATTTTTATCCATAGGAAAATAGTTGGAAAGTGCTGAGGTATCTTCGTTACCCAAACACGGCCTAAAACTAGTTGCACCTACTACCAAATCGAAAAAGGTCTCCTCTTGCCATGCATTAAGGTTGATCCTTATGGAAAAAGTCAGGTGTTCAAAAGTAATAACGGAAAAAGACAAACACTTATGCATGGATCTAAACTTTAAAAAGTCCTTATAGAAAAAATTGTTGTCTCAATCATTATGGAAAAAGATGAGCAATACGAACTGAACAGATAGAGTGCATATGGCTTTGTGCTTGGAGGGAGTTGCTTTTTTGGGTATCTAAACCCTAGCATAAAGTTTGACTTTCAAGGAAAATTCACCCTTATTGGAGCAAACCTAAAAAGATTATCAAAGAAAGAGGGAGTACAGAAAAATAATAAAAATATCTTTGGAAAGGTTTTGTTTTCCTCACTCTCACACACACACACACGAAATTCTTGGTGGGTCATCTATTAAGAAAAATGCTCAATTGTGAAGACTGATCAATAAGAAATACTTCTCCTAAACAAGTGGAAAAGTATTGAGTGTAACAAAACTTGGACAAGGAAATTGCTCAAAAGGCACAGCTTTATAAATGAAAAATACACAATTTTTTTCGTCTTTCTAGTTCTTTAAAATTGTTTTCTTTCTTTCAAAAAACATATATATCAAAAAATAAGAGGCATGAGTAACTGGAATGGGAGTGGGGGGTTAAATAAAACCTTAAAAAGAGCATGCATATTAGGTTATGGTAGAAGGTAACGAACAAAGGCTGCATGTGCGTCTGTTTGGCTATTTTCTAAATGTTGTTCTCGCCCACCCTATGCTGCGTTGGTCTAGTGCTTAGGTCTAGATATTTTCCTCGCCTGGTAAAAATTGTTGAACATGTATGTGAACTCTGGATAATCTTCTAGAAACAGAAGTAAGATTTATTTAATTTTTTTTTCTAAAATTATCTACACTGTTTTGAGCCTGTTTAGTCAAACAGATTGAGAGAGAAATGAATCTGGGTATGCTGGTTATTGGTGTATTTATCATACTTATGAAGGATTTTTTTTTTTTTTCCAGATGAAATACAAATCAATTGCAAAGAAAGCAAAATTTGATAGCAATGCACCTCCAGTAACTTCCTCCAGTGAAGGAGAATATGATTCACATGTCAAAACTCCAAAGAATATGCCACAAAAATCCAAGGCAGCAGATAAAGGAACTGATACTTCTAAAGGAGTGGGGAGTACGTTAAAGCTTTTGGCTTCTACCAAAGAATCAAAACCACCAAAGTTTGTGAGTAAGGAAACAGAAACAGCCTACAAAAATGTGTTCTCCAAGAGGAATGTTCTTGGAGAACGAGAGGTAACTCTAAGTGAAGTAAATGACCCTGCTTTTGAATTTATTACCCATATATTTGCTGACAGAAGATGGGAGAAAATTACTAATGGAGCTCCTACCCCTATACTGAAATTGTGACGCCCCCAGATTCCGCTTGGGATCGGACGGACATCCGAAGCGTCGGGACATGCAACACAAGGTTACCTGCCCCCGTTCATGACATATAAGATGCAATATTCCTAACATGCATCTAGCATTATGCAACATTCGCAGCGGATAATTTTTTTTTTTGAACAATACTATGCACCAAACTTATAATATCCCAAATAATTAAAGCGTAATCCATTCATACTTAACAAATAAAACATCCACGATTACAGTACGGGTCTTAGTAGACTGTAATCTCAAAACATGGGAGACCAGACTCCATATTTACATTGCCAAAATACACTATCAGGCAAATTCGTTGAGTAACTCGCGTAACTCGACTAACGATGCCGGAATACTATCCAAAGACCTAACTATAGAGGCTGCAAACTCCGCGTTGCGTCTAGTCAACCTCCTCCAGTCTGCTAATGTCTGCTCCCTGCTCTGATCCTGACACATCGCCTACCATTCGGGGGGAATGGTAGTTGGAACTACCACGGTGAGATTTGATTACAAATCTCAGCAAGTTAACAGGAAACTTCCACACAGGTTAAAGATGCATGCATGGTAGTAAAATCATGAAAGCATAATCAAAATCAATAATAACATAGCATAACTTGACATAACATGGCATGAAATAATAAGCATAACGTGACTTGACAGAACATGGCATGAGCTGACATAACTTGAATTGAAACTGAAACTTAGCTTGACATGACATAGCATGTACGTAAACTTAAAACACAACATGGACTAGCAACATAGCATGAACGTGAACCTGAAACATAACATGGACTTGAAACATAGTATGAACGTGAACATACATAATTTGAATATGAACTTAAAAATAAAATGAACCTGAGCATAACGTAATATAAACGTGAACTTGAACGTAACATGAACATGAACATAACCTGACATGAACGTGAACTTGCAACATAACATGGACTTGAAACATAGCATGAACGTGACATAAACTTGAAACTTGACATGTACGTAAACTTGAACATAACATAACGTGAAACATGACTTGAACATGAAATACATGAACTTGGAATCTTATTCAATAGACTTATCGTTTAAATGACCATATGGGTGCTACACGGGTCCCCTTGAGCCATGTGTCCCTGCCGATTACCGCATCACAATACAGGTATCTATACCAGCTGTGAGTGCGTTAATACGTACTCCACAGTTGTTGTGGCCCCACGTATTCTACGTGTCACAATTGCTGTGTCTCACGTAGTGTATGCTCCACAGTTGTTGTGGCCCCATACTTCATGCTCCACAGTTGTTGTGGCCCCATGAATTGTTCGTGCCACACTTGTTGTGGACACGCGTAAATAAAGTATGGCTCCATCGGCGTTAGTGCCTGGCGCGCTCCGGTGACCAGCTAGTTAGGCCCCATTCGCAACCTGTTGACTGTACTTAGTCAACCCAGGGAATTTCACACCTATTTAAACACTCCAGCGTGAACAAAGGAGTTCCACTAGGATATTACCCCATCCTAGCGCTTAGGGTCTTGATTGACATGAATAACTTAACAAAACTGTCGAGACAGGATGACATGAATACGGAAAGACAGAAGTCCTGACGTAGCGTAACTTGACATGAACGTAAGATGACTGACATGACATACTTTGGGACATGAGTGTAATAGACAATATTTCATAACATGGCATACGTGTAACAGATAATATTTTATAACATGGCATAACATGTAACATACAATATTTTGTAACATGGCATAACATGTGACAGTAAATACTACATGACATGACACACATGTAATAGATGGCATACATAACGTGACATACTTGCAGCAGATAGTAACATGTGACATAATATATTATGTAACAGATAAGTATTTCGTGATAGAATAATTCATGTAACAGATAAACATGTAATGACATGGCATGGCATGGCATGGCATATATTACAACATAAAAACATAAATTGTAGTTTCCTTACCCATCACACATACATAGTAAACTGATAGTAAGTTAATAGCTAACTTACCTCGATCGTCGCGTTCTATGAGAATAAATCGCGAAACATGAGGAGCTGTAAGAGGGTATTCTAAAAGTTAGAAATTTAATTACTAACAATTAGAAATGTGAAAAGAGACAACTTAGAGTAAAATTACCATATTACCCTCTACATGTGGGAAAATGACCATTTTACCCCTAACTTAAGGATTTCACATCCTAAGCCCAAAAATTACCAAAATTTACATTCCTCATGTAAATTTTATCCTAAACTCAAATATCAACTTAGAAAAAAAATTAAAACTAAACACAACTGTTAAAACTCTATAGGTCCGAAACTTACATAGGCTATATTTCCCTTGATTTGTTGCAATTCCTTCAAATTTTAAAAACTCATGATCAAACTAATATTTTTGCAACAAATATCTTTCCATCCTAAGTTTAAAACACACTTAAAATATCCATTAAGAAAAAGCTAATCATCAACACCAAACCTTTTGCAAAGAGATCCAAACTTTTAATAAAAGCAAACCCTTAAATCACAAATTTTAACCTTAATAAAAACATCTCCAAGAATTCCAAAAAAATCAAATCTTACTTCTAACATATTCACAACATCATCCTAAGATAAACCATACATTAAATCATCAAACAAAAGTCATCAAAAATCACAAAACAACACTTGGAATTTTTGGTTTTACACTTAGTCCAAAAACAGAAACTTTTCTCTAAACTAGCTTTGATAAATCTCTTGATCCATGGCTTAAAGACATGTGATCTTCAAACTAAAACATCACATGGTTTAAGAATGTGTCCTAAAGAAGATCCAACCATAAAACTTAAAATCACATGGCTAAAACTCAATAAAACATGAATCTAACTCAACAACATCAAATCTTAGGCCTAACAAAAATCCTCTTGCATAGAAAAATCATATCTTTGGAACTAATACTAAATATCTTCAAAATAACATCCTAAAATGAAAATAAGAGACTTAGAATCATCATATAAAAATATCAAAGCCTTTGGAGTAAGATTAAACCACGAAATATTCAAACTTTCCCAAAACAGAAACTGTTTTTCCACCTCCAGTTTTCAAGTTTCTAGATCTAAGGAAATCTATCATCAAAAGCTTTAGCCATGCAATAAAACCTCAATGACCATTCATAAAAACATTCTCACAACACTCCATAAACGTTTCGGACCAAGATATGTCCATTAGCTTGATCAAAAACTCCAAAACATAACATACTCTCCAGTTTCACGCCCAGAATGACCTTTCCATGGTTAAAAATACTTTTGACCGATCAAATGAGCATGGAAAGAAACAAATAATATATCCACGGAAACTAAACTCAAAGACGAACAACTTTTATGAAGGAGTAATCATGCAAAAATACTTACAAAGGGTCGAAAAGCGCCACGCAAAACGGCCCAGAAATCTGTCCGAGAGAGCGTTTTTGAGTTTCTCTCTAAGAACGAGGTGAAAAGTGATGAAATGAAACAAAGGGTGCCTTGCACGCCTCTAGACATCTGAAGGGTGAGGTATGGGCTTGAATGACCATTGATTAGAGGTGGTTATGTGACATAAAGTGGAGGGGGAGTGGGCTGCTGCAGCTGCCTTCTAGAAGGGGTGTGATGAGGTGGCTCAATCCCTCACATCAAGGAACTATTTGGGGCAGCCAAGGCCAGTGGATGGCCTGCCAAAAGGGGGAGGAAAAACTTCTTCAAGAAGCTTTGCCAAGGTGGCCAAATTCGTGGGTCTTGGTGGGCCTTAACCAAGTGGGCTTCAATTTGGGGTTTAAAGGGGGTTTGGTTAGGGTTTGAGATGCTATCAAGTCCAAATCCAATTTTTCTTGGCCCAATCAAATTTCCAAGGTTTAAAAGGTTGGATAATGATGTCATAACAAGAATTTGAGAAATTAATAGCATGTGAAAGTGATTTAATCAAGTGATTAAACACAATGCTAGAAATCGGATTAAAAAGGGTTTGGAAGCCAACTTTAGGGTTTGGGGAAACCGTTTAGGGTTTCGATTTCAACCAAGCTTTTGGGGTTTCAATTAGATTCCAACCATTTAGGGTTTCACTAGGGTTGAAACCCTCTTCGATCTGGCACAAAATTGGTTTATCAGATGAAAAAGAATAGCGTTTCGCTTAAGTGGCATGATCTCACATTTTGATTCCTTCATAATCCAACTCATTGTTCCTCTATGAGCCAAGTGTCTAATACTATTCACTATGTGTGGCTAAGATCTTGCCAAGTGTCCAAATAAAACTTCTCTAACCTAATTTGGACATTCCACACTGTGATTTTGAAAACACTGCACTTGGTGCGCTTATCGAGGTTACTATTCACTCCAAAAAAACATATAATAAACTTAGTACTGAAAAATCCTAAATATTCATATTAACCTATAGTGAAAATCGTTTATCGAAATTCAACCCCGAAGTACCCCTAAAAATAAAATCACAGTTTCAAACAGGTGTTTCGTCCGAAATTATGAAAATGGGTTAATACGCCATAAAATCCTAAATAATCAACTGAGTCTAATGGCGTAGACCATAACGCATTCTGACACTTCTAACTATCTCAAATAATTAAACTCATATTTCTAGCACTATAGTGAGTGATAACACTGACTATGTTGATAAACTAAAACCTGTGCGATTGGTTGATTCGTGAAAACTTATAGGGTTTTCACGAGGTTCCTAAAGTCAATAGAAATTCCACCAATGAATTTCTAGCGGGCTGTTACATCCTCCCCTCCTAAGAAAAAGATTTCGTCCTCGAAATCGACGCAAGTACAAACATTAAACAACTAAGGAGAAGATGTTGCTCACCAAGGGTATCGTCCATCACTGGATGTATCGTCATTGGTCGGCTCCGGTGGAGGTGCATCAATGTCCATCGGCACGACGTGTTGAGGTAAGTATTAGAACGCGTCGTCTTCTAAATCATACGCCATGTTGCCGAAAAGACCTAGGTCGAGGTGCTGCAAGACCTCTTCATCGTCACTATT